>CAUYUJ010020617.1:70000-102712 GCA_963575745.1 Prorocentrum cordatum | reverse complement strand
ACTACTACTACTACTACTACTACTACTACTACTACTATTACTACTACTCCTACTACTACTACTACTACTACTACTACTACTACTACTAACCAGAGCCCCACCCTGAGCCCAAAGTGGTCCTTACTAGGCGTCTTGACTGCAGGGGGATGAACCGGCTCAGTGGGGAGACACCGCGCCGACTCCAGCCCCTCGTCGGCGGCGTGAATGGGCGATCGGGGGCCGATAGTTACCTCCTCCCCACTGGGCCCCATCCCCCCCCTAAAGTTGAAGGGGCCAAGGGAAGCACAAAGAAGTAAGCACAAGTACAAGGATGGCCCGTATTCTTCGGTGTTTGTCGGATGCTCGTCCTCCCCTCCACTTCCCAGATTACCCCATCTGTTGCTGGGCATCGCCGTCTATTCTGTGTCTGTCGATGTTTCCCTCCTGAAGATTCGGGGTGGCGGGGAGGGGAGAGCATGCTACGCATGGAATGAATTCAATGGAAATCAATTGCAGTGGATCCGTGAGTGGATCAATCTAGACTGATGAGGCTATCATGCCTCTTTTGATTTTGAGCCGGCTATGATGCCCGCTCGTGCCCACCCCGTCCCGTCTTCAGGGACTTCGCATCCCCCTATGATGGTAAGATGGGAAGCGCAGGCGCCTGACGAGAAGCCGCCCGCGGGCGTCCGACGGTCTGTGCGCGTGTCTCTCCGGTGCCTCGGCCGGGCAGCCACGTGGTGAGCCCTGCCCCGGCAGGCCAGGCGTCTGATAACCGGCGGCATCCGAACCCTGCACCCCCCACCAACCACGATGCTCCTATATCCATATCCAGAGCGTCGTGGACTTTTTGGGAAGAGGTGCCGCAACGCCGAGGCGCACTGGATATGGATAAAATCAAGCTTCTTGGGGCCAGATTTTTATCCATATCCAGTGCGTCTACGGTCTCTAGGGAAGAGAGCCCAAGAATCCAAGACGCACTGGATGTGGATATCCGACACCTCAGGGGCGTTGGCAGAACTGGGTTGAATGGGACCTGGTTTAGTGATGTGTACTGGGGGGCGGCCCCCCCGTCCCATTCCACTAACCGGAATTGCCGTAACCCGAAAAGCATCAGCTACGGCAAACCTTGTTTAGTGATTCCAATCCATCTCTTGGGCTTCGGGGACCCATCACTAACCGGCTCCCCTTAACCGGGGTCCTGGCTATACCCGAGGCAGGCTTCGCAAGTAAGCACGCGGTCGCATCCTCTCATCCGACCTCGCTCTCTGTTCGTGGCGTGGGTCCCCCAGGCCCCGCGCTTCCTCCCGACTCGGGTTCCGACGGCCCCGAGGCCAGGAGCCTGCCCGCCGAAGCTTCCCGATCGCCAGAAAACAAACCGCCACGCACAGCGGGTCCCGGAGGCCCTGAACCCCCAACAGTATCCCAGTGCGACCCTACCTAGGAGTTGGAGCCCCTAGGAAAGCAGCATTAGTAGTAACGGTAAATCTAAGCTAAAGCTAAGATAAAACACTAAGCTAAAGCTAAGCTGCAGCTAAGTTAAAGCTAAGCTAAAGCTAAGCTAAAGCTAAGCTAAATCTAAGCTAAAGCTAAGTTAAAGCTAAGCTAAAGCTAAGCTAAAGCTAAGCTAAAGCTAAGCTAAAGCTATGCTGAAGCTGAGCTGAAGCTAAGCTGAAGCTATGCTGAAGCTAAGCTATAGCTAAGCTAAATATAAGCTGAAGTTCATATAAAGCTAAGCTAAAGATAAGTTAAAGCTAAGCTAAAGCTAATATAAAGCTAAGCTAAAGCTAAGCTAAAGCTAAGTTAAAGCTGTGCTAAAGCTAAGATAAAGCTAAGATAAAGCTAAGTTAACGCTAAGCTAACTCCAAATATAAAGTTAAGCTAAAGCTAAGCTAAAGCTAAGCTAAAGCTAAGCTAAAGCTAAGCTAAAGCTACGCTAAAGCTAAGCTAAAGCTAAGCTAAGCTAAGCTAAGCTAAGTTAAGCTAAGCTACAGCTAAACGAAGCTAAGATGAAACTAAGCTGAGCTAAGCTAAGCTAAGATGAGATAAGCAACGCCAAGCTAAGGGGATGTAACTGGGGGAACCGCGGGGCGGATGCCGGGGGAACCGCCCGGGGCGGGTTGCACTGCCCGGCCCTTCAAGCAAACAGGGTAAGAACCCTTCTAGGCAGAGCCTAGGTAGGGAAAAACGTTGCCATCGCTTGAAGGGCGCAGATTTGACTTCCGCCAACTTCCACGGGCTGTCCGCAGGCTTGCGTCGGCGGGGGCCGCCCTCGCTGTGCTTCCGCCGCGTTCCGCTGGCCTCCCGCCGCCTTCCCGCCGAGGAAGAGACGACACCTCATTCGACCCTCGAAGGCGAGGCCCTTTTCTGGAACGCCTTACAGCTATCTGTTTCTTGCTCGCGACCAGGGAGACCACCAGGTACCGATACCGCTGCTGCTCCCTGGACCTCTCCTGGGGTGCGTTCGAGGCGAATCCAGCAGTGGCGACGAGGTCCTCCCAGGAGGCCCAAAAGGCTAAACGAGGCAAGGGTAGCGGTATCCGTACCTTTTCCTCCTCTGAGCGACGCCCAGGATCGGCGATACCCAGGATCTGCACGCAAAGCGGTCCCCGCACGAAAGGACCTCAGCGAACCCTTCTTGTTCCGTCCCACGTACTCTCTCTCTCTCTCTCTCTCTATTTCTCCTCTCTCTCTCTCTCTCTCTCTCTCTCCACCAGGTACAGCAGGAGGAAAGGATTGACCCTAGCTACCGCTGTGACCCTAGCGACTCTTGTGCTCGCTGCTGCCGCTGTGACCCTTGCTGCTGCCACCGCCGCCATCGCCGCCGCGACCTGCACGCGGCGCGGTCCTCGCTCGTGAGTATCTCCCGAAGGTACTCCGCGGCCGACGCGGGCGCCAGCGGCTCCTCCGGCTCCCGGGCGCCGCCGTGCACAGGCGCGCCGCGGCCGTGCTGGCAGCCCTCCGCCCCGCCGCATGCGCGGGCCGCGCGCCACTCGCGCTCGAAGCCGCGGCGCAGGGCGGCCGGCTGGCCCGCGTACCTCCAGGCGCCGGCAGGGGAGCCTCGTTTGCATTCGTCGGCGTCGGCCATCCCCAGGGAGCCCACGAACGGCGCACGCGCTCAACCACGTGCGCGAATCTGGTCCCCCGGTCTCTCCGAGACCGGCCTCGTGAAACGAGCGGTCGCGCAAGGCGCACTGTCAAACTTGTGTGCATGCACGTCCTTCTTTCGCTCCTGGATATACCTGAGATCCTGACGTGGCGATTTTTTCACACAGGCCGTTTTCGCCCTGTTTCGGGTCCTGGGGCCCACACAGATCGATCCAGCTCGAAAGATGGCGCAGGAAGATGGGGTCCAGGGATCTGGTCGTGATTTTTGCGCTTTTGCGATTTTTGCCAGCATCAGATATCAGGGGTACGGGCACCGCGCATATATTCACACAAAGCCATCCGGGCTCTGTGCTCTGTGCCACGGGGCCTCGCAAAAGCGCCACGGGACAGCGTATAGTGTGTAAATGTCTGGCCCGTTCTCCGGACGACAGGTGTCGAAAAGAGTCTGTACGCTGTGCTTGGGCTGCCCTTCGCCAAGAAAAGGTGGACATAGACATCTCTGGCCCCGACGAGAGCCCGGGTTGCCTGGTGGGGGGGGGGTGGAGGTGCGGGCCAGTGACCCAGCCCCTTCGCTGTGGGCGGCCCCACGCCCGCGCGCACCAGCTCTGCGCACACCCCTCTTGCCCTCGCTCGGACGTCCATCTCCCGTGCATCTGTCGGTTTCGTGCCTGTTTTTTGTTGCTCGATGGTCCAGGATGGTCCTCGATGACTCTCGCCGAGAGAAAAGGCACACGCCCGAGCGATGCCAAGCCCTTCGGCCCTGCACGTGGTCAGGTTTTATCCAGGGGAGGGGAGGGGGGCAGGGGGGCGGCCCAGACAGCTCGGCTCGTTGCCAGACCCTGGGCAAGGTAATCCCAAGCGGTGGCTCACGGCCTGCAGGTCTCGCAGGCCCCCCCGCCCCACTCCCCGTCGCTCGGACGCCTATTCCCCGTGTTTTTGTCTGGCTTCGTGCGTTGCTTTTTCGCCGGATGATCCAGGAGGCTCCTCAATACTCCCCGCCGAGAACAAGTGCACACGTCCGAGCGACACCAAGAGGAAGGAGGAGAAGGGGATCGAGGGAGCGGATCGAGGGTCGAGGAGGGAGGAGAAGAGGGTCGAGGGTCGAGGAACAGGGCGACGAGGATCGAGGGCGTCGAGGCAGAGGATCGAGGAGACGAGGAGACGAGGAGACGAAGGATAGAGGAGAAGGTCCGCTCCTGCTGCCTGGCCCCCGGAGAGGCGCCGGGAGGGCGGCGGCCCCGCAGGCCGCCGAGGGGCCGAGAGCAGAGCGCCGCATATCGACCCGCGTCGGAGGCGTCGGAGGCCCGGAGGCCCATCGTTAGGGGGCCGCATGCGAACCCTACTCCAGATCTCGCAAGAAAAGGGAGGGGGTCTCGACCCTCCCAGACGAGAAGTTTTAGACCCTCCCAGACCATCCATGAAAGGGCGGCCCTTTGCCCAGACCCCCTCGAACCCTCCAAGACAGCTCAAATCAGACCCCCCCCCCCCCAAATGTACCCCCCCCCGACTTTATTATGGAATCCAGAGTGCCCCTACCCCCCACGATTTCTGAGGAGGGTGGGGTTCACTTCGCTCAGGAGCTCCCGAGCGAAGTGAACCCCACCCTCCCCCTCAGAAACCGTGGGTGGTAGGGGTAGGGTTCGCGTGCGGCCCCCTAATCGTCCCAGACTGTCGTTCCGCGGCGTGTTCGGTCGCGCAGCGCGGTCGCGGTCTTAAAAGGGGTCGCGGTGAGGCGGGTCACTGTCAGAGTTGATGCGAAGGACGCGCGATCAGGATGCAAGATGGCCTCCAAGATGGCCGCAAGAGGGCCTACATGGCTCAGAAGAGGGCCCCAAGCCAAGACAGCCCAACAGGCGTCCGAAAGTGGCCAAGGAGGATCCCAAGATGACTTCAAGAGGCTATAAAAGCGAAAGATCCGCGAAGATCTTCAGGATTGGCTCATACCGTCGTTGTCATCCTCTGCATCTTGCTTCGCGTCCTCGTCAATGCAGTCGTCTTCATTGCCCCCTTCCTCCTCCGTCCTCCTGTCTTTATTCCTTATCTTCCTCATCCCCCTCATACTACCAATCACACCTCCCACTTCATCCACCTCCCTCCTCCCCATCACCCGTCTAGACGTTCTGCGCCGCCTCCTCCTCCTCCTCCTCCTCCTTCGACGGCAGGCTCAACAATCCCACTCATGAGTGTGGTCCGGCTCACTCCGAACTTCGGATTGGCGGCTGCCTCCATACCTCCCCGATCAGGGCGCATCGCCCGGCGATCGTGTCTGGACGAGCTGGCGGGGGCGCTTTTTTTGGTCGCGGCCGCAAGCGAAGGCGCAGGCGGCGGGTCGGTAAGTCCGGGGCGCCGTCCTTGCTAATTTACAGCTGCCCCCGCCAACTTGAAGAAGAACGCCCTGGGCCTGCCAAAAATGGACCGCCCGGGGACTGGGGCCCTCGCCCAAGAACGCGCGGGGAAACGACAGGAGGCGTCGATGCATCTCGGAGGCAGCCGGGGGGTCTGAACTACAGTCCACGAGCAGGGGCGCACGCTACGGACGCAAGGGCCCTGGAAGGCCCTGTCGATACTCGGCGAGCGGGGCGCGGCCAGCGAGAGCGGCCAAGGATGGGCCGAAGGGGAAGGAGACTCGCCGGCCCAACGGGCCAGAGGCGTTCCGAGATCTCCAGTAACAGGTCAACCGTATGTCTAGTTCGCGCGCGCGCGCGTGGCGGCCCCTGGGGACCCCAGGGCGAAAAGTACCCCTGGCCGATGCCTGGCCGACTCTCCCAGGGCACTCCAGGAGCGCGCCGAGAGGGCGCTGGGGCGCCCCCTACACGACCCAAGAGGCCCCGAGTCGCCGAAAGCTCGTTCCACGACGCTCTGGTCTCCCGATGGCCCCAGAGGCGGCGAAAAAAATCCAAGAGAGCCTCAAGAGGCTCTCCAAGAGGGCCCCAACAAGCAAAATTCGTCCCATTCCCTTCGGAAGACGTAGATTATTCGCATGTGCATCGTTTGAGACGACTACTACTACTACTACTACTACTACTACTACTACTACTACTACTACTACTACTACTACTACTACTACTACTACTACTACTACTACTACTACGACTACGACTACGACTACGACTACGACTACGACTACTACTACTACTACTACTACTACTACTACTACTACTACTACTACTACTACTACTACTACTACTACTACTACTACTACTGCTCTACTGCTACGTCTACTACTACTACTACGACAACTACTACTACGACTACTACTACGACTACTACTACGACTACTACTACTACTACGACTACTACTACTACTACTACTACTACTACTACTACTACTACTACTACTACTACTACTACTACTACTACTACTACTACTACTACTACTACTACTACTACTACTACTACTACTACTACTACTACTACTGCTACTGCTACTGCTACTGCTACTGCTACTGCTACTGCTACTGCTACTGCTACTGCTACTGCTACTGCTACTGCTACTGCTACTGCTACTGCTACTACTGCTACTGCTACTGCTACTGCTACTGCTACTGCTACTGCTACTGCTACTGCTACTGCTACTGCTACTGCTACTGCTACTGCTACTGCTACTGCTACTGCTACTGCTACTGCTACTGCTACTACTAGATACTATTTCGACCGCTACTACGTCCACTACGCAGCGGTCTCGAAAATTCACTTCCGACGCCGCGCCCGCCGCGCACCGAGCCGCTCGAATGACGGGAGGAGCGGCCGTGAGAGCATCTCATCACCTGCCCCAGCCCGGCTCCGCTTCTGGCGCGGCCCAGAGCGCCAGCCAGGCCCCCCGCTCGCCCAGGAATGCGGCGGCCCCGCCGCTGGCGGCTCCCCGGCCACCTCCTCCTCTGCGGGGCAACGGTAAGGGGGCACCGAAGACAAAGCCAGGACGAGGATAGAATCGGGGGCACACGAAGCGTCAAAACTTAGGAGGAGCGCCGAAAGAGGCCAGGGGACCTCGCCCACAAACACGAGGGGAACCGTCAGGAGGGTCCGATGTATCTTGCAGGCGCGTGGAGGGTCTGAATAAGACGAAGCCAGCACGAAGATAAAATCAGGTGAGGATACGTACATCGAGAATCTCTGAGATCCGGCGGCTCTGGAGGATGCCTCGGGCGCCGCTGCCTTCCCAGAGCGTTCTGGAACCGTCTGACAGCGTTCCCGAAACCTCTGGAACGGATCTATCCTCTTCCTAGCCCCGTCTGAGGGGCACCAACTCAGGGGGGAAACATCGAGCTGAGCCCGCCGTACATCACCGATAAATTGGCGTTAGGCCCCCGATAATTAAAACCACGTTCCTAGGCGGTTTGGGCTATCGGGCCCGATGTCGGCGGCGATTGGGCGATCCGGGGTCGACGCATTCCTCCCTGAGCGTATCCATCCCTATGGTTGCCCTTGATGTTCCTCTTCCTCGCCGAGGCTGACGAGGTTGCCCATTCGGCGCGCCGCACAGCGAGGAGGACGACGATGACGTCGACGACGACGACGACGACGACGACGACGACGACGACGACGACGACGACGACGACGACGGCGACAACGACGGCGACGGCGACGGCGACGGCGACGACGACAACGACGACGACAACGACCACCACCACGACGACGGCGACGGCCACGGCGACGGCGTCGGCGACGACGACGATTGCGACGGCTTCCGACGACGTCCGACGATGTCTGACGGCGCCGAAGGCGTCCGACGACGAGGACGCCCGACGACGACGTCCGACGCAGCAGTGGATGGCGACGACGACGCCGGCGAGCACGGCGCGGAGACGAAGGCGCGGCGGGGCGGCCGGCCGCCGAGCGGCCCGGGCTGGCTCCGAACCCAAAAAGCACGGCGGTCCTCCCCGCCTCCGCCTCGCTGCCCGTGCGCCACGGCCGCTCCCGCACGACGTCCCCCTCGGCGCCCACCCAGCGCCTGCCTCTCATCCGCCTCCTCGTGCGCGCCTCCTGCCCTCCCTGCTCCCCCTCCCCCCCCTCCCTCCTCTTCCTTCTCCTCCTCCTTCTCTTTCTCCTCCTCCTCCTCCTCCTGTTCCTGCTCCTGCTTGTCCTCCTGCTGCTTCTCCTCCACGCATTCGGCCACCTCACCATCATCCTCAGCTTCACCGCCGCCGCCGTTCGCAATCATCGGAGTTGTGCTTTGCGCTCTGTCCATCGACAGAGGGGCCTCCTCCTCCTCCTGCTCCTCCTCCTCCTTCCTCCTCCTCCTCCTCTCTCCTCCTCCTCCTCCCTCCTCCTCCTCCTCTCCTCCTCCTCCTCCTCCCTCCTCTCCTACTCCTCCTTTTGCTGCTCCTCCTTCTCCTCCTCCTCCTCCTCCTCCTCCTCTCTCCTCCTCCTCCTCCTCCTCCTCCTCCTCCTCCTCCTCCTCCTCCTCCTCCTCCTCCTCCTCCTCCTCCTCCTCCTCCTCCTCCTCCTCCTCCTCCTCCTCCTCCTCCTCCTCCTCCTCCTCCTCCTCATGTGCCTCCTCACCCTCCTCTGTGGTTTGTACGGGGGTGACTGTATGGAGACAGAGAGACACGAGGTACAAATAGGGGACCCGTGCTAGAAGAGAGCACGTCCTCTTTCCTGTTTGCGGAGCTGTGGGCGCGTCCGCCACCAGCGCACCATGATAGCTCAAGGGCCCTTGTGAGCCGGTATGGCGGCGCACAAGGGAGTACGGACAGAGGCGCAGGAGGGGCGCAGCAACCACAGTTCCCACATTTCTCGCAGCCGAAACGCCGCCTCGCCGCAGAGGATGGAATGCCTCTCTCAACAGATTCCGTAGCCATTCCACGTACTACCAAGGCCCCAGGGACATGCAGTTGGTGCAGCTCCACGAACACGTAGGACGTGAGAGTATCTCTAGGAGAGCTCCTTGAAAGGATTGTCCGACGCAGGGCCCATGATGAGGCCTTCCGACTTCGCTGCGTCCGCAGACTGCCCCATCTGATCCATGGAACTTTGTGGTTCGATCCCGCGTGGGTCGTACGGTTTGCCAGTGCGTTCCAAGAAACGATCTGCCGCACTGAATTCCTTCGTCCACTGGGGAACCCATCTCTCGTCCTTGGGAACCAGCTTGACTTCGGTAGCCAGGAAGTCGGAGTCCTCGATCGCTCGTCTGAATACGCGCGTACCCTCGGAAACGCTGTCGGGATAGCCTTTGCCGCGAGGTACATCCTGACAGTACGATTCAAGACCCTGTGTCATCCAAAGACTTGCTCCTCCGCCTATAGCTTGTCCGCGAGCGCTTTCATCGTCGCAGCATGGACCCAGGGCACATTGACTCAGGCGCTGCAATCGGTCTGGAAACACTGCTTGTGGACACGCATCTTGGGATAGCCTGCGCGACGGCAGCAATGAAACCGGTTCGAGCATGCAAGCGAGCACAGGTTCCTCGCAGGGCAGACATCAGTCGCAACATGCACTACGTAGTGGGCGCAGGAGGCACGGCGAGTTGCCGCTTCGCAGAAAATGCCGCAAAGCTTGCCACAACTCGAAGGTCCTGGCTTCAACTCGAACAGGCCCCTCTTGCTCCAGACAGATGCCAGCGCTGCCAAGTTGCCACCGTGGAAGGCAGTCTCGATCTAGGCCTCCTTCTCGCCGAGCTCCTCGTCGCGCTGCATCGCCCTTGCGCGCGCCGGCGCCATGCCCATCACTCACTGCTGTCCGGCTGGGTGCGCAGTTGGCCCCTTGACATGAGGACCATCGATGGGTCCTGAGAGATGCCCACGAGCAAAGCGGGATCTCCCGGGAACTAGGGCCCCCAAAATTGAGCTTCCAGAACCAGCGCGGCCAACGCAGCCATAATGAAAGAGAGCGTCGAGTCAGGGGGGGCCCTCGCCACGTCGACCTGGTGGCCCGCCCCCCAGCGGACCTGGGGGCCCTCGCCAGTCATCATCTGGTTGAAGACCCTCCTGTTCCTCCTGGACAGCGTGCAGGGCCTCCCCCAGCGGGGGCGGATGCACTGTTCTACGGGCCCGAGAAGTACCTCACCCTTCTCTGCTGGAGGTCCGTCAAGTCCTGCAGCAGCGGAGCAGTGATCAATAGTCACCGGCCTTCATGGCTTCGGAGACAGATCCGCCCATTGGCGTGGATTCTCGACACAACCTTCGAGAAACCCCACCGCGCCGTTCAACTCGCCGAGGCCCCCCAGCTTGCGCGTCGCGTCTCCTCCTCAGCCTGCCTCTCCGAGGATCTTGACATGGTCCAAGATGTCCTCGATGACCTTCTCACCTGATCTTACCAGCTCCCCCCAGCTGTCGCCCAAAACCTGCTTCTCATCATGGGGAAGATGCCATAGGTCCCCACCCATCTTCGGAAGTTCGTCGCAGCGCACGCCCTCAACGATGGCTTGCGCTGCAGGTACCCAGCGAGACAGACCCCTTTTATGGCGCAGCGACGAGATCTGAGACCGGGCGAAGATCAGAGGGATCGCGGAGCTCGGTGCCCGCACACACCTGGGAGTGCGCGCAGAGGGCCTCGCAGTCACGCCCCCGTCTCCTGCCCGCAGGCAGTCCTGCGCGATTTCGCATTCAAACGCGTTGCGCGACTCAATCGGACTCAGGGCGGTGTCGAGCGGCACTTGCGTCAACAGCTTCAGCCAGACACGGAAAGTAGGCAGTCTCGGGCACTGATGGCGCACGGCCATCATCTCCGACGCGGGCTCGCTGAAGGTCGCGTTGCAGCCCGGGCCCTGGGCGATCGGCTAAGCACGGCCCTTAAATGCAAGGGAGTAGACCACATCATCGGTGGGCCAGCGTTCGTTCCTCTCGAGTTCGGGTGGCTCGCCCTTCGTCGCCTCCGCTTGCCTCGCCATGCCTGGATACATCTGCGGGGCCCTCTCCTACTCCACCTTTGCGATGTAGTCCAGTGGCTGCTTGCATGCTGGTAGAAGGTCTGGCAGCGCGACGAGGTCGCCCACGCTGACCCAGGCAGTGATCTCCAGCAGGGAATTCCAAGTCCTGAGCACCCTGATATACCACCTCACTACGAGAGCGATACTGCGGCCCCTTCACCTCGGGTGGCGCCAAGTAGACGAACCCGTCGTTCTGGCGAGTTGGGACCGTTGTCGCGTCGCAAAGAATCCCCGCCAAGTCGCTCAGAGAGATGCGCAGTCTGGCTGCTCCGCCAAGCTCGCGACTTGCCGCGCGCCTGCCTGGCAGCGCAATCGATGTCCAGGCCCCGCCTGCGAGAGACATTCAGATCGGTCCGATCGACTTGTCCCCCCGGAGTGGCGACCGCATTCGAGTGCCTCACCGTGGAGCTTCGCCGATGGACTAGGTCGTCGACGTTGTTGCTATCGTCGGGGAGCAAGACGTTGACGCCGACAAGCCCGACGTACTTCGGCCTCGAGAGGAGTGGCACGTTCTCAACGGTGGCCCCCTCCGCTGTCTTCTCGGCTCGGTTGACGCGAGGACGCTGCATTCCTATCGCAGGTTTCTTGGTTCCTCTCGCTGTTGGAGCTTCGCCCTCCTGAATCTCCGGAGGCGGCTCGGGCTCTTCTTGTTCTTCCTCTTCTGCTTTGGCCAGAGCACTAGCGATGCGCCCCCCCTCCACGAAGGCGTCGCAGGGCGTCCGTACTGCCGTAGAACGACGTCGCCGTAGATGCGGTCACCCGATGCTGCGCCTGGTTGTCCACCGCGGGACTCTTCGTCCTGCGTGGCATGTACTTCCTGCTCGTCGTCGTCGCCCTCGTCCGAGTCCGCGCCCTCGATCTCCTCGAACTGGCCGGCCCGGCGCTGGGCCTTCCTGTTCTGCAGGCACCTCCAGTGCTTATCCCGTTTTGCTTTGGATGTCCTCCTCGGTCATCGGTAGAGTCCGCGCGCAGCCTAAGTTCTTTTCGATAGGTTGACGGACCCCCTTCGGCGTGTCCACTGCTTCTTCCAGGTCTGCCATCGCGATGACATGGCCTCTCGCGTCGTTCACGGCGCGCTTGAACCTGTGGGGTCGATTCCGAAGCCGCCCCTTGACGCAGCGGCTCCAAGAAGCCCAGGCATGAAAATTAAAAGAGGACTGCGCGAGCTGGCAAATGCTGGAACGCTGGGCGCGCTGCATCCACGATCGCGCCGCGAACTTGCAGAGGAAGGTCGGCGGCCCCTCAGCATAGCCCGCGGGATTCGCAGTCTCTCGGTCGAACAACTCGTGCCCCAGCCCCTCGAACTGACGCCGAGCGCATATGAGTCCGTTCTCTGCCTCGACGCGCTGCTTGGTCAACACCGCCTCGGTCGCGCGCAGATCGAGGCGCCGCTGCAGCTTGACCCGCTGAATTTCAGCACGAGACTCCATTCCCGCCTCCTGGAGCTGACCGATCCTCTGCTGGCGGAACAGCGAACCACCTTCAGCATCCTTCACCCCGCTGAGAACCTAATCCAAACGGCGAACTTCCAGCTCGAGGTTCTCTGAGTCGTCGCCATGAAGAGTGCAATGTTCGCCGTGGTGAAATAGATGTTTGATACCGAGTAGGATTGCATCCACTGCCTCGGGACCTCCTCAGATAGCTCGAGGCGGTCGACGTAATCCGCGAGGGTCTCGCTGCAGTCGCCCACTCGGCGTACATTGTTTCGCCTTGTCGCCCCTGCGGTCGATGATATTCTGCCCCATGCCCGCCATCTTCTCATTTCTCTTGTTCTCGGCATCGGATGACAGGGGCCCCCTGTCGGCACCCCCCCTGGCCATGTAATTCACGACATCTCTGCCGCCGCCGCCGTCGCGCGCGACGATGCCTCAGCCTCATGTCGGCGGCCCCGCGCTGCTCGTCGCGCAGCTCCTCGTCGTCCTCCGCAACCCCCGCGCCGCCCACGCCCGCGGGATCTTGGAAGTCCGATTCGGGGCGAGCCCCCCCCAGGGCCCTCCGCGGGAATTCCCGGCTGCTCTCGCGCTCCTCGCCTGTCGCTCGTTCCCCCTTAACGGTCGCGATAGAGAGACGTGCAGGGGCGATCATCAGGGGGCGCCGCTGGCGCCGAGCTGCGGGGAACAGCCCGGGGGCCGTCGGCCGACGCAACTGCTGAACCGCCAGAGCCGCCGCCCACCTCGTCATCGGGGCCCTCGCAGTCGTAGAGAATGCCGCCCGTGATGTCGCCGTCGAAGTCGGCTGGATCACCCTGTTCTCCTCCGGAGACGGGCTGCTCCGGAGACGGGTTGGTCCCCGAGTAGATGCACCGGGGGCCCAGGCGCCAGGCCCCAGGGCGGCGCGGCTCCGCAGGTAGGGGAAGCCCCAGTCACAAGGCCAAAATCGCAAGCTGTAGACGGCGGCGCACCGTGACAACATGCCGACACATCCACTGCACGAGGAGGGCAATACAGCAAATCGCACGTCGACAGAAATGAGTCTGCAGCAGGTCGGGCAGAAGGGATGGCGCGCTTCGGAGACGCGCGAGAAGAAATAATGTTCACCGGACATAATATTCAAAATTGTCGGTGTCGGATTGCGCTTTCGACTAGCCAATCGATATGCTTTCCGCATGTCAATGTCATCCTCTTCCCCATTCATGCGCAATTGAGCCGTCTGCATAAGTGGTGGAACGGGTCGCACGTTCGTTTTAATTCCGCCAAACCGCCCGCAGGGTTAAATTCGCGTGGAGACCAGCGACACCGACCACATAGGTTCCCCCAGAAATCCCAACTCACTACAATATATATATAATATATATATATATATATATATATATATATATATATATATATATATGGCAGCTCGCTTCTCAGCTGAGGCCAACTGTTACCGATTGATACAGTCGCACACGGGTCTCGCATCGGTCATGGTGAAAATGTCCAGGTCGGGGTTGTGTTCCATGATAATCGTCGCGTTGATTTCTCGGTTCATAATGCGTCGATATCTGAACTCGCGTCGGCTATCTTTCCCTATGAAAAACCGCAGAGGAGCCCGCTCCGCCTCTGCCAAACCCCCGGACAGAGCATGTGCCTCCACCGCCAAAATAAAAAACCCAGCACGCTCAGTCATGTGGGAACGCCAAGGGAGAATACTGACATCAGCTTCCTTTCCCACCAGAAGATCTCTGTCCGCGGCACAGATCACGGCGCCTGCCCGAGAGCGACCTTGCCCCGCGCCCGCGAGGCCCGCCCCTGAGTCGAACGCGCAGAGCAAACCGGCGAAGGCGAGAGAAGGGCACGGACATGACGGCGATAGCGGCGCCGGCGTCCTCGAGGCGCCGCAGTGCAGCATTTGCCTCGATAAGGTCTTCCACCTCGGAGTTGGGGAGAGCGCCGCTCGGGGGAGATGCGCCCCCCGAGCCGTCGGGCATACTTTCTCGAAGCGTCAAATTGACTTTCCCACGCAGATCACGCGTGGTTGGGATCTCCACTGGCGCAGCGGGTAGTTCAGGGTTATTGCAGCGCCCCCGTTGGGAAATGATAAGTCGAACTCGTTCTGCAAGATGCCGCAACATGGAGACTGTGAAATCAAACTTTTGCACATTCGCAAAGTGCGCCCGCCGCGCTCAGCATCGCCCTCCATGAGCTCAGTCCATGTGCCCAGTTTGAACCGTTTCCGATGGCGAGAAATGGCATCGAAATATAAACCTACAAAACAGCCCCCAAACAAATCATCTGTTTCGATGACAACGAGACCCGAAAATTGCCCGGGGCGCCCATCAAGCGTCTCGCACATGAGCACGACGCAGCGTGCCAGAGAATGGCAAGCGAAGCCATGTTCTTCGAAGGCAGTCAGAAGACTTCTGCGCCAGCCTGGAGAGCCGGCAACAAGTCCAAACACTTCTGCCAGCAGTTCAATCACCAGAATTTCGTCGGGGCCCCCGCCAAGGATGCCACACGCAAGGGGCGAAGCAAAAAGAAGCTCCTTCCGCTGAACTCAGAGTCCTTGAGCGAGAGCCGACTCGACGTCGCCCACCCAAGCTTTGGCCCTGAAAGAGGACAGACATTGCAGAGCAAGAGGCACGTCTGATGTGGAAGGCGCAGGTGCGGTGCGATTCAAAACGGCGATGTCGTGGTCGAGAAATCCTTGAAATATCAATCGCGACTTAGCATCATAATTCTTTGGGGCGGCAGGATCACTGAGTTCGTCGTCGCAATATGCCCCTTTTATATTTCCACTTGTCGCGCCATCGAGGTGCAATAATTCGCGTGGGAAATTTGCGGCGGGTCTCGGCAGCAGCCGCGCCTCCGTGGACACGCGCTGCTTCTGCGCCGCCAGGTCCAGCAACACATATGTCATACCATTATTTACGACGGCTGCCTGCTGGTCCCAGAAGTCGCGGTTTCAGATGATCAGGTAACGGATTGAAATTAATTCCATTTCTCTCGATGAAGAACGTCGTAGAGATGTTGGGAAAAGGCTGCTTCTGATCGACAGGATGTGTAGATGTTCTCCAGATTGGGGGTCTCGCGGGCCCCCAACAAAGCATCAGCCACCTGAACATCAAAACTGCCGTCCACGCAATATGCAACCAATTTATCTGCGGAATCCGCATATAGAAAATCGGGAGGTGCAATCGTAGTCGGCGCCGGCGGCGGCAGGCATTACGACGTACGCAGTTGCGGGCCAAGGCAGACCTGAGCCTCGGGCAGTAGCACTGGAGGTTCCCCGCGGCGCACCTGCCACAGAAGGCTGTCTCGACCCTGGCTCTTTTTGCGGCTCGGCAGGGGGGGGGCGGTGTCTAAACGAGAATGAACCTGTCGATCGTCGCGTTGAGGTGCTGCGCGCGCCAGTCCAAGTTCGTCGCAAATTTCCGCCATTGGTAGAAATTCCGGCTCTTCTAGCGGTGGCGGCCGTGGCTCCAGATCGGCATCGATGTCGGAGTCGCCGAGAATGTCATCGGCCTGTGCCGCCTCAGGATCGAGTCAAGGCTCGTCTCCAGAGAATCTGAGGTTTCCTTCTGCGGTGACGTCGACGTAACGACGAGCTCCACGAGCATGAGGTCATGAAGGTGGCGATTGACGATATCGATGCCTCTACTCCCATATTGGGTGGCACTACGCATTCGTTCGTTGGACACACGCCACAAGACTCCACGCAGATTCATCGAAGCCCCACCAGCGGTACGTAAAATGACCACACCAGGCCCAAGCGACTTTCCCGAATTTACTCGTTGTTGTCCAAACAAACACGAGTTGACCTTCCGGGGAGGTGGGTGGTGAAGGTGTCTGGCACGTAGGACTCGGAGTAGTCGAGTTCGGCGGTTCATGGGAGTCCAAGCTTTCATAGCGGCTCGGCGTAACTCTTCCGCTCGGTGGAAGTCCTGCACCGGATCGGTAGACAAGCACTCGGGAACTATAGGGCCATCGGAAAGCAGCATCGATGGAAAAACGTTTTGTAAAACAAAACACCCGTTGCATAGTTGAAAACCCACTCCGGTTCTGGCAGCGGTCCCGAACAGAGCAACACAGCTCCCCCATAGCATACCACTCGGCTGGAATATTCACAAATACCCGACGGACAGCTGAACGGAGCTGTGGTCGCCACTATTTTCCAGCACGTTCCGTTCGACCGTTGTGCCACGGTGAGCGGGCATCACGAAGGAAAAGGCACGCACACCATTGCTTCGTATGTCATCGGGAAACGTTCCCTGAAACTCCATTCGAAGATCAACTACGACAACATCCGTCATGCCAAACACTCGGGCCCGTGTACGTACAAATACCTGCCATGGAACACATGCTGACTTCCGCGTCCCCACATGTCCAACGAACTGAAAAGAAATGCCCCAACATATGACGTTGATCAAACATGTGGTGCATCATCGAATGGACACTTGACCTCGACGAAATCAACAACAACAACAACAACAACAACAACAACAACAACAACAACAACAACAACGACGACAACAACAACAAAAACAACAACAACAACAACAACAACAACAACAACAACCACAAAAACAACAACAACAACAACAACAACAACAACAACAACAACAACAACAGCAACAACAACAACAACATTGTTGGAGCGATAAGATTTTGGAACAGCAGCAGGAAGAAGAGCATAAGGTCGTTTGTGCGCATCGCACTCGCCGCATTGAAAGTTTGTCTGCACCCAGCATGCTACCTCAGGCTTGGCAGTGCCCCGTCTCAGAAGTCGAGCGAAGTCTCGATCCCCAGGATGACCAGAGATGTCATGAGCAAGTTTGAGGTCGGCCAGCTGATCGGCAGTAGGTGTCGAGTCTGGCTGAGCAGGTACTTCATCATCCCTATCGGGTTCGGCGTTGGGATCATCAACAGGAATTTGTTCAGGCCCATCTTCTTCAGGAGTTGCTTCCAAGAGAAGACTGAGGCTGGCGTTGTTCACCGAGAGCGCCTGCTTGATCTGTCTAACCTGTTGATAAGGAATCGTTCGAATGCCGTCCTCATCGAGCTCCGAAGATGAAGCGTGGGCTCCTGCGGTAGTCTGCCGCAAAATCAGTCGCCATTCTCCTCTACTCGCCTCGGCCGCTTAGACCGAATCCTGCGGAATGGCAGACTGCCAGACACCGCCTGGAATCCCACGAAGCACTGCCGGGGCGCTGTCTCTTCAAAACGAAGACCCAACACCACAGGATGGTTGGGGAAAGGCCCGGAAACAAACAAAAAAAACAGCACCCAGAAAAACTGCCAAAAACATCAATCCTTCCTCCTCCTCCTCCCCAAGAGCTCGCCCCATGCGCGCTCCGGGCCGCCCCGTCTGATCCGGCCGCGGCCAGGCCGTTTTGCTCTGCCGCGCCGCCGCCGCCGCCCGTGCATACTGTGCGGAACGACGCGCGGGACATCAGCGCCAGGGCCTGCATGTGCCTCCTGGGAGCGGGGGGGGGCGCGCGAGTGCGAGGGCGACGGCGGAGGCGGCGGCGAGGGGAGGGGGAAGAGAGAGAGGGAGAGAGAGCGAGAAGGGGGGTGGGGGGGCAGGAGGGGGAGCAGACAACTGCTCGCAAGCAAGCAGGCGTGCAGGCGCGCGTGCCTGCAGGCGAACTGACAATACAGGGGGAGGCTTTCCGGTTGCCGCGTCGAGATCCTACACCTACGTGCGAGCGACAAGCCGAGCATCCAGAGGGACGCGTAGGCAGAAGACCGCACGATTGGCAACCCTTCTTCGTGCACACTCAGAACCGACTGTGAGGCAGAGCATCGCATCGTATCGCGACTGCGTAGCTCAAAAGGAAGCGCCCCACGACTGTGAAGCAGGAAGAAGGGCCCCGCGTCACTCGCGTTGAGAGACCAAAGGAAGGTCCAGACACATGGGAGGCGAGCCACGACCTAGGCGGCCCGAGGATAATAGAGCCATGGCAACGAGGACAGGCGGACCGAGTAGGGAGGCCCAAATGTTCTCAACGGATGATGCGTAACGGCAAACGGACAACGGATAATGCTCGATCCCAGCATTCATGCCTCGATATACACATGAGCACTGGATGCTCACCACACCAGAGCATCTGAATGGGCGATGCATAAGCCATGAAAAGATCATGTACCCAGGAGAAGACGCAAGACTCAGGTTAGGGAGACTCGGGTTGGCCTGAGGGGGCCGTCAAGAAAATGACGAGACCGTCTGAAATTTCACGCGAATTCCCGCTGCAAACATCCCACGAAATTTGGGCCGTCAAAATCCAGGACGGGCCCGAGCTCGGCGTGCTCGAGTCTTACGCCTCCTCGAATGTAGCACCCATGAAGAACACCCCGGGGCCCCGTGGCGGACACCGAAACTCCACCTCCAATCTGGCCACGTGTGGGGAATTCAACAGGTACCGATACCGCCCCTCCCTGGACCTCTCCCTGGGTGCGCCTTGACCAAAATTCCGAGGCGAATCCGACGGTGGCGACGAGGGCCTCCGAGGAGGCCCAAAAAGGGGAAAACGAGTAAAGGGTAGAGGTATGGGTACCTTTTCCTCCTCTTGAGCAGGGACCGACCGTCCCGGCACTCCTATAGTCATGCCACGAAATGTCCTTAGAACCCAGAAATGGTCCAAGAACTAAAGCAATGTTCTTACAACATAAGCCTGGTGTGTTAAAACAAGACAGTCCCAGCCAGAAATGTTCTGAGAACGTTCCGTGGAAACCACGAAAAAGGTTCTTAGAACATTGTCTGGTGGGACTATAGGCGAGCCAGGACGCTTCGCCACTGCTTGAGAGGCGGGAGCCCCCAGCCGCGCCCCGCTCGCCGCGCGGAGCCAGCGGAGGGCGCGGGGGCAGGAGGCGGCCGCCGTGTGGCGCCCCGCGGCGGGGCGGGGCTGCGTCGGCTGCGCCGTGGTTAGCCTGGGCGGCGCTGCTGGGCGCTCCTGGGCGTTTTCGAGTTTTTCAGCTGATATTGAAGGAAGCTTTCTCGTCGTATCGTGAGCACTACTTCGCGTCGAGAGCTCTACGAGGGTCCCGGCGGTAACCTGGTTGACGGTTTACCGCCGGCTCCCAGTCGGCTGCGCCGTGGTTAGCCTGGGCGGCGCTGCTGGGCAGCGCCTGGGCGCTCTTGGACTCCTATCCTATTCGCCGATGTGCAGTCGGTGCAGGACGAGCGGAAACTTCCCCTCGACCATCGAGCCTGCCCACCTCGGTCGTGCCGATGCCCAGGGTGAGCCGACGGAGGCAGACGGGAAGACGAGGGGATTGCCTGTTGGCGGCGCGCACAAGGAGGGAAGGGGAGGGGGAAGGGCTTCTTAGGAGGCTGCTTCTCAGAAGGAGCCGGCCCTACATCTATGGACAAGGCCCACGCCTTCTAAGAAGCAAGGGTGCTTCTTAAAAGCCTCCCCTCCCCCTACCCTCTGCGAATGGCCGACATCCTGGGATGTGGTGATGTGGGCTGGAACCCGGCGTGAGTGCGAGGTGTGAGCCGCGAAGCGCCTTCAACGCGAGGCTGCAAGTGAGGTAGTAATAGAGTGCCAGACGTAACGCTGGCTGCTATGGGCGAGGACGCGTGAAGGATGCCCTAGGTCTTACAAGCTGGAGCCAAATTGGCTACCGCCGATGGGATGAGCAGAATAACGAGGATGATGCAAGTGCTGCAGACGGAGGGGATGAGGGGAGATCAGCTGGTCAGCCGAGCAGACAAAAACCAGCAGATGAGCCGATCAGCCGATCAGCCGATCAGGAGAAAATCTGCCAATCAGCCGATAAGCCGATCAGCCGATCGACCGACTCCAATAAACGGATAACGGCCTGGGACGGCCGTCGAAACAAGTAACATTGGAGTCCCGTCGCGAACTCTCGAAGGCAAGCGTCACCGAAGGGGGGAGATGGACGAAGGAGAGATAGGAAGGACGATCCCAGAAAAACATTGGCTCGGCTGCCCCAGGCCTCCCTATCCGCTTCCGCCGTCTCCGCTTCCTCCGCCTCCCCGTCGCCATCCGCCTCAGCCCCATCATCATAGCAGTGAGAAACATCAGAATAACCATCAACACCACCACCAGTATCATCAACGTCATCAGCATCGTCGTCGTCATCCTCCTCCTAGTCGTCGTCGTCGACGACGACGTTGTCAACCTCATCGTCGTCGACGTCGTCGTCATCAGCAGCAGCATCATCAACGATAACAACATCATCCTCATCCGCATCCTTCTCCTCCTTGTCGTCATCGTCGTCGCCGGCGTCTTCATCATTCTCATCAGCAGCAGCGAGATCGGCAGCATCATCAGCGGCATCATCATATCTTTATCTTCTTCATCATCATCAGCATCAGCATCATCATCATCAACAACAACAGCATCATCATCATCATCAGCAGCAGCACAATCATCATCTGCAACATCAGAAGCATCATCAGCAGCAGCAACATCCCCCCAGTCGGGAAATCTCCGGAAACCTCCAAACCCGCCCACTCTCTCAACCCCCCCCCCGCCCCCGCCACCCCCCCCCCGAAAGCCACAGAAGAGAAAGAGAAGTGTCCAGGGGCCGCTCCGCGGCTCGCTATTCGCGAGCACCGCGTGCATGCGCGGGCGGCGCGGATGCTGGTAGAAGGCCACCTTCGCAAGGGAGGCTGAACCAATCGCTAGCTCATCATTCTCTTTCGTGTTTCCAATACATTATGCTCCGGATGTTTCCTCTTGCCTGCTTCCTCCCCTCTCCTGCCTCTCCGGCCAGTTTTCAGGGCTGGCCGGGCATTTCGCTTGAGTTTCATGACAAAGTATGACCCTGCAGCTTAAAAAGTGGCAACAGTTTGACAGATGGAGGGCCGGTCATTTTCCAAATGAGGCTCTCGCCTTAGCGCCGCGCACATTCGTAATTACCCCAGTGCGACCCTACCTAGAAGTTGGAGCCCCTACCCGAAGAGACTTCATAATAATGGTCGGCGGAATGCGGGGGGGAGGGCCAGCGGAATCCGCGTGCCATCGACACCCCTCTAAGCCGCTCTAAGCATGCCTTGCGCATGCTTCTCACCCTCCTCCATGTCATCGTCATCTCATTACCGACCCTCGATGCGAGGGCTCGCAGAGAGAGGGAGGAGGGCACTGCCCAGTGTACAGGTCCAACCGAAGCTGGAATCTCAGACGCCCTCGCAGAGGGTCACTTGGCTGCAGACACCCTTCATACTCAGATTCGGACACTCGTGGCTGCCTGTCGATTGCTTTCCTCGGGTGCGGTGACCTCGCCTGCAGGGGTGCTTCTTGTGCTGGTGGTTCTGGTGCCCCCCAAGGAGGGGAGACAGGAGCAGGGGGAGAAATGTGAGCCAGTGCCAGTGGGGCTCACCAATGGGGGGATCGCGAGCTCCTCCTGAGGGTCCAGGATCAAGGAGGACGGGCTTAGAGGGCGGAAGAGATTTTTGCGCGCTTGCCGGTTGTCGGAGGAGCCTCCGCCCATCGTTCCCAGGAGATGGCGACTCCCCCTGTTGCTGTCTACCTCCAACAACAAGATCCCGCCACCGTGCCGCGAGGCGCGAGTTGGAGTATCCTCGGGCTCCCTTTGAGTTCTCCGTCCAGGGTCCTGCAAATAAATATCAAGGGAACTGGACCCCAGAGCTCGCCTTCCGCGGACCCCCGGCATATTCTCGCGTGCCCTCCGCGGCTCCCCACACTCTGGGCCAGGAAGGCACCAAACACAGGCCAAGAGGCCCTCAAGAGGGCCCAAGACGGTCCACGAGGGCCCAGAGTTGGAGGCTTCGAGGCACCAACACCAAAACAGAGGGGGGTGCGCCCACCTGGAGAGGATGATCCCAGATTTCGGTGTCGATGACAATACTTCGGCCGCCTGGGAAGCCAGAAAATTACCACCGTCACCGAGATCGGGATCATCTCCCCTCAGTGGAGGCCCACCGCCGATATTGGTGTTGGTGTCAACCTCTAAGCCTCGCAGAATCGCCGAGAGATCGCTGCAGGACGCCCAAGGAGGCCTCCAGACAGCCCCAAACGCCTCCGAGACGCCCCAAGAGGGCTCCGAGAGCACTTCCAAACGGGCTCGGAAAGCCAAAATCCTTGATTTCCGTAAGCTGAAGGTTTTGAACGTCCTCGCCTTTTCGGGCTGCCAGTGGTCCAACACGGCCCCAAAGCCCCCAAGAGGTCCCAAGAGGGCCCCAAGACGGCCAAAGAGGGCGCCAAAACAGTCCAAGAAGCCCCCTAAGACTGCCACAAGAGACCCCCAAGACGTTCCCAAGAGGGGGCCCAGAGGAGGAACCCCAACTGACATTTCGAGCATTCAGCATCGTAACGACACATCCCCCCCTCTTATCGCTGCCTCCCTCACCTGGTTGCTTCCTTCCCGCCCGTATCGCGGTTGCGACTCTCTCCTCCTCTTCTTTCAGTCTATCTCGCTCTCCCTCTCTCTCTCTCTCTCTGCTTCCCCCCCTAGTTTATTGTTTGTCTCCCTCTCTCTCCCTCTCTCTCCCCCCTTGCAGAGAAACAGGGGCCTTCATGCGAAGCAGGAAGGCCTCGTCCAGCTCTGGCTGGTCCTCTGTGATGAAGTACAACGCCTGGTGGCGCGCAAGGACGCTGCGAGCACGGCAGCGGTGACAGCGACAGAAGGGCGTGCCCGAGGCAAGATCAACGAGGAACGTTACGAGTCTGCTGTGCTGACGGGGGCAGAGGGGATAGGACGGCACGTGTGAAGGGAAGGATCAGAGACAGAGCAGAAGTGCTGAGAGAAGAGGGGTAAAAAATGCCCACACGTGTGTAAGTTTAGCACCTCGCAGTTGCGGATCAGAACGAGAGGACGGGCGCGTGGTGGGTCGAGGGTCGGTCGCGGGGTGGGTCGCGGTGGGGTCGCCGGGGGGTCGCGGGCGAGGACGACGACGACAACAAACAGAGACAGCAGTGGCTTTGCGACTGTTTGCTGTTATCTGCTCGAGCGCCATTCAACACGTGTATCCCAAACCCTTGCTACCAGCCCTCTTCGTCTTCGATCGTACCCACCTTGTGGGTATATCGTCCTCACCTGCCTCGTGTAGTTGGCGCAGCCGCTAAAGCAGGTAAAGGAAGGACGGAGGGAAGAGACAAGGGGAAGGGAGAAGGATAGAGCACGAGAGAGATTTGCAAAATGAGGTAGGAGCAAGAATACAAGCGGCAGGACCAGACGGGCGGGTCGGGCAGGCGGATCCTAACGGGCAGGTCGAGCGGGCGTCAATCCAACATGGATCGCAACGAAGTTTCGGGCGATAGCGCGATTCCCAAATGAGCGACGAAAAGAAACGGGTCTTACGCGAGATGGCACAGCGACATCACGCCATGACTTACGCAGGCCGCCAGCGCGGCACGCTGCGTTGGAGACGAGGGCGCTTACGCGGGCAGCTTACGCGCCAATGTCGGCGCAGACGACCCTGCTTTCTTGCGTCGCCCAAGTCATTCGCAAGAAAATCTAAAAGCGAGAGCGTGATTCATGAGTCTAGGGGGCACGGCGCCGCGGTAAATAGCGAGGACGTACCACGCAACAACGCGACTTCTGCATACATGATGCGGAAGCCCCGCGCGAGAGCGCGATTATGCAATACATTGTGAGGAAGTCACAGGCGGAACCGCTGTTGTTCTAAACCAGTGGCCAGGGGCACAGTTTGAGAGGGAAGATTTTCTTTATTCAACAGCAGGGTGCGAGCCCCGAGGGGGCATTTCAGTTGAGGAAAAAATTGTGCACCGGGCAGGGGGATAAACAATGGTGATTCTTCAATCGTGGAAAGTAAACGACAACAACAACAATAAGTTCAAGACTGCTCGCTCTTATCTACCCGCGTGACATTCAACACGTATATCCCAAACTCGCGATACCCGCGCCCTCTTCGTCTTCGGACCCACCCCCTTAGGGGTATATTTCTCTTACCTGCAACGTGTAGTTAGTGCAGCCCCTAAGGCAAGGGAAAAGAGGACTGATGGAAGGAAGGGACACGGGGCAGGTGGGTTGCTGAAGCGTGCGTCCTATATATGAATTGCGAGGAACTCTCGAGCGATAGCGCGATTTCCAAAAACAAAATCGTGGCGAAATCCACAGCGACAGCGTTGTCGAGGGCGCGGCGTCTGCAAAAATCGCGAGGAAGTCCCACGCGAGAGCGCGATTCCTGTATAAAATGGAGGAGTTACCGCGCGAGAGCGAAATTTGGGATTACATTGCGAGGAAGTATCAGGCGAGTGCCGTTGTTGTCGTAGTTCTTGGCCCAAGAACTCAGTTTGGTAACCCCTCACTTACCCTTTAAAAAAACAGGGTGCGGGCCCTGGGATCAACACTTTTATTGAAACACAATGGTTACCAGAGGGGGGACCAACAATAATCAGAGTGAGGGGGCCGAACGGTCATTCATTGTCCCTGGGTGCGTGGCTGAATAAAGAATTCTTGGTGAGAATTCTGCTTGTTGCGCTGTTGTTGTTGCTGCTGTTGTTGTTAGTGTTGTTGTTGTTGGTGTTGTTGTTGTTGTTGTTGTTGTTGTTGTTGTTGTTGTTGTTGTTGTTGTTGTGTGTTGTCGTCGTCCCACCCGCGACCCACCCACGACCCACCCCACGACCCACCCCGCGACCCACCCCGCGACCCAACCCGCGACCCACCCCGCGACCCACCCCGCGACTCACCCGCGACCCAACCCGCGACCCACCCGCGACCCACCCCGCGACCCACCCGCGACCCACCCGCGACCCACCCGCGACCCACCCGCGACGCACCCCGCGACCCACCCGCGACCCACCCCGCGACCAAACCCGCGACCCACCCCGCGACCCTCCCGCGACCCACCCGCGACCCACCGTCAATGGAGGAAAAAACCACCCAGACCCGACAATTGACGTTTACTAGACGGCCCAGGGCGTTTACTAAACAGCCCTGTCCTGTTCGATTCATTCACTGTGTGCGTTTACTAAACGGCTTCGCTCGCCGGGGTGATTATTATGGGGTGAAATTTCTGCCCTCTACACCCGCGACCCACCCGCGACCCAACAACGATCCACCCCCGACCCACCCGCGACCGTCCGCGACCCATTTGCGACCCACCTGCGACTACCCACATTGGTTTAACGTAAAAATCGGCGCCTGCGGTGGGCTCGTTGTATAATTTGTGAAACTATGGCGCCTGCGGCGGGCTTCTCCAGAGTCTCGCAAACTGCCGACGTCCCAACCGCCCCCTCACTCTTATCCGCATCTGCGGGGTGCTACGGATATTCTTTAGAAATGAAACAACAATAACGACGACGACGACGACGACGACGACAACAACAATCATTTTAAGAGTGTTCGCTCTCCTCTGCTCACGTGCCATATATTCAAAAGCCTCGGCACCCGCCCTCTTCGTCTTCGATCGTACCCATTTGGGGGGCACGATCGAATGGAAGGAACAAAGGAGGACGGATGGAATGGAGAGGGAGAAGGATGGAGCACGAGAGAAATTAACAGGAGGGGGGCTAGGAGCAGCAAACACGTGGTAGAACCAGACGAGCATATCGGGCCGGCACACCCTAGAGGGCGAGTCGGGAAAGCGGGCCCAGGCAACCAGGTCGAGCAGGCGGGCTGCTGAAGCGTGGGTCCTGCACGAATCGCGAGAAAGTCTCGAGCGATAGCGCGATTCCCAATTAACTCACTGGGAAAGCCACATCGAGAGCGCGATTCCTGAGTGTCGAGGGCACGGCGTTTGAATTAATTGTGATAGTGTACGCGAGAGCGCGATTCCTGCATCAATCCTGAGGACATCCCGCGCGAGAGCGTGATTTTGGAATAAATGGTAAAGGAATATCAAAACGTGAGCCGCTGTTGTTGTAGCCGGGGGGCCAAGGGCCCAGTTTGGTGAAACCCAGCTTCCCAGTGTGAAAAAAACCGTGTGCGAGCCCCCGGAAGAGCACGTTAGTTGAAACATAAAATTGTTTCCGGGCAGGGGGGATCAACAATGATGATGATGTAGGAATGTTCCATCAAAAACGACAACAACAACAACAACAACAACAACAACAACATTCAGTTCAAGACTGTACGCTCTTACACACGAGCGAACAACAACACACAGCAAACCACCCGATTCTGGGCCACGTGATCCCTCTTCAACCACGCACCCAAGGACAATGGATGACAGCTATGTCCCCACAATCTGATCAGAGTGAGGGGGCAGAGTGGTCACTCACTGTCCCTAGGTTCGTGGATGAAGTGGTGCTGAAAAATATAATAAGTATAATAAACAAGTATTGCTGATCCCCCGCTGCCCGGTGCACATTGCGGTGTTCAATCAAAGCGCTCCTCCCAGGGCTCGCACCTGGTTTGTTCAACCTGTGTTGTTGGCCCCCGGGTTACAACAGCAACAGCTCCCGCCTGAAACTTCCTCGCGCTCTCGCGCGGGACTCCCTCAGAATTGATGCAGGAATCGGGCTCTCGCGTGATACTTCCTGACAATGTACGGCGGCGCCGTGCCTGCTAGATTCATGAATAATGTTTTCGATGTGGATTTCCTTACGATGTACTTCGGGATCGCACTATGGCTCGAAGCTTCCTTCATGATGGGTTGACGCTTCAGCGACCCGCCCGCTCGACCAGGCCGTCTGGGCTCGCCCGCTCGACCTGTTCGTCATGGTCCGCCCGCTTGGCCCGCCCGCCTGGTTCAGCCGCTTGCGCTTCGTCTCCCGGCCGTCCTCCTGCATGTCTCTCTCGTGCTCCATTATTATCCCCCCCCCCCTTGTCTCTTCCCTTATCCCTCGCTTCTCGTGTTCTAGCGGCTACGCCAACTACACTTTTGATCTGCGGGGCGAGAGCGAACCTCTTCCGCTAAAAGCTGAGCGGGCTACGCACAGCGCTAATCAGGGAGACAAGGCACAGGAAGGCGGGGCCTCAGGCGGCCGGAGTGGGCGAGGCCCTGGGGTGCAGGCGGTGCCGAAGTGGATGTGCAGGAGCAGGTGCGCCGCGAACTGGAACCGGGGGCGAAGACCCGGAGGGTGGAGGAGAAGGTGTTGCCGTCGACGGCGCATCACGAACACCAGCCTCAAGCGCTGCAGAGGGGGACGTGCCACTTGACCAGGCTGACGCCCAGGAGTAGGAGGAGCACCACGAAGGCGATGTGCAACGTTGTGCCACCGGGTGATGCGGGAGAGGCCCGGGGTGGTAGTCCAGACCACGACCACGTAGCAGCTTGCTTGAGGAGCGGCCTCAGACGAGGGGGCCGTTCATGACCGACAGGATGCCAGTCACCACGCCAACTACACGCGGCAGATAGGGAAGATATACCCGAAAGGGGGCTGCGATGGAAGACGAAGAAGACGCGGGTATCTCGAATTCGGGGTACGCGTGTTGAATGGAACAATCTTAACATGGTTGTTGCTGTCGTCGTCCCATTCGCGACCCGGCCCACGACCAACCCGCGACCCGCCCGCAACCCACCCGCGACCCACCCCCGAAACACCCGCGACCCAACCGCGACCCACCTGCGAACGGCCCCACGACCCGCCCCGCGACCCACCCGCGATCCATCCCGCGCCGCCCCCTCACTCGATCCCCCCTCTCTCCACACATTCTTCTCTCTCCGTCTTCTCCCCGAATGGGAAGAGGAAGAGGACAGGGAACAGACCATAGGAAATGAGAGGGATGGAATAGCTGGGCTGCACAATTGTACCTTGAGATGCTCTAGCTCGAGATGTTCCTTGTATCTCGGGTGATCAAAGCCAGTCATCCCTGGGACCCTTGCGATGTTGGGACGGCTTCCTTGATTGGGTAGAATTCCAAGTACAGACCGGGGGCTGGCCTTCGCACATCTACGCGAGGTGGACCCAGCACGGATTTCCGCTGACCCGCCACTGCGGAAGATCAACCTACAAGATTTGGCCGTTGGTGGCGCTGGAAACGCCTCGGAATCAAGCGAGAGGACGGCGCTTGAACGAAACGAATGCCGACTTGCGTCCACATCCTCTGGTGATCCGCGGTTCGAAGCCGAACCTCCGCCAACAGTCAGATACGCGGGCGCTCGAAAGGGGTAGCGACAAAAATGGATACTCTTGTCTGCATCAAGCCCACGTTCCAGCCAAACTGGAACTACAAACATTCGAGCAGCGGGACCACATTGAGACGCAACGGGGGAGGACGACGTCGACGACGGCGGCGCTGGCGACGACGACGACGACGACGACGACGACGACGACGACAACGACGACAACGACGAAAAGACGACGACGACGACGACGACGACGACAACGACGACGACGACTACGACGACGACGACGACGACGACGACGACGGGAAGCCGCGACGAGCCCGTCCTCCGCGTCTGGCGACGTTTGCAGCACGGCCTCGAGAAGGAGACCGGGGTCGTCCTGGCGATACGACGATGGCGAAACCTCATCCACCTCCTCCCCATACTCCACCTCCTCCTCCTCCTCCTCCCCATCCCCCTCCTCCTCCTCCTCCTCCTCTTCCTCCTCCTCCCTTTGTCCTCCCCCTTCTCCTCCTCCTTCTCCTCGTCCTCCTCCTCCTGCTCCTCCTCCTCCTCCTCCTCCCCGCTCCCTTCCTCCTCCCCCTCCTCCCCCTCCTCCTCACCCTCCCACTCCACCTACACCCTGCGAAATGCTTTAGAAATCATGGGTTAAGAAATTCATAGTCTCAGAATTTGAAATCAAACCCAGAATGTCTATTCAAATGTTAGGATTTACATTGAAACATTAAGAATAATCGAGACTCTGGCCGAAAACTTTGGTTTTCTTAAGCATCGCCTGGAGTGTACTCCTCCTCCTCCTCCTCCTCCACCTCCTCCTCCTCTTCCTCCTCCTCCTCCTCTTCCTCCTCCTGCTGTCGCCGTCGCCGCCGTCGTCGTCCGTTGTCGGCGCCGCCACCGCCGGCGTCGTCGCCATGCGTCGTCGGTAGTCGTCGTTCGTCGTCGGGCGCTGTCGGTTCCGAAGTATCGTCGTCCTCTCCATCGTCCATCGTCCGACATCTGACGTCGTCGTCGTTGTCGTTGTCGTCGTCGTGGCGAAAATCTCCGTCGTTCGTCGTCCGCCTTCCATCGCCGTCGTCGCGTCCCCCTTCCTACTCCTACTCCTCCTCCTCCTCCTCATCCTCCTCCTTCTCCTCCTCCTCCTCCTCGTCGTCCTCCGTCTCCCGATGTTTCCCATGTTGCTCCTTCTCCTCCTCCAGCGGCTGGAAGTAATTGCGGGCTCGGGCCGATTGCTTGTTCGGTTGGAATGTTAAGCGCGAGAGGCAGGGGGAGAGGAAATACATAGGAGAAATAGAGAGGTACAACAACTAAGAAGAAGAGGAAGAATTACAATAATAGTAGTAGTAATGGTCATATAAGTAAAAGAATAGTAATGCGAATAATACGAATAACGATAACAGCTACAGTAATATTACTAATAGACATGTTGCAGAGTTTGGCATACAGTTGCTTCGCTTGGCATGTACTGGCGTTGCGTGGCGTAGCGTGACGTTGTTTGGCATTGCGTGGCGTTGCTTGGCGTTGCTTTGCCTGGCGTTGCTTGGCGTTGCTGAGCTATGTTTAGTGTGGCTTGGCATTGCTTGGCATTGTGTGGCATTGATTGGCGTTGCTTGGCATTGCTTTGTAGTGCTAGGTTGTTTGTGGCGTTGCTTCCCGTTGCTTTGCATTGCTTGGCGTTGCTTGGCGTTGCTGGGCGTTGCTGTGCACTGCTTGGTATGGATTGGCGTTGCTTCTCGTTTCTCTGCATCGCTTGGCAGCGAGGAAATGAGACCAAGCAGCCCCGGCGAAGGCTGGAAGGAAACAAAACCTAGCTGCCCCGGGGAACGCAACAATGACGAAACAAGAAAACAATCCCCGAGGAACGGCACCGACCGGCTCTACAAAAACAAAGAATGGCCCCTTAGGCAGTGGCAGAGCCCGGTTGGGGAAAAGCTGATCCACGCGCGAGACGGCGAGGATGGGGGGAGGGAGGAAGCGAGGGATGCGAGCAAGATTATATATCCATATCCACTGCGTCTTGGACTTTCTAGGAAGGGGCGCCAGGAGGCAGAGGCGCAGTGGATATGGAGCCTCTAAGGGCCAGCTTTCTATCCGGATCCTCTGCGCCTTTGGTTCCTGGAGAAGGGAACCTGAAACCCCAAAACGCGGTGGACATGGATACGCATCCTGCCCGGCGGGCGGGGGAGGGAGGGCGGGGGGAATCGGGGAGGACGAGCTGTGGGCGGGACGGGGGCGCGAGGGAGGGAGGGAGGGCGGGGGAGGAGGGAGGGAGGGGGCAGGGGGCGGAAGGGAGGGATGGGAGGGCGGGGGGGTGGGCGGGAGGGGGGGGGGGAGCGAGGGCGGGAGGGAGGGCGGGAGGGCGGGGAGGGAGGGCGGGGAGAGGGGGCAATGCAGCGAGGGCGGAAGGGAGGGCGGAGCGGCGGCAGGGCGGCAGGGCGGGAGGGCAGGAAGGAGAGGGCGGGGAGGGATGGCGGGGAGGGAGGCGGGGGAGGAGGGCGAGGCGGCGGCAGGGCGCGGGGGAGGGGGGCCCGCAGGGTCCTGCGCCGCCGCCCCCTCGTGGCCCGACGCACCGCCGGCGTGCCAGCCTCTGGGGGGGGGGGGGCGCAGCGGAGTGGCGGGCCGCGCGGGCGGGGCGGCGGGGGCGCAGCGGGCGGCGGCCAGGCGACGGGGGAGGCGCGGGAGGGCGAGGGTTAAGGGGCCCTGGGACACACAGGTAAATACACACAAGTAAAAGGAGTCCCCATGCTTTCCCATATGCTTTGAATTACTGTCTTCCCCCCCACACTTCCCATATTTTTCCATATGTTCCTGGGGATCGACGATTAGTTGTGTCTGTGTGTTTTTCCCTCCTGAAAGGGGGGGGAGAGGGAAGGGGGAGGCCCGCATCCCCGCCTCTCCAGCTCCCCTGCTTCGGCCCCCTCCCTTCCTGCTCCCGCCAGGCCCCCTCCCCCTTTTCCCTTCGGCCCCCTCCGCTGGAGAGGGGGCCAAGGGAGAGGGGAGGGGAACGGCGGGAAGCGGAGGTCGAGGGGGGATGCAGAACGGCCGGGGCGGGGGGGCGAGGGGGAAAGGGAGGGAAGCGAGCGGAGGGAGAAGGGAGGAGAGTGAGGGCCAGGGAGAGAGGGGGAGGGAGAGATGGGGAAGAAGCGGGGGGGAGGAAGCGGAAAGAGGGGGAGGGAGAGGGGGAGGGAGAGGGGGAGGGAGTGGGGGAGAGAGTAGGGGAGGAGGATGTGGAGGGGAGGGGAGGAAGGAGGGCGAGGGGGGAGGGGAAGAGCGAGCGGAAGAAGAGAGAGGGAGAGAGAGGTCGCACGGTTTCGATGGAATCCTGAAGAAACATCAAACAACCTTATTAATCCTGACGGAAGCGGAGGAATGCTTCGGAATCCAAAGGAAACCTGAGGAGCACCGACGTGCCTGGGGGAATCGCGGAAGTCCTCCAGAAGAGGGGCCTGGAAAATCCAAAGGGATCCTGGGGCCCCCTGAAGGATCCTCAGGGACCCTGAGAGATCCTGAAGGATCCTGAGGTTCCTGAAGAATCCTGATGCGTCCTCAGAAATACACCAGAACATTGATCCCCTGAAAAATTCTGCAGAAATCCGGAGGAATCCCCAGGAATTCCGAGAATCCCTGAGGAACCATCGTGAGAACCCTGTAAAGCAGCAATTTGGGACCCAACGGAATCCTGCGGCATCTTGACGACGATTTGGGAATCCTGGGGCAACCTAATAAACCCGCAGGAATCCAGAGGACCCCGTAAGAACCCTTAGAAACCCTGGTGAGTACTGAGCAACCCTGGAGAATCGTGTGAAATCCGGGGGACTCCGCTGGAATCTTGAGCAACCCTGAAGAACCCGGAGGAGCTTTGAAGAATCCTGAGGAACCCTTGGGGAATCCTGAGAATCCCGATGAATCCTGCGCAACCCTTCTGGATCCTGAGGACCCCTGGGGAACACCGAGGAGCCAATGGGAATCGTGGGGGAGCCCCAGGGATGCTGAGATACCCTCGGGCACCCAGATCGGGAGCGGCAAAGAGGGGGGCGTCCAAGAGGGGGGGGTGCAAATCATGGCCAGCGGCATGTGCGCGGCCCAAGGGGGGGGGGGGGCCAGGGACGTAACGAAGTAAGAAGAGGCGCCCTGAAATCTGGGGAACTATCATGGCCCCCGCCATGATATCCCCCCCCCTAGTCATCCCCACCCTCTTTCCCGCCCCCGAGCCAGAGGAACCCCGAGGAATCCTCCGGAGCCCCAGCGAGTCCCGAGACATCATGGGAAGCACCCTCTCCTCCCCGCAGCGGGACGCCACGCGTCGCGCCGCGCCCTCGGGGGGCGGAGAGCCCACGGGGTCGCAGCCTCGGCTCCCCGAGGAGCACCCGTGAAGCCTG
>CAUYUJ010020617.1:0-67500 GCA_963575745.1 Prorocentrum cordatum | reverse complement strand
CCAGAAGAGCAGCTGGTGGAGCATCATGGTGCACAGCAAGAGGAGCAGCAGGAAGAGCATCAGACCAGCAGGAGGCGCGGGAAAGGCAGCAACAGGAGGAACAGGGAGAAGGAGCACAGGAGCAGCAAGCAGGAGTAGCAGAAGGCGCAGCAGGACCACTGGAGGAAGAGTGCCGCAGCAGCAGGAGGAGCAGGAGGAGGAGGAGCAGAAGCAGGAGCAGGAGCAACACTTGAGGAACAAAAGCATCTGGACGAGAAACATCAGCAGCAGGCAGGAGAAGGAGGAGGAGGAGCAGAGGAGGACCAGCTGGAGCAGCAGCATTAGAACAAGGAGGAGAAGCAAGAGGAGCAGAACGAGAGGAGCAGGAAGAGCAGCAGGAGCAGCTGCAGAAGGAACAGGGGGAAAGTAGCACCAGGAGCAGCAGTAGGAGGAGCGGCCAGAGCAACAGCAAGAGCAGCAGGAGGAGCCACAGGGAGAGCAGCAGGAGGGACGGCCAGAAGACCAGCAGGAGCAGCAACAGGAGCAGGGAAAAGCAGCAGGAGAAGGGAGGAGGAGGAGGAGGAGAGTCAGGAGCAGCAGGAGGAGCAGCCAGAGCAGCAGCAGCAGGAGCAACAGGAGGAACAGAGCAAGCAGCAAAGGTGCAGTAACAACAGCAGGAGCAGCCAGAGAAGCAGGAGCAGCAGGAGGAGCAGGAAGAGCAGCAAAGGCAGGAGCAACAGGAGGAGCAGCAGCCGGAGCAGCAGCAGGAGCAGCAGCAGCAGAAGCGAGCGGAGAAAATGCAGGAGAACCAGCCGGATAAACACGAAGGAGGAGCAGGAGGAGCAGGAGGAGCAGTAGCCAGAGGAGCAGCAGGAGGAGCAGCAGGAGAACCAACAGGAAGAGCACCGAAGGAGGAGGAGCACCAGAGGAGGAGCAGGAGAAGCACCAGAGCAGCAGCAGGAGCAGCAGCAGCAGGAGCAGCAGGAGCTGCAGCAGCAACGCCGCATTCCTGGCGTTCTCGGTGGCATTCCCCGTGAACTTGATACTTGCGAGCGCCACAGCATGCTTTGTGAGCACCGAATCCTGCCTATCAGCACCACAGGATGCCTGTGAGCACATCGCCAAAGGCCCCAGCTGAGTGGGAGCCCGCACCCCGCACGCGTGTTCCGTACCGTTTACGCGGGGGGGGAGGGGGAGGGGGGGGGGGGGGGGGCGACCCCCGTGACGGACATTGCAACTTCAACTGATGCTGAAGTCATCGCGCGCGCGAGCGCTTCGCGCGCGCGCTCGGGTTCTCAAGCATCCCAACTCGCAGTGAGATGTCGACGATTGGGCGACGGTCTTGGACGCGGCTTCCGCCCGAAGGCTTCCGCCCTCCCCCTGCCCTGGCCACTGTTCACGCCTGGCCCTACGGGGCAGTTTTTAATACATGGGATGTTTGAAACATTTGGGATTTCTAATCCATGACTAGTGCAGGAATAAATATATGCATCAACTCGTCGTTGTTTTTAAAACAAAACCCTGCATGTGTTATACATGATCCGCACGCGGAGCATGTATTAAAAACGGCACTGTACCCAGATGACAATGCTGGAAGATTGCGGGAAGGATGATGTTCTGGATGACCGAGGCTACGCAAGCGCGTATGCTCGGAACGGTGATGATGGTGATGTGAACAACGATGTGGATGACGATGATGAAGATGATGAAAAGCACGAGGGCGATAAGTGTGCCGATGATGGCGGTGATGACAAAAAGTAATGCGATGATGGTGATAAAGGCACTTCGGTGGTTGATGGCGACGGCAACGACAATGGTGATAACAGTGACGGAGCGGACGAGGACGACGATGATCGGTGGTTGGTGGCGACGGCAATGGCAATGGTGATACCATTGAAGAATCGGACGAGTATGGGGACAACCTTCAGCCCCAAGAGGCTCCAGGAGGCCTCAAGAGGCCCTCAAGAGGCCCCAAGGGGCCAGCAAGAGGCACCCCAAGAAGCCCCAAGAGGCTCCCAAGAGGCCCCAAGAGGCACCAGCACGGCCCCCAAGAGGCCTCAAGACTGCCTCCCAGAGGCCCCCAAAGGGCCTCAACACAGCCCCCAAGCGGCAGGGCATTTGGGCCGGCGGAAAGATCGAAGCGACTTAGTAAATTGCCTCACTTTACTCGCCACGTGGCTAATGCCCAGGGGACGACAAATATGCTATTCCACTCTCCTCGCGACGTAGAACGCCTGCGGGCGGAAAACAACACTATTACACTCGAACTGCCACGTGGCAGCGACTGGGGAACGAAACATCAACAACGACTCTTTCCTACTCGCCACATGTCAACGACGACTGCAAGGCGGGAAGAAAGGGTTTTGTACTCATTCTTCCAACTTCTGATACATCAATGCTCCATATTGATAAACATTCCATCCCCCGAGCGACCAGCGACCAACACGGACCCATGACGGCACAACCCCACCATCTGTATCAAAAGATGTTAGTTACGACGGCTGTGGCACGTCAGTAATGAGGCCTGAGGGGGGAAACTTCGCCTCGGAGGTATACGATCCCTATAACAACTTCCATACGAAGGGCAATCGTTGTGAGGGTGCCGTGCAAGGGCGTACACGATCCCCTTGACGGGGCGCCCACGACGACCCCCAGGCGCGCGCGATGAAAAAATAGCCTGGCGAAGGACCCAACCATATGCAGTTGTGAGTAATGCTGGTGTGAGTACCGTCTTCGGTGGATCTCCCTATGGGGCCACGAACCGTGTGAGGGGTGTGCCGAAATGGGTGTGGGGGCGGCATGCGAACGTTGCCACTGGGGCCTTCGGTGGAGCTCCTTATGGGGCCACGAAACGTGTGAGGGGTGCACCGAAGTTGGTGTGGGGGCGGCATGCGAACGCAGCCACTGGGGCCTTCGGTGGAGCTCCCTGTGGGGCCACGAAACGTGTGAGGGGTGTGCCGAAATTGGTGTGGGGGCGGCATGCGAACGCAGCCACTGGGGCCTTCGGTGGAGCTCCCTATGGGGCCACGAAACGTGTGAGGGGTGTGCCGAAATGGGTGTGGGGGCGCATGCGAACCCAGTCACTGGGGCCTTCGGTGGAGCTCCCTATGGGGCCACGAAACGTGTGAGGGGTGTGCCGAAATGGGTGTTGGGGAGGCATACGAACCAGGCCACTGGGGCCTTCGGTGGAGCTCCCTATGGGGCCACGAAACGTGTGAGGGGTGTGCCGAAATGGGTGGTGGGGAGGCATGCGGACCCTGCCACTGGGGCCTTCGGTGGAGCTCCCTATGGGGCCACGAAACGTGTGAGGGGTGTGCCGAAATGGGTGGTGGGGAGGCATGGCCTTCGGTGGAGCTCCCTATGGGGCCACGAAACGTGTGAGGGGTGTGCCGAAATGGGTGGTGGGGGCATGCGGACACCCTTCGGTGGAGTGGGGCACTGGGGCCTTCGGTACTCCCTATGGGGCCACGAAACGTGTGAGGGGTGTGCCGAAATGGGTGTGGGGAGGCATGCGGACCAGCCACTGGGGCCTTCGGTGGAGCTCCCTATGGGGCCACGAAACGTGTGAGGGGTGTGCCGAAATGGGTGGTGGGGAGGCATGCGGACCCTGCCACTGGGGCCTTCGGTGGAGCTCCCTATGGGGCCACGAAACGTGTGAGGGGTGTGCCGAAATGGGTGGTGGGGAGGCATGCGGACCCTGCCACTGGGGCCTTCGGTGGAGCTCCCTATGGGGCCACGAAACGTGTGAGGGGTGTGCCGAAATGGGTGGGGGGAGGCATACTGGGGCCCGGTGGAGCTCCCTATGGGGCCACGAAACGTGTGAGGGGTGTGCCGAAATGGTGGTGGGGAGGCATGCGGACCCTGCCACTGGGGCCTTCGGTGGAGCTCCCTATGGGGCCACGAAACGTGTGAGGGGTGTGCCGAAATGGGTGGTGGGGAGGCATGCGGACCCTGCCACTGGGGCCTTCGGTGGAGCTCCCTATGGGGCCACGAAACGTGTGAGGGGTGTGCCGAAATGGGTGGTGGGGAGGCATGCGGACCCTGCCACTGGGGCCTTCGGTGGACTCCCTATGGGGCCACGAAACGTGTGAGGGGTGTGCCGAAATCGGTGGTGATGGTGATGGTGATGATGGTGATGATGTGATGATGATGATGATGATGATGATGATGATGATGATGATGATGATGATGGTGATGATGATGATGATGATGATGATGATGATGATGATGGTGATGATGATGATGATGATGATGATGATGATGATGATGATGATGATGATGATGATGATGATGATGATGATGATGATGATGATGATGATGATGATGATGATGATGATGATGATGATGATGATGATGATGATGATGATGATGATGATGATGATGATGATGATGATGGGAGGAGGGAGGGGGGAGGAGGAGGAGGTGAGGAACGCGGGGCGCCGTCTCTTCAAAACGAGGACCCAACACCACAGGATGGTTGGGAAAAATGTTTCGCGCGCAGGGGTCTATTCATCAGCCCCAGGGGGGAAGCCTCAGGGGACGCGTTCGAATGGTGGAACTGGAGCTCCCTCTGGAGCCATGAACCGTGTGAGGGGTGTGCCGTGATGGGCGACGAAGACACCTGCGAACGGTGGCACTGAGGCCTTGGGTAGAGCTCCCTATGGGGCCACGAACGGACCGATAGGTGTGCCACCATGGGCGGAAGAGACGCATGCAAATGGTGGCACTGGGGCCCTGGGGCCTTAGGTGGAGCTTCCTACGGGGACAGGAAGGTTGTGATGGGTGTGCCATCATTGGCGGAAAAGACGCATGCAAACGTTGACAGTGGGGCCCAGGGCGGAGCTCCCCCTGGGGCCACGAAGGGTGTGAGGGGCGTGCCGTAATGGACGGTGGGCGCATGTGAACGCTGCCACTGGGGCCTTGGGTGGACCTCCCTACGGGGCCACGAACCATGTGAGGGGCGTGAAGTAATGGGCGGGAGAGCCGCATGCGAACGGTGCCACTGAGGGCCCCTGGTGGAGCTCCCCATGGGGCCACGAAGCGTGCGAGGAGAGAGCCAGCATGGACATGCAGAGTGCAGAGGTAAGGATGGGAGGAGGGAGGAGGGGGAGGAAGAAGGGGGAGCGGACGAGGCGGGGACCTGTTTCTTCAAAACGAGGACCCAACACCACAGGACGGCTGGTGAAGAAGCCTCCCCTGTACAGAAGCTGTGAACTGGTGAGGTGAACGCTGAGACGGATGCTCCCGACATCGGGAGGCCCCCTGGGAGGGCTCATGCGTACGGCGCAGGCGTCGCACAAGGGGCTAACGAGACAGCAAGCAGCCATTTGAGCCTCCCAGGCTGGACATGCACGGCCTGGCAAGACTGCGCATGGGGCCCAACTGGACGAGAAAAGGTGGAGGAACCTTGATGTGACGTGCACAAAGACGGTTTGGAGAAGGGTGGCGCCGCTGCCGCTGGAAAAGGCAGTGATGCAGTGATCCCTTAGTGAGGCGCCGCGGTGACAACCCAATCGCTGATGGAATGTGCGACGTGATGCTGGACGTTCCATTGAGCTCCCAGGCTTGGCACCGGAAGGGGGCAGCCTCCAAAATCGGTAAAACAACACGCTATCTGCCCTTCGAAGGCGCTGGCTGGCGCCCGCTGTGGCCCCAGAGGGAACTGCACAGCTTGTGAACCATGTGCAGGCGCAGGGCGGCAACAGATAGAGTGGTGGAGATGTTGACTCCAGTTTGGGGGGCCAATGCGGCTCGTATTTGGCGAAAGCATCGCGCGCCGTGGACCTGGCGGCGTCACGGCGGCTGGCTCGCGCTGCCGCGCTCGCGGCAGAACAGCGGCCTTGCAGGCATGCAGAGGCTGCCCTGCAGGCAGGACCACCAGCATGCTCACGAGGAACGGGGGGCGCACCAGCTGCAGGAGGCTCACCAAGCACAGGGGCGGGAGGCCCCCGAGGCACATGACTCTCACCCGACACAGTAATACCACAACATACAAAGCGCTAGCGATGAACGCGTAGCTCACGTGGTACGGGTAGTTCAGGGAACTGCCGTCGCACAGGTAGCGCACGGTGTAAAAGAAATGCTGGCGGCGCGCAGGGTATGGGCGGCTCAGGGGACGCACGGCGGAGAGGCAATGCAGGGAGGTCAACACGTACGGGAGACTCACAATCAATGTGTAGGGTAACTCATGTGGCACACACGGCACCTCGGTTCGCCCTTACCGCCGAAGGTCTCTACGACGCTGAGACGGGTGGAAGGAGGCGCCCCAAACGCCCCCAGGCCCTGTCGGCTGCAACCACGCAGGGCCGCCCAGCCCAAAAACCCTGTAGGGGCGGCACGGACGGGAGCACCTCAGGGTTGCGCAAACGCCACAAACGCCCACGGCAGCGGCGGGGGAGGCCAGCAGAGACCCGCGACCAACGCACGACCCCAGCCACGAGCAACGGACCTGGGCTCCTGTCAGCCGCCCCTTCTGCTGGCTGGTACACTTGGCCAGCCACCGGCAGGACGACAGAGGAGAGGATCACAGGCATTGCCCCAGAATCAGGGTTGCCACTTGATGAGAGTCTCCGACAGCCGTTGCGCCGTGGCGGTCGAGAACGTCGGCTCGCGGCCGACGTTGATCTGCACGGCGTATTTGCATCCTCTTGAAGAAGCTGCGGGTAATCTCGAGGCTGACCAGAATGATGAATCATGAAGCAATGCCCCTTACGCTTGTGCGTCCGCAGAAAAAGCAAGGGAAGGGTAATCAGGCCTGGCCGAAGCCCAACGAGCTGATATTGTGCTTCAGCCCCGTCAATATGGAATCGGACGGCAAGCCAGGGATGAGGAGAGTGAACTCCGTCTGGTCGGGCACCGTGTTGGCCCACTTCCTTATGCGCTGTGCCGTGCTGCACGGCTCCCCGTTCATAAGATGTATATCAAGGAGCCTTCCCCATCGCCCAGATTTGTCCTGGAAGGTTTGAGTCAACATGGCTACGGATGGTGCTTATCGTCAGCTTGCCTCTGACAAGTGTTAAGGCTAGGCTTCGCCTGCTGCTCGCTCGTGCCTTTAAGTTGCCGCCTGCTAGCATGCCTTCACATTAACTTCAGCTTGCATCCGACTTGCTCTCAGTAAAACTAAGTTACCAAATCAATATGCCTTTCAACTTCACAGCATATTCTTAGTGTGTTGATGTGTGTATGCGTGTTGATGTCCAAGTCGCGTGCGGTTCGAGTGAGATTCGCTTGCATGTGCCTTTATTATGGCTTGCATTGAATACTGCCTTCAGATTTGGAATGGATTGTATTTCAAATGTTGTAGCTTGGCGTGAGCTTGCTTCTGGCTTCCTTGGATAGTCTTCCTCAAAAGACACGTATCCTACCCTTGATCGCGCCGATCTTTTTTCCATGACGCCGAAGCCAGGCCCGAAGAGGAGCAACGGCTGCAGGAATGGCAGCGACTGCGGCAGACGAAGATCGCGAGGGTGGACAATACTTGCAGGCCTGCGACCACCAGAGAGCACACCATGGTCCGAAGCCGAACAACTACGCCAACGATTTCTAGACATCCGCTCCCGAAGACCGAAGGCACCTCCGCCGCCGCCGCCCCTCCAGGCCGCAGAAGGACCCCTCGCGCATCCGCCGTCTCCTCTGGCGTCACAGCTCAGACGCATCCGAGGCGCTCTCCTCCGCTCGCTGGCCAGCCGTCACCCGCCTCCTCCCAGACCTCCTGAACACCGCCCCGGCCTTGTCCCAGAGGGTGCCCAGCGTGTCCTTCGCAGTCTCCTTCAGGGTTCTCCAGCGTCCGGCCCGGGCTGGCCTCGACCCGTTGGTGCTGGCGTTGTCTCCCCGCTGTCGCTGGCCCCGCCTGCCCGCAGCTTCCGGCTTGGCGCCCCGGATCTCGGCCAGCTTCTGCTCGACGGCGTCCCTCTGGGCCTGGATCCTCTGCCTTGCCATCCTGGCGCGCTCCTTCCCGGCCGACTCGGGAGGCCGTGCTCCTCCTCCAGACGTCGCCGGCTCCAGCTCCGCCCCCGGGGCAGCTGCGGCCACGGCGAGCAGGTGCGCGAGCGCGGGCAGGCCCCCCGAGCGCCGCCCCGGCCGACGCCCAGGGGAAGCCATGGCCTGCGGACAGCGCTGCCTCGGTCGTCCCAGTGCAGGGGCACTCCCACGGCAGCGAGCCAGAGCGGCTACGGACCCTGGCTCGCCGGCGCGCGCCCCGCGAGACTCCGCCGGCCTCCCCTGAGGGCGGCAGATCGGCCACCCCACCCCCCGCGGTCGCGCCACACACACGCTGGGCCCGATGGGCATCTCGGAGAGCCCTCTGTAGGCACATTCCCCCACCACGCCGCGCGCACCCTGCACGCGACTGAGGGCACCCGGCTGTCCGCAAGGCTGCCTCGGGAACGGGCCAGAACCGTTCCAAGGCAACCCGATGACTACTCCCTGCATCATCCCAGACTGTCCCAAGATGCCGCAGGAGAGCACCCACACCCAGATTGCCGCCGCCCTTCTTGGTGGGCAGGGCGACGTGCACGACTGTCCCTGGCGCTCCCTGGCGCAGGTGCTGCCCTGCGCAGCAGAGGTCCGCGAAGATTCCTTTGGCCAGGCACGGACCCCCTTCAACAGCGCGCGGAGCGCGCCAGAGGTGGTGCCGCAGGCGCCGCCAGAGGGGTCCAGCGCCGATCCAAGAAATCCACGCGGACCTCCAGAAAGGGTGCGTGCGCCGATTCTTTTTTCCGACTGCCTTGCCGACATCCGAGGTTCGCCCTTGTCCCGACTGGCCCCGGCCCTGGTCCTGCTGTTCGCTGTCCGCTGCCCTGGCCCTAACAGCTCCCGGCCCACAGTGCTGCCGCCCCCGCTGCCATCAAGTTCCACGGCTCGGCCTCGTACCCAATGATCCGTGGGCGAAAAACACATCCGTATCCACGGCCTCGCGGGCCGCGGACCCCTGGGCTGCGACCCCGCGGATACAGGGTGCTATTGCGCGCGGAACGCATCCATGCTACCGCGTATCCGCGGGATCGCGCACCAGCATCCAAACCGCGAGGGCGCGGATATTGATACGTGCGCCGCTGATGAGCTGTCCCAGGCCGTGGTGCGTCGGCGTCGACGTCGGCGGCGGCGTCGACGTCAGCGTCGGCATTGACGTCGTCGGCGTCGGCGACGGGGTCGGCGTCGGCGTCGGCGTCGGCGTCGTCGTCGTCGGCATCGGCGTCGGCGGCGGCGTCGTCGTCGTCGTCGGCGGCGGCGTCGGCGTAATCAGCGTCGGCGTCGGCGTCGTCTTCGCCGTTGCCATCGTCGGCGGCGGCGGTGACGTGGCTGTCGTCGTCGGAGGCGGCATCGTCGTCATCGTCGTCGGTGTCGTCGTCGCCGTCGGCGGCGGCGGTGCGGCGTCGTTGTTGTCGTCGTCGTCGGCGGCGGCGGCGGTGGCGGATGCGCCGTCGTCGTCGGCGTCGGCGTCGGCGTCGGCGTCGGCGTCGGCGTCGTCGTCGGCGTCGTCGACATCGTCGTCGTCGTCGTCGGCGTCGGCGGCGTCGGCGTCGTCGTCGTCGTCGGCGTCGGCATCGGCGTCGGCGTCGGCGTCGGCGTCGTCGTCGCCGTCGTGGTCGTCATCGTCGGCAGCGGTGCTGCCCTGTGCTGGCGGCAGCTTCCCTGGCACGGCCCCATCGGTCGATCGGTCGGTCGGTCGATCAGTCGGTCGGTCGGTCGGTCGGTGGGGCGGTGGTCGTCGTCGGCGTCGTCGTCGCCGTCGCCGTCGTCGGCGTCGGCGTCGGAGGCGGCGTCGTCGTCTTCGTCGACGTCATCGTCGTCGGCGTCAGCGTCGTCGTTGGCGGCGGCGTCGTCGTCGGCGTCGGCGTCGGCCTCGGCGGCGGCGGCTGCGGCGTCGTCGTCGTCGTCATCGTCGTCAGCGTCAGCGTCGTCGTCGGCGGCGTCGTCGTCGCGTCGGCGTCGGCCTCGGCGTCGGCGGCTGCGGCGTCGGCGTCGGTGTCGTCGTCGGCGTTGGCGGGCGGCGTCGTCGTCGTCGGCGTCGTCGTCGCCAGCGTGGGCGTCGGCTTCGTCGTCGACGTGTTCATCGTTGTCGTCGTCGTCGGCGGCGGCGTCGGCGTCGTCGGCGGCGTCGTCGTCGTCGCCGTCGTCGTCGTCGCCGCCGCCGCCGCCGTCGCCGTCGTCGTCGTCGTCGGCGTCGGCGTCGGCGTGTGCGTCGGTCGTCGCGTCGGCGTCGGCGTCGTCGTCGTCGGCGTCGGCGTCGTCGGCGTCGTCGTCGTCGGCGTCGGCGTCGGTGTCGGCGTCGGCGTCGGCGGCGGCGTCCGGCGTCGGCGTCGTCGTCGTCGGCGGCGGCGTCGTCGTCGTCGTGGGCGTCGTCGTCGTCGTCGGCGTCGTCGTCGTCGGCGTCGTCGGCGTCGTCGGCGTCGGGTCGGCGTCGGCATCGGCGTCGGCGTCGGCGTCGGCGTCGGCGTCGTCGTCGTCGTCGTCGGCGTCGTCGTCGGCGGCGGCGTGCGTCGTCGTCGTCTTCGTCGTCGTCGGCGTCGCCGGCGTCGTCGTCGTCTGGCTGCCTCTCCCCTGGCAAGGGGCGCGGGACGTGCCCTTGGCGCCCTAGGCCGCCGTGCTGCTCTCCGTTGCTGCCAACTTCCTCGCCTCGACCTGGCCCCCGACAGCGCCTGGCCTTTGTACGTGCAATCCGTCCGTGCCCCGCAGCACTCCGTCCCGCCGTGGCTGAATGTCCTGCCGCACTGCCCAATGTCCGCGCGCCCGTCTGACCCTGAGATCCTGGCTTCTGGCGTTGCAAGTGTCTCACAGCAGGAGGAGGAGGAGGAGGAGGAGGAACCCCTCCCCCTTTAATAACTTCTGGTGGTGGTGTGCTCTTGGCAGGAGCCCCCCCGTGCAAACCCAGGCGCTGCTGGGCGCGCGGCCGGCGCTCCTCGGCGGCGGCGGTTCGGGCCCCGCGGGCCCCGCTGGGGCTGGCGGGCCCTCGCCAGGGGCGTCGGGCCTCGCCTGGCTCGTGGCGCAGACCCTCATAGATCGATCCGGCTCGGCCGATGCCGCAGACAGGAAGTGTCTGGTGCTCTGGTCGTGATGTTTTGCGGCGCCGCTATGTTTGCAACGTGGGATCCCATGGTTTCCGGGTGCGCACAGCGCCGCATGCGAGGTCTCCGCTCAGAGCGCCAATCCCGGAGCCCTCCTGGGGAATCCTCCCGACCAGCTTTCCGAGCCGTGTCCGGCCGTGGCGACGAGGAAGCTCGCCAGTCGGACTTGGCAACGTGGCCGAGTGCAAGGATGCTGGGCCCTTGCAGGGCGGGCCTGCAAGGGGGGAATGAAGAGGATGAGGAGCAGTTGCCATATTCGTCGTCGTCGTCGAGGTGGCCGCTTGGGGCGCGAGGGTTTTCCAGGATGGAAAGAAATTTCGAAGCCCCAGAGATTGGCACCAACGCCAACATCGGTGGCGGCATCTATCGCGGGAAGATGATCCTGATCTCGGTGATAATGGTATCAACCAGGCTTCTTAGGTGGCCGAAAGACTGCAACCAGCACCAATCTGTAAGCTCATCTCCCCCCCGTGTCCAACGAAGGACGCGAGGGTGTCTACGCAGTTCAGCCTCATCATGCTCACGACTGGTTCTGGCTACTACCCACGAAGATGCGGGCGAGAAGACGGAGGCGCAGGAGCAGAAGCAGGCAAGATGGGTCAGGGATGAGGAATGAGGGAGTAGGGAGGGGAGGTGGGAGGAGAGGAGGAGGAGGAAGGGGAGGAGGGAGGAATGGAAGAAGGCGTGGAGAGGGAAATGCAGCAGAAGAGAGGGGTGGGGGGGAATCGTTTGTTGCGGATTCAGGGCCGAGACGAGAGAGGAGGAGCGAGGGGTGAGGGGCAAGCCAGGTCTGCTCGCGCCATATCTGACATCCTACCCCTCCCGTCCATTCCTTCCCATTGCGCTGAATGTGTGTCTAATCTGCCGACGGGAGACAAAGCGGACCTTGAGCCCCGACAGGACCTCTTCGTGTTATACGCAGTGCGAGAATGGGGGCTGCGTGCAGTGGAGGAGGAGGCGGCAGATGAGCAGAAGGATGAGCATGACGAAGAGGCGGATGAGGAAGGAGGAGGACGAGGATGAACACGAGCAGCAGAAGCAAGAGTGGGAGGAGCGGGAGGGGCATGACCAGGGGAATTCGGGGGATGAGAAAAGAGCGGAGAGACAAGGATGAGGAAGGATGAGGATCTAGAAAAGTGGCTCGCACTGGGGTGTGGGCTCCGTTCTGAACGACAAGAACACAGCGCTGGTCTTAAAGTGATGCCCATGTACCGTTTTGAACACCGCAAACGGTCCGAATATGAGAAACGTATGTGGAAACAAAGTTTGGCATCCCGTGCCTGAAGGAAGACACGGCGAGGTCGAGATATTTTCAGGACGTCGTCGGGGGAGAGAGAATGGTAGTACTTATGTTGAGTAGTTGTGTAGGGAGGGGGAGGAATGCGAGGAAAGAGGTGGGGAAGGAGGGAAGAGAGGAGAGGTCTGTGGGTCCAGAGTCTCGGGGTCCCCTGGCAGCCTCGCGCTCGCTGCAGGAACTCGGCGGCGGACTCGGCTGTCCTCTCCCACAGGGCGGCCCATCACAGCCACAGGGAGAGCAGGACAACGACGAGAACGACGACAAGCACTCGTCCTCCTCCCCCTCCTGATCCTCCTTCTCTTCAGTCTCCTCCTCTGGCTTCTGCTTCTGCTTCCCTTCCTCCTTTTCCTCCTCTTCCTCCTCCTACTCCTCCTGCCCTTCCCCTGTATTCGTTGCCAGGCGAGCCACGCTGTCTTCAGAATCATGGTGCCAAGCCTCTTGGTTGCGGCAGGGTGCCCCCCACCTAGAGACGCGTTGCAGTTCGAGTGCTGGACTGTGGCATCCCTCCCCTCTGTCATGTCCTCTCCTTGTTCTTTTCTCTCTCTCTCTCTCTCTAGATCCCTCTCTCTCTCTCTCTCTGTCTCTCTCTCTCTCTCTCTCTATTCCCCAATCAGAGCTTGCCTGTGTAGGGGTGCTGGCGGATTCATTCCCCAATCAGAGCTTGCCTCTGTAGGGGTCCTAGCGGATTCATATGTTTAGGTAAGGTTTGCCGCCGATGTTTGCCGCACGCCCGGGTGCCCGGGTGCCCGGGGTTGCCCTGGAGTGAGGTTGGCCGCAGATTTTCGCTGCACGCCCGGGTGCCCGGGGGGGGCCCAGGGGTGCCCGGAGATGCCCGGGTGCCCAGGTGCCCGGGCGTGCCCCGGGGTGCCCAGAGGTGCCCTATAGCCCTATAGCCCAATAGCCCAATAGCCCAATAGCCCTATAGCCTACAACTCTATAGCCATATAGCTCTGTAGCCCTATAGCTCAATAGCCCTATATCCCTATAGCCCCCTAACCGTATGGCCCTGATTGGGTTGTTTTCAAGTATCATATGGTTAGGTGAGGTGTGCCACCAATTTCCGTGGCCCGCCCAGGTGCCTGATAGCCCTATAGCCATACAGCCTTATAGCCCTATAGCCCTATAGCCCTGTAGCTCTAGAGCCATATAGCCATATAGCCCTATAGCCCCATAGCCCGGTACCCCCTATAGACCTATAGCCCTATAGCCCTATAGCCCTTTAGCCTTCTGCCCTTATAGCCCAGTAGCCCTAACGTCCTACAGCCCTAGAGCCCTGGAGCCCTATAGCCCTATAGCCCTATAGCAATATAGCCCTATGGCACTATAGTTTGTTGGACCTACAGCCCAATAGCCAACTGGCCCTATAGACATACAGCCCTATATCCCTATAGCCCTATAGCCCTATAGCCTTATAGCCTTACAATAGCCCGATACCCCTATAGCCCTATAGCCGTATAGATTGATATATGTGTGTATATATGTATGTGCCTACAGCCCTATAGCCCTATAGCCCTATATCCCTATAGCCCTAAGTCCTGTAGCCCTATAGCCCTACAGCCCTACAGCCCAATACCCCTATAGCCCTATAGCCCTATAGCCCTATCACCCTATAACCTTATGCCCTTATAGCCATATAGCCATAACGTCCTAAAGCCCTGGAGCCCTGGAGCCCTGGAGCCCTAGCCCTGTAGCCCTATAGCACTAGGGCACTATAGCATGTTAGCCATATAGCCCAGTAGCCGAATAGCCCCATAGCCATACAGCCGTATATCCCTATAGCCCTAGAGCCCTATAGCCCTATAGCCTTTATAGCCTTATAGTAGCCCGATATGCCTATAGCCTTATAGCCGTACAGCCCTACGTATATTTATATATACACACATGCCGACAGCCCTATAGTCCTATAGCCCTACAGCCCCATAGCCCTGAGTCATATAGCCCTATGGCCCTACAGCGCCGTAGCCCAACACCCCTATAGCCCTACAGCCATATAGCCCGATAGCCCTACAGCCATATAGCCTTATAGCCATGTAGCCCTATCGCCCTAGAGCCCTAGAGCCCTATAGCCATATAGCCCTATAGCACTATAGCCATTTAGCCCTACAGCCCAACAGCCGAATAGTTATGTAGGCATATTGCCCTATACCCATATAGCCCAGCAATCGTATAGCCGTGTAGCCCTATAGCTCTATAGTACTATAGCCGTATAGCTCTCTCTTTACACCTATACATATATATACATATGTATATATAGCCTATAGCCCTATAGCCACATAATCCTAAATCCCTATAGCCCTATAGCCCTATGGTGATATAGCCCTATAGCCCCATAGCCCCATAGACTCATAGTCCGATCGCCCTGTAGCACGATAGCCCCATAGCCCACTAGCCCTATAGCCCTGCAGCCCTACAGTCCTATGGCCCTATAGCCCTATAGCCCTATAGATCTATAGCACTATGACCCTATAGCCCTATAATTCCATTGCCCACTAGCCCCATAGCCCCATCGCCTTATAGCCCAGTATCACCATAGCCCGATAGCCCTAAAAAAACGCTTAGTGGGGCCTTTCTCTGGTACCATACACTGACATACAGATCGCACTCCATCTCTCTTTCCCTCTCTCCTTCTCTCGCTCTCTCTCTCTCTCTCTCTCTCTCGCTCTCTCTCCCTCTCTCTCTCGCTCTCGCTCTCTCTCTCTCTCTCTCTCTCTCTCTCTCTATGGATCGTTATCTCGTTATCTCTCTCCCTCTCTCTCTCCCTCTATCCCTCTCTCGCGCGCTCTATATATAGGCATATAGGCATAGATATATATATATATAGACATACATATATGTATACATATATGCATATATGTATGTGTAGATATGTATCCCTCGTTCACCTCCTTCTCTCATGCCCTTATATTTCCATATATCGCTATAGGTATATCCTTCTCGCGCTGTACGTATATAAGTAAGCCTAAACAGACGTACGTGTTTGCATACACCTATACACACATGTGTGACTATGTGTACGCGCGCATCTCTTGGTTGCCCTATCGACACATGCATCGTTGTGTCTGTATATATGTATGTACCGCTGCATGTCCCCGTCACTCCACTTGTACCGATATGCAGAGATAGCTATACAGGTACGCGTATATCTACTATGTGTATAAGTCTCATCTACTTGCCTGTATGTGGCGAATGCTAAAAAAAATCGGGCATCCCGTTAGGTTATACGTGTGTATATATATATATATATACATGTATCGTGCTGTCCCTCTCTCTCTCTCTCTCTGGTTCCCTCGCTCTCTCTCTCTCTCTCTCTCTCCTCCCCCTCTCTCGATCTCTCATGGCCTCAATGTATATACCTGTATATGTATACGTGTACGCAGTTGCTTGTATCTGCCGGCCCCCTTGGAGGGGACAAACATGTTGCAGGGCTTAGGTCGTCCTGTTCCCTGCAACAATTCCCAATGCCGAAGTGTAGCCATGGATTATATTGTATAGCTCCAATGCTGTAATGATTGAAATCCGTGCGAGGGGGTGCCCGAAAATCAGCCAGTTCCCTTCCAAGCTCAGGGTTCTCAGAACTTCTTGAGAGTGCCCTGGGACACCGAAAATACAACAGACTCGCGCCCCTCAGACCAACATCCCTTCCAACGTACTACAGGCTCGCGCTCCCGAGGCCACCATCCGTCGCAAACACAGCTTCGGCCCCTCATGCCACAATGCCTAATCAAGTACGTCCATACTCGAGCTCCCGAGGCCACAGTCCGTTGCAAAGTGTAGCGCGCTCGCGTTCCCGAAGCCAAAAGCCCTGGTGAATTGCGACGGACTCGCGCGCCCCGAAGCCACAGCCCTATGAATTACGGCGCGCTCGCGATCGCGAAGCCACAGCCCCTTGGCAAAGTACGAGATGGTCGCGCCACCGGGGCTACAAGCCATTACGATGCCAAAGACGACGCACTCGCACTCCCTGAGCCCGACACTCACGCAACTTACACCAAGGTTTCGTCCCCGAGGCCACGAACCTGCCCCACGGAGGCGGCCCAAAAGTAGGGATTGGGCTGTGTGCTCAGGGGGGCGCTTGTAGGCGTCGCCGTCGTCTTCTGGGCCCTGGGACACGTAACACAAACCAGAATCGGGCTCCCGACGCCACAACCCATTGTAAAGTATGACAAGGTTGCGTTACCCGAGGTCAGAATCCCAAATCCGCCGACCCGGCGTGTGAACTACAAGGAGCCTCAGCAAGAGCTTACGTTCTGAGCCTAAGCAACAGCTTCAGCTCTGCTTGGGGGGGGTCGCCGGGGTGGCTCTGCCGGGGAAGGGGGGGAAGGGGAGCCTCAGCTGCAGCCTCGAGGCTGAGCTTCAGCCTCTGGCGGGGGGAGCCAGAGTGGCTCTGTTGGGGAAGGAGGGGAGGGGGGGTGCTCGCGCGGGGTGATATTTATCCGCGTACGCGAGAAGGGAATCGGGGAAAGAGGGACAAGAGAGGAAAACGGGGGTGTTGTGTTGTGTTGTGTGGTGTGCGTATGTGTCTATGTCTGCGCCTGTATCTGTGTCTATGTCTGCGTGTCTGCGTGTCTGCGTGTCTGCGTGTCTGCGTGTCTGTGTATCTGTGCGTCTGCGCGTCTGTGTGTCTGTGTCCGCTCTCCAGAGCAGCAGCTTGTATTGTATGTATCGGGGCATGTGTTCAGGGGGTGCGATGCTCCCTCCCCCCGCACCCCCGTCGTTTCCTGAGAATTCGGTTCTGGACCCAAGGCCACGCATCCTCAAAATAGCTAGGTGCGCGCGCGCCCGACGGCACGGACCTTCGTAAATTGGCATGGGGGCGCGCCGAGGCCACCATCCCACATTACTTCGAACAGACTCGCGCAACCAGCCAGCCAGCAAACAAACTGCCCAACTAAACTGACACGCATCAGTTTAAAAAACAAGCCAATCAGCCGAGCTGCCAGCCAGCCAGCCGACACGAAACCCATGCGCACATGTTCAGAGGGGGCTTCGACAGAGAGCGAAGCCCTTTAGGTATAGATATCGCCCTATGTCACTTATTATCTCTCTATCTCTCTCTCTCTCACTCCATGTGCATACGTATGCATACATAGATCCGCCACCGTGCAGCGAGGCGCGAAGTGGAGTTTTCTCCAGGATCTCATGTGTCCTCTGTTCCCTGTGCTCTGGACTCAGGGGGGGAAGGGGGGCAAATTTCCAAATTCCCTGGGCGTTCCCGCGCGTTTTTTGGGCTGCCTCGCATGGCTTTCTCCCGGAAGAAACAAACTCAAGGCTCCACGAACGTACCATGGGAAACGAACTACAATCAAGGGGTCGGCGGATGTGGCGCAAGCGTGGAGAATCAAAGTCGTCGCCATCCTCATCACCAACAGCATCGTCACAATCATCTACATCATCACCATCAACATCATCAGCATCCTCGTCTTCCTCCTCCTCCTCCCCATCAGCATCATCATCATCATCATCATCATCATCATCATCATCATCATCATCATCAGCATCATCATCATCATAATCATCATCATCATCAGCATCATCATCAGCAGCATCATCATAGCCGTCGCCATCATCATCGAATGCCTCATCATCTGGCTCGCCATCATCATCATCCGCATTATCGTCAGCAGTAGCGTCATCGCTATCACCATCAACGCCCTAAGTACCATCATTAGCATACAGCACCAACATCGTCAGCAGCACCAATGCCATCGCCTTCAACATCGTTACCTTCATCATCAGCAGCATACGCATCCTCATCACAATCCTCTTGATAGTATTGATAATACACATCCTCCTGCTGATCTCTCTCTCTCTCTCTCTCCCTCTAATTCTCTCTCGTTCTCTCTCTCTCTCTCTCTCTATCGCTCTCCTCTCCTCTCCTCTCTCCGCGTCCTCATCCTCCTCCGCATGACATCCGTCTTGTGATGCACCCTCCTCCTCCTTCTCCTCCTCCTTATCTTGCCTTCCGCGTTATACTCCTGATCTTCCACATTCAACTCCTCCCCCTCATCCAACCCCTCCTCGTCCTCCTCCTCCTCCTTCTCCTCCTGCTGCGCCTCCTCTTCCTCCCAATCAGCATCATCAGCATCATCAGCATCATCATCATCATCATCATCATCATCATAATCATAATCATCATCATCATCATCATCATCATCATCATCATCATCATCATCATCATCATCATCATCATCATCATCATCATCATCATCATCGTCATCATCATCATCATCATCATCATCATCATCAGCATCATCATCATCATCATCATCATCATCAGCATCATCGTCATAATCATCGGCATCATCATCATAATCATGATCATCATCATCGGCATTCTCATCATAATCATGATCATCATTACCATCATCATAATCATCATCCGCATAACCATCATCATCATCAGCATCATCATCATACTTAGTATCATCAAAATCATCATCGTCAGCATCATCATCAGTATCAGCATCATCATCCGCATAATCATCATCATCAATATCATCATCATTATCAGCATCATCGTCATCATCACCATCCGCATAAGCATCATCAACATCATCATCATCAGCATCATCCGCATCACCATCGTCATCAGAATCATCATCATCAGCAGCAGCATCATCATCATCAGCATCATCACCATCACCATCATGACTTGCATCATTATCAGCATCCTCAACAGCATCATCAGCATCATCAGCATCAGCTTCATCATCGTCACCATCATAAGCATCATCGTCCTGATCAGCATCATCATCACCATCATCAGCATCGCCATCAGCATCATCCGCATCATCATCCTCATCAGCATCAGAAGCATCATCATCGGCATCATCAGTATCAGCATCATCATCATCATCCGCAGAATCATCATCATCAGCATCAGCAGAATCATCATCATCAGCATCATCATCGTCATCAGCATCATCATCATCAACAGCATCATTATCATCAGCAGCATCATCATCCTCACCATCATCAACAGCATCATAAGCATCAACATCATGAGTAGCATCAGTATCAGAATCATCAGTATCATCATCAGCGTCACCATCAGCTTCATCAACATCACCATCATCAGCATCATTATCCTGATCATCATCATCAGCAGCACCATCACCATCACCATCACCATTACCATCAGCATCAGCAGCATCATCATCAGCATCATCATTAGCATCCTCAGCATCATCATAGACATCATCATCAGCATCATCATTACCATTATCAGCATCATCATCCTCATCGTCATCAGAAGCATCATCATCACCATCACCATCACCATCACCATCAGCAACAGCATCATGATCATTATCATCAGCATCATCATCATCATCATCATCATCAGCATCATCATTGACATCAGCATCAGCATCACCACCACCAGCATCATCATCATCATCATCACCATCATCATCATCATCATCACCACCACCATCATCACCATCATCATCATCAGCAGCAAAATCATCGTCATCCACTGCCTTCTCCGCGTGAACTGCGCCCTTGGCCTCCTCGTCTGCCTCCAAGGGACCCCGCGCGCGCTGGCGGCTCGGCGGTCTTCGGCGAGGCCACCACCGGCGCCTTCCGCCAGTGCCTGCCAAGGGGGCCCGAGGGCCACTCGTGACTGATACCGATGACCTCCTCTCCTCCTCCTTCCCCGTCCTCGACTGTTTCTCGAACTGTCGTTTCTAGCGCTTCATTATGTGCGTTGGACCTCCTAGGACTCAGGGCCCGGCCTCCCTTCGCTGGGGAGGGTGGCAAACGAAGCAACCCCCCTGGATGTCGGTGTGACAGCCTTCCGCAAGACAGCGCGCAGACTGCTGCAATGCTTAGTTCGACCCACACTCCTCCACTCCTCCTCATGACGGGGGATGGAGACCTGGGGAGATGGTGATGTTGGGTGGGAGATGGGAATTGAGTGATGGTGGAGGGAGGGAGGCGGATAGAGATGGGGAGGTGGATGGGGGGAAGGACAGGAAGGATGAATAAGTGAGGGGTTAGGGGGGTGGGGCGAGGAAGCGTGGAGGAAGGAGGTCTGGAGAGGAAGGAAAGTAGACGAGAGGCGAGCAGGAGAGCCCCTGCAATCTCAGACACGTCCTCATCATCCCCCTCCTGCTCCAACCTCAGCAACCTCCTCCTGCTCCTCCTCCTCCTCTCCCTCCTCCTCCTCCTCCTCCTCCTCCTCCTCCTCCTCCTCCTCCTCCTCCTCCTCCTCCTCCTCCTCCTCATCATCATCATCATCAGCATCATCAGCATCATCAGCATCATCATCATCATCATCATCATCATCATCATCATCATCATCATCATCATCAGCAACATCGTCATCATCAGCATCAGCATCAGCATCATCAGTCTCATCATCAGCATCATCATCCTCATCTGCATCAGCAGCATCATCATAGCCATCATCAACAGCATCATCAGCATCGCCATCATCGGCATCAGCATCAGCATCAGCATCATCAGAATCAGCAGCATCATCATAGGCATAATCACCATCATCATCATCGTCATCATCAGCATCATCATCATCATCATCATCATCATCATCATCATCATCATCATCATCATCATCATCATCATCATTATTATCATCAGCATCATCAACATGATCCATCACATCCCTTCCTCCCGCCTACTCCGCTGGATCCGCATCATCGAAAACATCTTCCTCTACAGCCCACTACGTCTCCTCATCCGCCTCGTCCTCCTCCGCCTGCTCCTCCTCCTCGGCGTTCTCTTCCCCCATGATATTCTCAGCGTGCCGCGCTCACGCACGACCTGAGAGGAATTGAGGCAGCCCCCGGACAAAAAAGGTGTGTTGCACTCCTCCTCGGTGTCGTCATCCTACTCGTCCTCATCATCCTCGATCCCCTCTTTCTCCTCCTCATGCTCCCCCGCAACTCATCCTCATCCTCATCCTCCTTCTAAGCGTCATCATTACCTTCATCACCACGATCGTCATGATAGTCCTCAACACCGACATCATCACCAGTATCAACAGCAGTATCAGCACCAGCACCATCATCATCATCATCGGCATCATAATCGCCACCACCATCATCATCATCATCAACCCGAGACCATCATCGGGATCCTCATCATCACGATGATTGTCAATTCCGTCGGCATAACATGGAATCACTTATGCCATCGATAACGACCTTGAGCGGTTTTTCCATGATGATGGCCACAATCCTGCTATAGCCCTCCTCCTCCTCATCAATATCACCCCCCATTCCCCATCATCCTCCTCATCCTTCTCTTCCACGTCCTCGTGCAGCCCACCCCCGTCCGCCTTTTCATTTCTTCTTGGTCCTCCGTCGTGTCCGTATCATTCCTCCTTCCCTTTCTCTCCTCCGTTTCCCCCTCTCACTCCCTTCCTTTCTCCCGCCCGACCACAATCATACAGCGGCTCCTGCGCTTCTTCGTCGCCGCCGATTCACCGCCGTTCCCCCCTTCTCCTCCTCATCCTCCGCGTCCTCACAGTCCTCCTCCTCCTCCTCCTCCTCCGCGTTTTCCTCTTTTCCCTCTCCTCCTCCTCCTCCTCCTTCTCCTCCCCCTCCTCCTCCTCCTCATCATCATCATCATCATCCTCTTCCTCCTCATCACCATCGTCATCATCAGCATCAGCAGCAGCACCATCATCACCAGCATCACCATCAGCAACATCATGAGCAGCAGCATAACCATCATCAGCAGCAGCTGCAGCATCATCATCAGGCTCATCATCATCACCCTCAGCACCACCATCATTTTTCCAACGACAGGAAAGCCAATGAAGAAGGATACGACTGCGCATGTCAAACTTGCAATCAGTAAGGCTCGTCGCAGAGAGCTGTGACTCGAACGCTGCTCGGCGCATGGCGCCTGCGAGGGTGCTTACACAGCGAGGACTGGCGGCATGCGGGGGCAACTTAATCGTGAAATTCAGCTGCCACGAGATCTTCGACCTCTTGTTCGTCATAGAATGGCTCAGGGTCGGCAAGCTGCCCTAGCAGCTGCTCGCCTCCATCAGAGCTGGGCGAGGCAACGCTGGCCGGGGCGGAACGCGTGGCTGGCAGAAATCCACCAGTAACAAATCTGATCGGCGTCTCGTTCACTCGCTGATCGTCTCGAGCCAATGGCCCACTTCGTCCTCGAGCCAGCCCGCTGGCGCCACCCCCTCGCGTGAATCGCCACGTCCTCGGCCCGCCAGGCCTTCTGCATGAGAGACCGCCCCTCCCTGCTAGGGGCGCCGACTAGGACCTTCATCTTCTGCGAGTCGCAGCAACTCCCTAAGCGAATGAAACTCACGGCGTTCCCCAGGTCGGTGTTGTCGATGTCGGGCTCCGCCTCCGTCTCTACTGGGCAGCACTTCAACAGGTGCGTCTTTGTGTCGTTCTTCGCCGCGCCGCCAATGTCGCACATCATCGGGCCCTCTAAGGCCGCCAGCGCTAAGCTGGCTGCGGGGGGGCCGATCCTCTTCATCCTCGTCTTGCCCTCGGCCCCCTGCGTGCGAAGAAGATCGAGCAATCCTTTGTGCCCCAACGAGCTCCTCGGCGATCTTGATCACAACGTTGCGATTCGGCGGCATCGTGCATGCGTCTATCGAGACGGAGGAGGCGAGCCTGGTTTCGCGGGCCGTCTGCAGCACGAGAGTGAGTGTCGCCTGGAGCAGCGCCAGTAGGTTCTTGTCCTTGCTGCTCCACGTCTTGACCTGATGCTCGCCCTGGCGGGCTCTCCTCCCGCCTCGGCGCTTCGGCTTCCTGCGTCCGTCGCCGCCCTCCTCGCCCTCGCCCTCCATGGCCGCGTCGCCCCCCTCGGCCGCTGCCGCTGCCCCCCGACGCGGCGGAGGGCCCGCGAGCCTGGGCTTGGCCGCTGGCGGCGTTCCCACGGCCCCCCCCCGGGCTTGGCCCAGGTCCTCGCGAGGGCTGGGAGGGGCTCAGGGGGTGGCGCCACGCTGCCCTCGCGGGGGGCAGAGCCTTCGCCTTCGCCTCGCCCACCACGCCCCCTGGCATCATCGTCTCGAGGCGCAGCAGGTAGCGGAGGTTGCGTCGGGGTCGCCGCCGCCAGCCGCGCCCACGCTGCGGCCGGGGCCGCAGCGCTTGCAATCGACGTTGCTCTCGAGGCACCAGCGCTGAGCGGCTTCGCTCGAGCAAGGGCCTTCACGCGAGCTGGCAGTAGGAGCCGGTCAGCAGCGCGTCTCAGTTCGCGTCTGCCGCCAACGTGTCTTCCACAGCACGTGGGAGGCGCGGCGGGGGCGGCTCTGCGGGGGGGGCACTCGAACGACGCGCGGTGGCGCGAACCGCCTCCCCGCGAGAAATGGCCCTGCGCAACGAACCCGACGGCGACGGAGGAACGTGAGAAGCCACGCGTTGCCGAAGCTTCTCGGGGTCATAATACTCAGGAATACTTGTGGAATGCACTTGGTTCTCAGCTATGGGGAATGTCCTACATGCTGAAGGTGCACATGGATACGCATGAGTTGCGAGCTCCGCGATGCACCTACCATGCAGCCAAGACCGTCGCATGCGGCGCACAGCGTGAACTACGCGAGGGAACGTCGGATTGCACGCAGTGTACTTGTTGTCATACTGTAGGGTAGTTCATAGTTGGGGCTGCCCATGTCCACCAGCTCTGCTTTTAGTTTGGTGGTCCACCATCTGTCGGATTGCACCAAACCGAAGACCGCGCCCATAGAGCCCACATCCGAAAGGAAGAAGGAACTCCTCGTCACTGTCGCTCTCAGCCAGCTGATTCTGGGACGAGAGCCTCAGAGATCGCGTTTCCCTCGGGGGGGTCCACTGGCATGTCCAGAGGCCTGCGCGTAGCGCTCGTATATCACAAAGAATAAACGCGCCACGAAAGCCGTCGTCGATCCAAAGTTTTCCGATCGCCCTCGGTTGCCACAGTTCCCGGGGTGAGATTCGCCTATCGAGTGCGAAATGAGGCACTCGAGGTCAGCCGAGAGCCGCGCGCCCATGGATGAGCACGCTCGTCGATCCCGCCCTGCTCAACGAGGGTGGAAACAGACGCGGGTCGGTTGCTCGTGGCCGCCTGCTCCTCAAAATCGCATCTTCCCAAAAAGACCGCGAGGAATTGACCGCAGTGGCTGACGTCGCTGATAATGCTCTGTCACCGCCTGAAACGCCGCGCGAAACGTTCGATCACAGTAGGGGCCACTCGCCGCCCCCGAAATATCTGAGGGGGTTGCCATCGATCGGCGATGGCCAGCAGGGTCCTGATGATGCGCAGCTCCCTCTAGCATGGCTCGTAGATTTTCTGATAGCGCACAGTCTAGTGAGCACATCTCACGGGGGCGCAATATGTAGCTCTCGAGGCCAGGCCAGACGCGGTCCGCGACGTTCGGCAAGAACGACAACCTTCTGATTGTTGTATCCACGGCCCCTTGGAGCAGGAATAGTCACCCAACCGAGGCCACCCTATGATGCCTGATATGATACGCTCGCGTAGTTCACGCTGCGACTGTAAAGCCACGTGAATAGACCCACCCAAGCGCATGAGTTCTTGGACCGCCTTACCCGAGATACGTCGCTCAACTTCTTCAGTAGCCGCTCGGCTGGCTAGGCGGACGAGGGCGTCCTGCTTGCAAATGTTATGTGCGTTCCCACCGCCGTGCAATGCTCGGGAGATGCTCGCATTGTCGATCTCATCTAGCAGCAAGGCCTGGCGGGCGGCCCCGTCGGGGACCAGGAAACCTTAAATAAGTCGACGATGAAGGCACCCGAGTGCCCAGGGAGAACCTGCACGGCGAATGGGCAAACCATTCGAAAAGCCCCCCCCCCGCCCCCTGCTCTTCAGCCATCTCCTGCTCCCACTCCATCACTACGGGGTAACATGATTGCACGAAAAGCTCGGGCTCGCTCGAGCCCCCCACCCTTCCTCCTGCGCCCAGCCAAAGCGCGAGGGTGGCATCAGAGGCCTGAATGAAGACAACCGCTGTGGCACGGCGCTGCCCCAGGAGCGGATGGACACGTTCGTCGTCGCATCGCACCGCGCGCGCAGCAAGAAATCTGACATGGCCACCCGTGGCGAGGGCATCTCGCTGGTCATAGCCCTTGCCAAACAATGTCTGCTGCTCTCAGCTTCCAGATCATCAGTTTCGCGATTAGCATGAGAGCTTCGCGCCCTCTGAGATAAGTGCCCCCGTCGGCCCACGAGGATCCGCACTTAGCCCATCAAATTCGAAGATACAGGCGCCAGAAATGATTCAACCAATGAAGAAGCCGCCAAGCTGATGTACGCATTCAACAGGGCACCCTGTCGGGACCCTGCCTTTCTTGCCGACCGCGATGGCGCGGCTCGCGCAGGCCTGGGCTGGCAGCCCCGCGGCGCGTCGCACGTGCCCCAAGAGCGCGACGAAAGCCAGTGCCACTTGAAAGAACGCGCGATCGTACAGTTGGAGCTGCCGTCGGCCAGGTCGAGGAAGCTCTTCCGCCAGTGGCTGTCTGTGCCCCATCCCCAGACCTGTGCGATATAGCCATGCCCACGCAAGAAACTCCGGCGCGAGCATCACGATCGCCAGCCCGATTGGCCAAGCCCAGGGCGGGCTGCATCTTCGTCGCTTCTCGCGCAAGGGGCGTTTCTGAATCATCGGTAATTCGATGCTGGCTTCCTCCAGATCCTCGATAGTGGGAACGCTGACGTAGTCGCCACTCGGTTGCAGCGTGTCCACTTTTCCCCAACAGTCATGGGGTCGCCGTTGCGCCGTCAATGTACATGCTAGAATATGCCTTGGTCGCCGTCACACCACCGTCGGTCGCATCTGCTGCCAATGCCTGTTCGCACTCGCCTGCGAAAGGTCGCGTTGAGGGAAAGGATAAAAAAAAGAATGTGCCTCCGTGGTCCCGCAGCTCGGGGGCACGACAAATATGAAGGCTGCGGCACGTCGCGCGAAACCCATGTTTGTCTAATGTCGGTGTCGAGGCTCACGCGCCACCAATGGTTCGTCCATTTTTGATGGACTCGTAGTCTGGCTTGGAGGCAGCCAAGCACCCGTGAGTTGAAATGCAAGCTCTCTCGCGCGCCTGGGCGCGCTGGCGTAGTAGTCGAAAGCCTTCACGAGAATGACATGTTTCTGCCGTCGTGCGTATCAAGTACGTAAGTATTGATGCATGCCCCGTACTGTTTATTTCCGATGCGAGGTCGGCAAGGTATTTTTCCCGCTTGTACTCCACGTACTATCCTGCAGCAAGTGCCCTCCAGTCCCATGTTATTCGTGTCTCCAATGGATTGTCGGCATCCGTATTCGCAGTATCATGGGAATGTGGTCGGGCACGTGTTCCAATCCTCGTACTCGTCTATGCGCCTTCCAATCCAATCCGATGCTATGAGTAATCTCCTGCTGGCTGTGGTGTCCTATGCAGTAAGCCCTACGGGATCGGGACTTCTGTAGGCCGAAGTAGGTTGTCCGCCTCCCGCGTGTACACTGCGCGCCCGGAGCTCGTGACACAGTTGCTGGTTGTGAACATGGCGGCCGAACTCGCTCTCGTCGCCCGCGTGGCATGGGCCTACTGCGGCGTCGGACACAATATTGTTGGCTCGTTTTCCCGGCATCTGGCTGAGATCTGTGAAAATAATGGGGGTCGTGCGAGCTGGGCATTCGGTTGTTGCCTTCATGAGCCAGGCCCACAGTCGCATACAGCCCTCCTTCCATGGTCGTGTCGTAGCTGGTCCACCTGCGGGCCGAGGGGCGAACTATGCGGTAATGTATTCGATTCGCAACTCACCCCTATGTACTTCGACCATTCCCCCTCGTCCGCGCAGCTCGCGTCCAGGGTGCATAATTCTGGACATGTCTGACTTGCGGAAGTGCTTCCTCGAGAGGCCGATGCTACACCCCGCCGATGCGTTTGTATATGAGCCACGTACCCAACCAAAATGTACCAAATAATGTGCGACTGATGATTCGGTGTGGTGGGGCGCGTCTGGCGCGGGCTGTCGGATCTCGGTGCCCACGAGCATAATCGCTTGGCAGCGCCGAAATGTATCACTGGTATCGTCGATCCTGTCAGGCGCGCCAAAGAGTGTGACAGGGTTCCAACCAACGATGGACACGGGCCTGACGAAGCTCGGCTGGTAAGTCGGGTCGGTGGCGGGTTGCTGCTGGTGCTGGTCGGTAGTGGGCGAGGGGGAAGGAGACAGGCTTTCCCCCTCGCCGCCCGCACCGAAGGAGAAGGAGACAGGCTGTCTCTCTCGGTCTGCGGCAGACATGTGTGATGCAGCGTCGGATGGCAGTAGCGTGGCCCCTGGTGGCGCTGCATTGCCTGAGGATGAAGTGAATATGCCCCCGGGCCATGAAATCTGGTCGACGCCGCTGGGTGAATATTCCTAGCCCTGTAACAGTGCCTCCTCGAGCAGTGCATCGAGGGCGTTAGCAGCGGCGGTGGGCAGCAGATGGCGGCGTGCGGTTTCTTCGGATGGTGATTGATCTTCTCCCCGCATGCTGGCCAGCCACCGTTAGCGCCTCAGCTGGAGCACGCCTGCGGCGTGGCCGAGCAGCGCCGCCATCGATGGGCCCTCTGTCCGAAGCCTCAGACGTAGGGGGGCGCGTCCAATAGGCCGCTGCACCGTCAAGGCCTGAGCTCGCGGCGGACTTATCATAATCATCATCATCATCATCATCATCATCATCATCATCATCATCATCATCATCATCATCATCATCATCAGCAGCAGCAGCAGCAGCAGCACCAGCAGCATCATCATCATCAGCAGCATCATCATCATCATCATCATCATCATCATCATCATCATCATCATCATCATCATCATCATCATCATCAGCAGCAGCATCATCATTATCAGCAGCAGCATCATCATCATCATCATCGTCATCATCAGCAGCATCATCATCAGCATCATCCTCATCATCAGCATCATCATCGTCATCATCACCATCATCAGCAGCATCATCATAATCATCATAAGCATCATCATCCTCCTCCTCATCATCATCAGCAGCAGCATCATCAGCATCATCAGCATCATCGGCATCATCATCATCATCGTCGTCATCAGCATCATCATCAGCATCATCATCAACATTAGCATCATCATCAGCACCAGCACCACCACCATGATCATCATCATCAGCATCAACATCAGCATAGACACCATCATCATCATCGTCATCAGCATCATCAGCTGCAAAATCATCGTCAGCATCGCCATCATCATTATCATCATCAGCCTAATCAGAATCAGCAGCCGTTTCATCATCATCACCATCATCAACAGCATCATCATCATCAACAGCATCATCATCAGCAGCACCAGCATCATCATCATCAGCATCAGCACCAGCATCAGCATCAGCATCATCATCAGCAGCATCATCATAATAATCGACATCCTGGTAATCATTATCGTCATCGTCATCGTCACCAGCATCCCAATCACCAGCATCAACATCATCTTCAGCATCAGCACCATCATAGTCGTCGTCATCATCAGTATCATCAGCATCATCGTAAGAATCGTCATCGCCAGTGTCAGCATCAGCATCATCACAATCATCATCGTCGTCATCATCGTCATCGTCATCGTTATTAGCATCACCACCACCAGCATCAGCATTAGACTCATCATCAGCATCAGTATCGTCATCATCAGCAGCAGCATTATCATCATCAGCAGCAGCAAAAAACATTCCGCATGTATCCTCCTCATCCTCCGTCTCCTCGTCGCCCTCCTTCTCCTCCTCGTCATACTCCTCAGCCTTCTCCTCCTCCTCCTCCTCCTCGTCATTCTCATCATCCTATACATCATACATACAGCTACAGATCTAGATGTAGTTTTGCATGTTCTTCTCCCTCCTCCCTCTCCTCCTCCTCCTCCTCCTCCTCCTCCTCCTCTTCTGCCTCCTCCTGCTTCTCCTCCTCCTCCTCCTCCTCCTCCTCCTCCTCCTCCTCTGCCCCTCCCCTGGGTCCCTACTATCCCCAATCACCCTCCTCATGCGTCCTTCTCGACGACAACGGACGACGCACAGGCGCATAGCGCACGACGACGACGACAGAGGACGGCGAGGGACGTACGACGCACGGCGGACATCGCACGGCGACGGCAACGACGGCGGACGATGGACTACGGAGGACACATGACGACGACGACGACGACGACGACGACGACGACGACGACGACGACGACGACGACGGCGGCGACGACGAAGACGACGGCGACGACGACGAAGACAACAGACGACAGACGACGACGACGGACGACGACGACGGCGACGACGACGAAGACGACTGACGGCGACGACGACGACAACGGACGACAGCCGACGACGAACGGCGACGACGACGACGACGACGACGACGGGCCGCGGCGGCCCCGGCCGACCGCGGCCGCCGCGCGCGCGCGGGCGCGCGCGCCTGCTGGAGCCGCCCGCGCAGCACACCAGGCCGAAGCGCGCGGCGCCGCCTCCCGAGGCCCGCGGGGGCGCTCGGCGGCCGCCCGGGGAGCGGGGGGGCCTCCTCCCTCTCCTGGCCACCTCCCCTCCCCCCCCCCCTCCCCTTCCTGCTCCCCCTTCCTGCTCCCTCCCCCTCCTTCCTGCTCTTCTTTCCCCCTCCCTCCTGCTCCCCCCCTGCCCGCTCCTCCCCCCCCCCCCTCCTCCTCCTTGTCCTCCCCTCCTTCCTGCTCCGCCCCCCCCTCCTTGTCCTCCCCTCCTTCCTGCTCCTTCCTGCTCCTCCCCCGCTCCCTCCAAACCCCCATCCTCCATTCCTTTTCCATCTACACAACTCCTCCCTGCCGCATCCCGAGGCCGGTCGAAAGGGCAGGCTGGGCGTCTCGCCTGTGCGTTCCTCAGCATCTCTGATCTTGAAGCTTACAACTTGGCAACAATCTCACATATTGAGGGCGTGTGGTTTTCAAAATGTGGCTCTCGCCGAATCGCCGCGCCCATTCGCTTTAAAAATGTGCCAGAGTTCCGCGAATTGAGGCCGGGTTGTTTTCATCGTATGGCTTTCGCCTGAGCGCCGCGCCCCATCGCTTTGAAAATGTGCCAGAGTTCAGCGAATTGAGGGCGGATTGTTTTCATCATGTGGCTCTCGCCTGAGCGCCGCACACATTCGTTTTGCAAAATCGCTAGAGGTACACTGTTCTCATGTTCTTATGGCGTTGAGGAAAGACTAAGTTTGTCAGGGCGCAAAAGTTACTCTGATTCGCGGCGTTGGAGTCCCAAGAATGGCGTTCCGGTACGATTCAGGATCGCCAAGACGTGACAGTCAGGTTCACTTGTGGCGTTGAGGTGCGGAGAATGATGTTGTGGCATGCTTCAGGATCTTCACACGGTGGTCCCTCTACGGGACTATTCCCTGTGGAAATGAACCCTTGTAGGGGCCTGTGAAGAGGGAGCTTGGAGGGAGGATGTATTCCATCATCGTTGATGAGTCTTGGGTTTACACTTGTCCTCCTCCTCCTCCTCCTCCTTCTCAGTTCCTCCCTCCCTCCCTCCCCCCCTCCCTCCATCCCTCCCTCCTCCTCCTTCCCCACCCTCCCCCGTCCTCCCTCCCACACCCCTTCCCTCCCCCTCCCACGCCACCCTCTCCTCGTCCGGACACGACGAGGCCGACGACGTCGACGCCTACAGCGACAACGCCGACGACGCCGTGGGCGGCGAGGACGACGCCGCCGACGTCGACGGCACCGTGGTCGACGACGACGGCGGCGGACAGAGGGTACCCCCGCCTTCGCCGCAGTGCAGGTGCTCCTGGAGGAGCGCCCGGCGCACGCCTGCGGCTACCGGCTCCAGGAAGGCATGGCTCAGGGCCCCTGAAGCACGGGGGGGGGTCGGCCAGGCAGCGCGCCCGCCACGTGCTCCTCACCCTCCTCGCCTCACCTCTCATCCTTCCCCCCCTCGCGTGTGTCGTCCTCCTCCTCCTCCTCCTCCTCCTCCTCCTCCTCCTCCTCCTCCTCCTCCTCCTCCTCCTCCTCCTCCTCCTCCTCCTCCTCCTTCTGGGCCGCCGCCGCCGCCTCCGCCTCCGCCTCCGCATCCCCTGCCTCATCCTCCTCCTCCTCATCCTCCTGCTCGTCCGATCAGTATTATTATAACTATTAGTATTATGAGAATGACTATGTTCGTATGATTATTATTACTGTGTGCTTATCTAGTAGTAGTAGTAGTAGTAGTAGTAGTAGTAGTAGTAGTAGTAGTAGTAGTAGTAGTAGTAGTAGTAGTAGTAGTAGTAGTAGTAGTAGTAGTAGTAGTAGTAGTAGTAGTAGTAGTAGTAGTAGTAGTAGTAGTAGTAGTAGTAGTAGTAGTAGTAGTAATAGTAGTAGTAGTAGTAGTAGTCGTAGTAGTAGTAGTAGTAGTAGTAGTAGTAGTCGTAGTCGTAGTCGTAGTCGTAGTCGTAGTCGTAGTCGTAGTCGTAGTCGTAGTCGTAGTAGTCGTAGTAGTAGTAGTAGTAGTAGAAGAAGTAATAGTCTCATGATTGTTCTCAGTAGTATTAACATTCATTTGTTTCGTGCTGATGATTGTCTTATGTTTCGTAGCGGTAGTCGCAGTAGTCGCAGTAGTAGTAGTAGTAGTAGTAGTAGTAGTAATAGTAGTAGTAGCAATAGTAGTAACAGTAGTAGCAGTAGTAGCAGTAGTAATAGTAGCCGTAGTAGTAGTAGTAGTAGTAGTAGTAGTAGTAGTAGTTGTTGTAGTAGTAGTAGTAGTAGTAGAAGTAGTAGAAGTAGAACTACTAGTAGTAGAAGAAGTAGTAGTAGTAGAAGTAGTAGTTGTTCTCGTAGTAGTGGTAGTAGTAGAAGTAGCAGTAGCAGTAGCAGTAGTAGTAGTAGTGAGAGTAGCAGAAGAAGAAGTAGAAGTAGTAGTAGTAGTAGCAGTAGTGGTAGTAGTCGTAGTAGCAGTAGTGGTAGTAGTAGTAGTAGGTAGTAGTAGTAGTAGGTAGTAGTAGCTGTAGTAGTAGTAGTAGTAGTAGTAGTAGTAGTAGTAGTGGAGGCAGTAGTAGCAGTAGCAACAAACAGTAGCAGCAGTAGTAGTAGCATTAGTAGTAGTAGTAGTAATAGTAGTAGTAGTAGTAGTAATAGTAGTAGTAGTAGTCGTCGGAGTAGTAGTAGTAGTAGCCGTTATAGTTGTAGTAATAGTAGCAGTAGCAGTTGTAAGAGTAGTAGTAGCAGTAGCAGCAGTAGCAGAAGAAGTTGTAGTAGTAGTAGTAGTAGTAGTAGTAGTAGTAGTAGTAGTAGTAGTAGTCATAGCATACAAGAGATTGTGACGATCACTATTCTTCGTATGTGTATTGGGATTACTGATAGTATTCTTAGTACTCGTAGTATTAGAATGTGCATGCGTCTTGTTATGCATCCTAGTCTTCGTGTTCGTGGCATTTGTGGTTACAATGTGTTCCTGATTCGTAGGATTGTTATTCCTATTCTGCTTACTGGTAGTATTCGTGATACCTTCATTATATGATTCGATTTAGTCTGCTTGCTAGTAGCACTTATATTCTTACTACGCTTCATACTAGTATTCCTCCTCCTCCTCCTCCTCCTCCTCCTGCCTCTGCCTCCGCCTCCGCCTCCTCCTCCTTTCTTCCTCTCATCCTCCTCCTCCTTCTGCTCCTCCTCCTCCTTCTCCTCGGCCTCTTCCTCCTCCTCGTCCACTTCGTCCTCCTCCTCCGCCTTTTCCTCCTCCTCCTCCTCCTCCGCCTCCTCCTCTTCCTCCTCCTCCTCCTCCCCTGGTGACGTCTGGGAAAGATTCGGCCCCCCACAGCGTACTGTTCATTTATACCAGATTCCCGGGAAACGGGTTGTCGCTTGGGTTTGTTTCATAATGCTGCTCTCGCTGAAACGCTGGCCTCATTTTCGGGCTACCGCTCGTTCCGAGTCGTGCTCCCGCAGCAACGCTGACTTACTAGGTCGCAGAAGCCCCTCCCCCCCACTTTGGGGCGTCGCCACGCCATTCTATGTCAGGCTGCGCGTCCTCCGAATCGTGCTCCCGCTGCAGCGCTGGCCTCATTTCCGCGCTTCCGCTCGTTCCGAATCGTGCTCCCGCTGCAGCGCTAGCGTCATTATTTCCAGCGCCATGCCACGGCATGATTTTCGGAAATGCCAAATTGGCCCCAAAATCTAGAAAATGCCACCCGAAACAACCATCGGAAGTGATTACACATTCGGTGTCGAATCGTTGTTTTTTAGGGCCGCAGAAATGTCAGGCTACGCGTTGATCTTCAACACCATGCTATGCCATGTAATGCTATGCCCTGCTACGACATCCGACTGTGCGAATAGCTCAGGAGATCTACGCCGTTGAAGGGATGGAAGGGAGGGGCAGGACGTCAGATAGGACGCGGCAGCGGCAGCGGCAGTCGGCCTGGCGACTCTCGCGGCCACGAGGACGACGGCGACGACGGACGGCATGGGCGACGATGACCACGGCGACAAAGACAGTTGCGACAACGTCCGCTGCTGCGGCGAGGGCGCCGCAGGGAAGCGGCCTCGGGCATGCACCACGAGGAGGAAGCTGCGCTCGTCGATGCGCCCGAGGAGCGTCCGGCGCACCTTCGGCTCCCCCCCGTAGTGGGGAGGGGGGGGTACCACAACCAAGCTTGGGCATGGTGCGCAGGCCCACACCAAGCCCAAGTCCGGAAGGTCTGTACACCATCCTAGGGCCCACGATGGCACCGGCCAGGCCTGGTGCATGGACGCCATCTGCGGAGGCGAGGACGGCTGGGGAGGGCGGAGGAAGCGGGGGGGCAGGCAGAGGCAAGAGGACGAGGGGAGGCACGGGCGGCGGGTGAACGTCGAGGGGAAAAGGAAAGAGGGGCGGGGAACGTCCTGCCCCCCTCCACGGCACGCATGGGGCTGCCCTACCCACAGCATACCCGATGCCACGGAACTCGAGACCCGAGCACAGTCGGCACGCTGCACATCGAAGGGTGGAGGGTGAGGACGCAAGGCTCTCGGGCGCTGCCGACGACGCACACGAGGGCAGCCCCCGAGGCCGATCGCATACCCATCACTCCCCGTCGCTCGGACGTCCATTCCCTGTGCTTTTTTGGTTTCGCGCGTGGTTTTTTCGCAGGATGATCCAGGATGCTCCTTAATAATCCCCGCCGAGAAAAAATGCACACGTCCGAGAGATACCAAGATCAGGGGCTTACTCACGGAATCCCACCAGCCTTCTGGGCGCGGGCGGTTGAGGGAGCCAACTCTCCCAAATGCCCTGCTAACCCTCCAGGGGAGGGGCTTACAAATCCACCACAGCCCCCTCCCCTGGGTCTGGACGGAAGTGGGGCGTGAGGCATTGGCGGGTCCAGATGGGCACAAGGTGGCTTCAAGCTGGTTAAGATTGCAACAACGACTCCCCAAACAAATCGATGGCCAATTTCCGAGCAACGCAAACGAGCCCATACACATATACATATGCGTAGGCCTACACATGGGCAAATACATTTAACTATAACTGTACACGTATGTTCTATTATCTATACGTAACAAAATTTGAGTGTGAGCGACTCTGAGCAGTGAAGGGGCGGAAGGAGTGGGAGACGGAGAGGCCGCACTAAGAGCAAGAACCCCATACCTCGGGATAGAGGGAAGACTGGCCGCGTTTGCTCGGACCGCCGAACGCTTTGGCCCCTTGAGGTTTCCACGCCCCCCCCCCCCCCGCAGCGTGTCGACGAACCTCGCCGCCTCGGAGCTGGAGGATGATGAGGACGCAGCCGGGTGCAGCTTGAGGAGGCAGGAGAGAAGAGTGAGAAGGGATGATGAGGGGGATGAGTAGAAGGAGATGAAAGATTTTGACGCCCAGAATGGGCACGGATCAAATGGATACGATGCCCAACAACAAATGTAGTCCAAAATCGACTGCGGCCGCTGTTGGCCAGGCGAGCTTATGTCTCAAATGAACAACAACCGCCGCGACGCCGACAGCGAATCCTGTTCAGACTGAACAACAACTGCTGTGGGTTTTGCACACATCAGTTCCGCACCCATTGCGGTCCCCCCAAGAGGAGGAGGAGGAGGAGAAGGAGGAGGAGGAGGAGGAAGGACAAGAAGAAGAAGAAGAGAAGAAGAAGAGGAACGATCCCGCACCGTGGCGACGAACCTCGCCTCCCTGAGCAAGAACTCCACGCTTGAGGGCTCATACTCTACCTGCGCGGCACGGCCGGGAGCTGCGCAGCAGGGCGGAGGGAGGGAGGGGAAGATCGGCCCCCAGCCGACGGGCTGGAGTCGTTAGGCCTTCAGGCAAGACGAAGCCAGGGCGAGGATGAAGTCGGGTGAAGGTCAATCCTGAATCTCTGAGATCCAGCGGCGCTGAAGCATGTCACGGGCGCCGCGGCCGTCTCAGAGCGTTGCAGCACGCTCTGAGAGCGCCTTGGAACCCGTTGGAACGGACTTATCCTCGTCCTGGCCCCGTCCGAAGTCGTCCGGCCTTCAGTTGTGGATGCCCTAACAATGGACACTCTAACAATCCCATCATTGAATTCAAGATGTGTAAGATGTGTAAAACATGTTCCAAAAATGTTTCAACCATGTGTTTCATACGTCTGAAACATGTTTGAAGCATCTTTTAGGCATCTGGAAACGATTTGGCGGCATGCTTCCTCTTCATTAACCGACTTCCAAAGGCCTTAAGAGCGGAGCTCCCAACCCGCCTCGCCCGCCCTGCACACCGCGCAGGCCAGGCCCCAAGCAGCACGGATGGCCCCCGAAGTGCCCCACCTCGCGGCCTCGGAGCCAGACAGTCCACGATGACGCACGCACGTGACGTGCACGAAAAACGCGCGCGAAAAGCACACATCACAAACACATACACAACGGGCATGCGTGACAGGCACATACAGAACAAAGGCACACGGCATCCGTAGGCAGCATATCTACAAAAAGTACGCGCAAGACTTATCTGCACAATTAATTGCAATTGAAGAACATACGTGCCTACAGCTGGCCAACCGACACACGACACAAGCGCACACAGCGTACATACAGAACGAAGCCGGCACACCTGGCATAAAGAACATGCGCGCATAATGAGAGACCGATAAAAGATCCAACCAGCCCTCTGGGCGTAGGTGGTTGAACGAAATCTGTCTTCTCTCTGCTCAGACTCCCTCCTTCCCCCGCTCAGGGGATGGGTATATCGTCGTTCCCTATGAAAATACACACCGTCCCCCACCCGGACGGCGGCCAACCCGGAACCATGCGGACCCCATGCGGACCACCCCCCACAATCCCTCTCAAAAAAGGATACAAAACGCATTCTACCTCCACATATGGAGCATGCGCGGCCAATCCGATGAGCCTCCCCCCACACCATCTCTTTCAAAAAACAATACAAAGTACATGTTGGGGCAAAGTCTTGAGTCATGTTCGTGAGACCCGCGAGCACTTTGTATTGTTTTTGACAGGGACGGCGGGGGTGATACCCTGCTTTGCGCAGCGCTACCATCCCTGACAAAAAACTATACAAAATGCACCTCGCGGCTAAATCTGGATCATGCGCGGTCACCCCGCGATCACTGACAAGTGGTTTTTGATAAGGACTGCGGGGGTGGTGGCGTATGGCCTGCTGTGCGCAGGCCCGCCAGACACAATGACGAGCATTGGTGTTCGACAAGGATGGTGGGGGCCGACATGTTTCCCGATGTATTCCGTCACGTGCGCAGGCGCACCTGACACACTCTGCTCGTGCCCCGAACGTGGCGCACCTGGCGCGGCTGGAGTATGCAGCACACCTGGCGCACGAGGAACACGTGGCACATATGGTGCACTGGACATACCTGGCACGCTCGGGCCCCAGCGCCGCGCACATGGGGTCTGTGTTAGTTTCCAGTAGCTGAAAGACGACCGCTGAACATGCTCAGGCTCGGTGTTACTTATGTGTTGGGAGAGCGGGTGGGAGTGAGCTAGACGGCTTGCGGGCGGGTGGGTAGCTTGACTCCTCCCCCTACCCCCCCTTCCCTGGGCCTGGGAGGGGGGGGGGGCGCGGGTAGTTAGAGTGCCCAACATGGCCCGAGATGGTCCCAGGAGGGCCTCAGAGACCCCAAGATGGCCTCCAAGATTGCTCAAGATAGATCAAGATGGCTCAAGATAGCGCAAGATAGCCTCCGGCACACATCCAAGAGGACTGAAGACGGCCCCAAAACGGTTTCAAGTGCCCTCCGAGCCCTTAAAGGACCCATAACAGGCAGACATGGCTCCAAAACTTAAGGAACATGCATAATTTGTGCCTTCTCGCCTTTTCACTTCCGATGGGCTTCGGAGGCCTCGAGATGGCCCCAAGATGGCCCAAGAGAGCCCCAAGAGGGACCCAAGAGGGCTCCAAGACGGCCCCAAGAGCGCCCAAGAGCGCCCCAGGATCGCCCCAAGACGGCCCCAAGACGGCCCCACGACGGCCCCACGACGCCTGTTTTGAGACTCCGATGGGGGGAAGCTGAATCACAACCCCTCCTCTTTTTGAACAATGGGGCCCCAAATTGCCGCCAGGCCTTCCAAACCCACCCAAAGAACCCCAAGAGAGCCCCTACACCCCCCGAAAGAACCTCAAAACGGCCCCAGAAGTGCCCCAAGTGGTTCCGCGAGGACCTGAAGACAGACCCAAAATGGTTCCAAGAGATCTCCGAGAAAACACTTCCAAGGCGGTCGTTACATTGCATTCTTCTACACTTCCCTGATCAAGGCAATTCGCCTAGCGACATCTTGCTGGATGTGCTGGTGGCGATAGTCGAAACGGCAAAAAATAACACGGCGCGACAACACTTCCGAAACCTCTTGCTCACAAAGCAAGCCCACCCATCTCTGAGCAACGCAAATCAATACGGTGCAACCTTGCGCGGCATTGATTGGCATTACGTGGCATTGATCCCGTTGCTTGGCATTGATTAGCACTGCCAGGCAACAGTTGCTTGACATTGTTGGGATGGTTTGGCATTGCTTGGCGTTGCTTGGCGTTGCTAATTACGAGTTGTTTGACACTGCTTTGTGATGTTTGGCAATCGCAGCTTGATAACGAATGGCATTGATTAGCGTTGTTTAGCGCTGCTTGGCCGTACTTGACAGAGCTTGGCAATGCGTGGCGCTGCTTGGCGTGAGTTGGCAATCCTCAGCATTGATTGGCAATGGTTGGCATTGCTTGGCGTTGGCGTTGCTTGGCGCTGCTGGTCAGCACTTGGCATTGTTTGCCGTTCCAAGGTGGTGATTCCCAGTTGTAAACATTGGCGGGCATCGCTTGCCATTGTTTGGCAGTGGATGTCAATGGCGTTGCATTCACTGCTTGGCATTGGATGGCATTGCTTGGCGTTGCGTTGCAGCGCTTGGCAGTGCTTGGCAATGTCTGGAATTGCGTGGCCTTCTCTAAGGTTCCTTGGCATCGCGTGGCATTGGCTGGAAATGGCTGTGCACTTCATGGGGTTGCTTGGCGTTGCTTGGTGTTGCCTGGCACGGCTTGGCATTGCCTTGCATTGCTCTGCATTGACTGACATGGCTTGGCATGGGTTGGCATTCCTTGGCAAGGATTCGCACTGGGTTCACAATGCTTGGCATTGCGTTGCGTTGCTTGGCATTGCGTTGTATGGCTTGGCATTGATTTGCGTTGCTTGGCACTGCCTTGCGCTGCTTCGTATTGCTCGGCATTGCTTGCTAATGCGTGCCGTTGCTTGGCGGTGCTTGACACTGCCACGAGCAGCACCGAGGAACCACGGGCAACGCCAGGGCCGAGGAACCCCGAGGAACGCGCGGCAACGCCGAGGGATGCCTCTGACGAAGGGCCCCCCCACACACACACACACACACACACACACACACACACACACACACACACACACACACACACACACACACACACACACACACACACCAGTATCTTTCACAAACAAGTAAGAAGCCTTTGCCCAAACAAAACTTACATGGTGAATACGGCGAGCCAATGCAACACGCGTAGGCGAATATGTCATGCCATACAACATGCTGAAATACCTGGGCCGGCACGGAAACGGAAAGAGCACTTCAGAAACAGAAACCGAAATTACTCACACCACCATTCGTACTGGGAGCCTTGGCGTTGAGAGCTTGTTACGTCACCCCTGGCTCTTGGGAGCCTTGATGTTCAGAGATTGTTGCGTTGCCGCCCGTTCCTGAGCCTTGGCTGGGCCTTGGTGTCAGGAACTTGTTACGTCACCGCTCTCTGCTGGGAGCCTTGGTCTTAACAGCTTGTTTACGTCACCGTTCGCTCTTGGGAGCCTTGGTGTGAAGAGCTTTTTGCGTTACCGATCGCTCTTTATTTGGCGTCTCTGGGCCTTCTTGGGAGTCCTATTGGGGCCCTTTTGGAGCCCTTTTGGAGGCCTCTTGGGGGCCTCTTGGGGGCCTCTTGGGGCTTCTTGGGAAGCTCTTGGGGCCTCCTGGGAGCTTCTTGGGGCGAAAGGCTAGACTTTTCGGTTCGTGGTCCCCCTCTTGGGGCCGTCTTGGGGCCCTCTTGGGCCGTCTTGGGCGCTTCTGGGGCCGTCTTGGGGCCCTCTTGGGCCGTTTTGGAGGCCTCTTGGGAGCCTCTTGGGCCGTCTTGGGGCGGTCTTGGGGGCCTCTTGGACCGTCTTCAACGCCGTGAAAGCCGAAAAGCCGTATATGCTAAAAATGTAGGTTTTCCTGTAAGAAAGCCATGAATTTGGCCTCCTGGTGGCCTCTTGGGACGCCTCTTGGGGGCCTCTTGGGGCTTCTTTGGGGGCTCTTGGGGCCTCCTGGGAGCGTCTTGGGGCGAAAGGCTAGGCTTTTGTTGGTTCGTGGTCCCCCTTGGGCCGTCTGGGAGCCCTCTTGGGCCGTTTGGGGGGCCTCTTGGGAGCCTCTTGGGCCGTCTTGGGGCGGTTTGGGGGGCCTCTTGGGGCGTCGTCAACGCCGCGAAAGCCGCAAAGCCGCATATGCCAAAATGTATGTTTCCCTATGGGAAATCAATGATTTTGACCTCTTGGGGCCCTCTTGGAACGCCCCTTGGGCGCCCCTTGGGGGCCTCTTGGGGGCCTCTTGGGCCGTCTTTTTTTTTTTAGGCTCGCCTGGCACCCAGGTTGTAGTGCGCAACGCTGCCAGCCCGGTGGGCTGACTCGCCCACGCCACGCCGACCGCCGAAGCGGCGGAAGTGCCCCTGTGACGGCCACCCAGATCTTCCCCATAAGCCCTTCCCCTCCCTATGTCTGGTGCACAGCTCAAAACTCAAGATCAAGATCTAAGGAGGAGGAGAAGGAGGAGCAGGAAGGATCCAGGAGCAATGGAGGCGGAGGATGGTGCGCACGACGAGCAATAGCGGCACGCGCCTACGAGGACAGGCTGCTATGCCGGCGCAGCTCACATGGCATTGAAAAGAAGTTCCCCCGCACCTTCGAGATCCTCTAAATCTCTACTCTGCTGGACGCAGCGTGGGTCGCACGCTTGAAATGGCCCTCAGTGTTATCTTGGGGAAGGAGTTGCAATGGCAATTCGTGTAAGGACGAATGGTGGAAGAGGAGGAGGGACTCGGATGACACAGTTTCGGGGACTGGCATTTGCCTCCCCGGGCGAACAATAAGTCCGAAGTGTGAAAGCCCCGCCGTAGACGTAGCGGCATGGACGTATCACCCATCAGCGCGGCGCTTACTCAGGATGAGAGGCACCGCATAGCGCTGATAAAGGAAGTTCCCCGACCCCCCGAGAATCCATCTTCACCCCCTCCCTATCACTGCCGCCGGCATCGGCTCACATATGCTCGCTGGGATGGTGCATTTGCAGTGCGAACCTGGCCAAGATACAGGTGACATCATAGCAAACCCGGGCGAGCACCGAAGCGTGTCATTCTTTGCGCTTCTGGGCCGAACAAGGCGGCAGTGAGCTGCGCAGAGAGAGAGGAGAGGGAGGGGGGAAAGAGGTCGAGGCGTGGCGAAGCGGGCAGCCCGAGGCGAAGGATCACTGTGAAAACGCATTGTGTGACGAGAAAAATACCGAACTACCCCGAGCATGAAAGCAATGCCGTAGCAATCATGTTGGGAACAGGCAACTAAAGTCCAATAGGGGCGGCTGTCTCATTCGCTGCATGCCGGGCTGCAGAGGATACTGCTGAACTCCGGCCTGATGCAAAGAGCGTCGGAAATCCCTCACGAGGGAGAAAATTAGCCTGGCGAAGGACCCAACCATATGCAGCTGCGAGTACCGCAAGGAGAGGAACGCGGGGCACCGTCTCTTCAAAACGAGGACCCAACACCACAGGATGGTTGGGAAATAGAATCCCTGGTCTGGGAGGTACCAATGACGTGATGGATCGTGGCTCCACCGCCGATTGGAGCATATTGTGCTGGGGCGGGGTTGCCAGCAAGAATGCACGGATAAATTTCTCTCGTGCTCTGTGAATTGCAAACCCGGCCCTGCGCCTAGGCCCGAGTCGCTGGAGCCTGCTCGGACATGATGAAGTCAATTTCATCGTCCGAGCACACGATGGCCATCTGCACGAAGGCCATGCGCACGTGCGTTCTCTGAGGGGGAAAGGGCGCCCGCTGCCGCGAGGCAAGATTGTGTATGCGATGGCGTTGGAGTGGGCGTGAGTGCCGCTGATGACTTGAGCCAAAATGGCTACGGAGGGGCCTCTTGGCCAGTCTTGGGCGGTCTTGGAGCTCTCTTGGAGCGCTCTTGGGCCGTCTTGGGGGGGAACCCGAAAAACAGTCAAAAACCCAAGGGGAAACCCGAAAACGGTCATTACCAACCCTGCGCCCGGCCCTCGCACCTCCCCTGGACCCCTGCCTGGAGGGCTTCGCCCCCTACTCAACGTCACTCGCTCGTACCTCGCTCTTTCCGTTACCTGGGTAAAACGAGAGAGAGCGACTACTCCGACACGACAAGCGGCGCGACGTCGCGAATGCCTGAGACCAGCAGACCCACAGCACAATAAGACAAAATAGTAGACGCGAGCCACGCCGTATCAAACACGACGGTGGTCACAGGACCACGCTGGCCCGACGAGAACCAAGCGCCGCAACGACCGTCTCAGAAACGGCAGGCGCTGCGGAAGATAAAATATCAGCTTCAACCTGTAAATAACTCCGCGACTACGCACGCAGGACAAGCGTCACGACGTCACGCTAGTCGGGAGCACAAGCGATGCAATAACCGATGATGTAAATGCTAAGCGAATCGGCAGATAACGATAAGAAGCTTGGCACGTTGATAACAGACGGCGGTAGATAATACGATTACATCGACCAGCAAATACACACACGCGACGTAGAAACACACACGCACACACATGAATATCGTTCATAAAGACAAACGCCGCTTTCCCCCGACAGCGCGTCCACTCCAAGGCCCTCACCCGACCCCCTTCAGTAAGCGGACGGGTCCGCTGGGGATGTTCCACGTTCCCGCCCGCGGGCGCTCGCGGGCGTCCCGTGCTCCGGGTGGGTCCGAGGTCTCGCCGGGCGCCCGCCCGCGGGATCCTGGCGGGCGGTGGCGGGCGCCCCGTGCCTTGGAGAAGTCCGCCGAAGCTTCATTCGTTACCAGCCTGGAACATATCCCTATCCCTATGCTGGGCATCTCCTCATCACGATGCCAATCTTAGGGATTCCCTTATTTCTTGAGGGCGCATCCCTAAGCTTGTCATCGCTGTTTGGCATGTCAATCTTAGGGATAGGGGTATGTTCGAGGCTGGCAAGAAGCTTCACTCGGTGTTCGCCTCTGGGCGGCTTCGTGGGCGGTCGTGGGCGCGCCCCGCGCCCTGGGCCTTTCGCCTGGTGCCCGGCACCTCGTCGGCGCCGGCCCGGCGGGCGCCCTGCGCCTCGGGTGGGGCCCCCGAAGTTTCGCTCGGCGCCCGCCCGTGGGCGCCCCGCGGGCGCTCGCGGGCGCCGCGCGCCAGCGGGTCCGCCAGATGGTCACCTGGCGCCCGCCCGCGGGCGCCTCGTGGGCGTTCGTGGGCGCCCCAGTGCCTCGGGTGGGTCCGCCAGGGCTGCGCATGGCGCCCGCGCGCGGCCGCATCATGGGCACCCCGCGCACTGGGCAGGCGATAGACTTCCACAACGTGCCAGCACCTCAGAATGTGCACCGCGCAAAGTGCACAGCACAGCTCGCACCACGTGGGTCACACCAAATGGCCGACAGAATCGCAGAGCATGGCAAACACCGCACACCCTGCTCCGAGCAGTGTTCGCCTCGACTGCCATACCTCGCTGTCTGAGTCCCATTGGCTATATAACAACAAAAAACAACCTGCACACCGCGACGACTTGAACCTGCCAAACGCAAGCACGTCACGCTAGCCCGAGCAGCGAAGATCGTTTGAATAACGACTGGCAGCCTGAAACGACGAGGTTGGCATGAGGCATTCCACGGTTGGTCCTATGTCACATCGTCTGGCAAACGTCGCGACGTCACGCCGACCAATGAAAAACAAAGCAACGACCGCGCAGAAGCGCCCTCATTCCACCAAAAACAATTACCGAAAACCTGCACGCCCGGGCTTCCGATTCGGTCGGGTCGCCGTCACCCTGATTTCTCGACCGTCACCGTCCGCGACCGCCGCAACCCGCCAACAGGTCGGCGGCCTTTTCGCGACCGCGAGGCGAACGTGAGACGAGGAGGAGACCAGGACCGAGAGGGCATCGAGCAATGAAGTTGTTCCCCACATGTTTAGTGGGGTTATGGTTTTCTTCACTGCCGCGTCGCACCCTCCTCTTCCTCTCCTCCTCTTCCTCGCCTCACCCGCGCGCAACACATGCACGGCACGTACATGAGACACGCGTTCTACATAGAGCCGCACGCATGCACACACGCAAAACACATGTGCTCAAGATTCACAGGGCGCGGCAGGCGTGGCAGGCGCACTGAATCATACACCCATGACGTCTGCGCAAACTCGCCCAAGGCATCGCAGGCGCGGCATTCCATTGACGCCACAGGGGGTGCTCTGGGGGTGGGGGCGCTATGCGCTGCAGGATCGCAGGGCGTGGCGGACGTGGTATTCCCTCGGCGCCACAACAGGTGCGCTGGCGGTGGGGGCGCTATGCGCTGCAGCATCGCAGGGCGTGGCAGGCGTGGCATCTCCTTGACGCCATACGGGGTGCGCTCGCGGTGGGGGCGATGCGCTGCAGGCTCGCGCTGCAGGCTCGACGCAGGGCGTAGCAGGCGTGGCAGTCCTCGACGCTGCACAGCGTGGGGCGCTGGGCGCGCTGGGGGGCGCTATGCGCTGCATGCACGGCGTGGCAGGCGTGGCACTTCCTCGAAGCCACAGAGACTGCGTTGGGGGTGGGGGCCTGAATCGCTGCAGGCCGGCAGGGCGTGGCAGGCGCGGCAAGTCCTCGACGCCACAAGCGACGCGCTGGTGGTGGGGGCGCCATGCGCTGCTTGCCGGGCGTGGCAGGCGTGACTTTCCTCGGCGCTATGGCAGGCTGGCAGGTCGTGGCAGGCGCTGCATTTCCTCGGCCACCGGGGGTGCGCTGGGGGGGGGCGCGCTATGCGTTGCAGGCTCGCAGGGCGTGGCAGGCGTGGCATTCCCTCGACGCCGCAGGGGGGGCGCTGGGGATGGGGGCGTAATGCGTTGCAGGCTCGCAGGGCGTGACAGGCGTGGCATTTCCTCGACGCCACAGAGGGTGCGCCGCTGGTGGGGGAGCTATGCGCTACAGGTTCGCAGGGCGTGGCAATCGCGGCATTTCCTCGCCGCCACAGGGTGTGCGCTGGGGCTGGGGGCGCCATGCGTTGCAGGCTCGCAGGGTATTCGACTTGGGCGCTCCTGGCCATGGTTTTGGTTTCTGTCGAAATGTCCAGCATGTGACACAGCGCGGCAGGCGCGGCACTTTCGAGCATCATTCCACCGCCCCAGCAGCTATCGACCTCTTCCCAGTTACCCGGCTCGTGCTCCCAAGGCGCGACTGGCGAGGCACTTCCATGACCCTTGAAAGCTGCGCGCGGGGTACTGGCGGGGGGTGCGCGGGCGAGAACTCGTGCTTCATCCAAAACTGTAAACACCTTGGCTCAAGCTGGCCCCGCGCGCATGCTACGCAGTCGTTCCTGTAATCCTACTGCAGAGCACCGCCCTACCTGCGCGCGGCAGCCATGCCTCAAAAAATCGCCGTGGACGCGCTGACACCTCCATGTCCGGCGATGAAGACCGCCATGGGTCAGATGGGCGGCAAAGTGAGCGCGGAGACCTCGCGCAGATGCGCCAACGCAGTGGCGCAGTCCGCTTTGAATCTGTACCGCCGCCAGCTTAACAATTGGTGGCCCGATACGCTCTACGCGAAGTACTCCGAGATGAACGACGACGGCAAAGGAGGCAATGCCTGGTGGCGTACCTGCGGAACCCTGCGTCGGGCGGATTCCCCCGGGAGGCTCTTTTACACGACGACGGGGGCCCGCCAGCGAATGTTCGGCGATCGCGCGAAACCGGCAGCGCGGCTGCTGACACTGAGGCCCTCTCCGCAGCGCTTGCCACGCCTACGAAGGCTACACCGACGAAAGCCACGCCAACGAAGGCCCCACCCAGGCAGACTTACACTCCGCAGCGGTCCCCGGCCTTGCAGCTGGCTACTTCTGTTCGTTCCACTGGTACCCCTCGCATTCATGTTTTCCGAGGCCTGCGGAGACGGACGAGCGCTGGTGCCAAGGACCTTGGTCACGGAGCCAGCGACAGTCGGTCGCGGTGACCTGTTTGTGCGCCCAGGCGGAGAAGAAAGCTGTCGGATGATCCACAGCACCGACCGTCCGAAAGGGGTGCCGATGCCAACTTGTGGCAAGCTCTCAACTAGTACTCCAACGGCCACCCGAACTACGAGATGAATGTACCTACTCCTCGCCTGTTCGCTTTGCAGCCGGACATGCTCGGTGGAGACGGCGCCAAGTTCTACGGAGAGGTGAACGACATCGCCCCCTGGCGATGGACGTTTCGAGCCGACGCGGAGCAGTATGGTATCGATGCTTTGCGAGACGTGAAGGCGTCGCGCACCGCACGCGCCAGGCGGCCCTGACCAAGTGGCTGGACGCAGTGAGATTTCTCTTCGCAGCTGACAAGGAGGACCCGCGTCCCGACCCTGCCAGGGCCAAGCGGATCACGCAGGTCCTCACTGCTTGGGCGGACTTCAGAGCCATGGCCCTCGCCCATGCGGACACATTCTCGTTCGCAAAAAAGAAAGTTATCGATTTCTTTGCCTGCGTGACAGACGACCTCTCAAACCTCTACCTGCCGTCAATGTGCATCCCCAACATCCCTAAATTAAATCTTATGTGTTTGCATACAGAAGGTGAGAAAGTTAGACAGGCGTGCGGGAGAACGCAGCATGAGGGGATGGAGAAAGATCGCTCTAGAGGCTCCCTAGAGCGTTTGCGAGAGGGTTTTGATTTGCACCGACTTCCGCAATGGGCCCCCTGACTAACCGCGATGTGGCAAATCGTCTTGCATTACCTCATTGCTTCTTACCGCCCCAGGAAACGGCCCTCGGCGACCACCTCGAACTTTTCCCCGAGGGAGGATAAAGGCGGGGAAGGGGGAAAAGGTTCAAGCAATGGACGGATGGCAAAATAAGGAAACATTCGCGACGAGGGTTCAGAACGCAGGATCGCGCATAGATGGCAATGACAAGCCAGCACATCATCTATAATTGAAGTATGTGGAGTTCCTCGATAACGTAATTGTTTGCGCGTCTTTCCGCGCCCGAGCTGCTATAACTTAGCACGAAGGCGGCCCCACCCGGCCCGACCGTCCCGTTGGCCGCGGCCGCCGGGCCCCAGGAGCCCCTGGTCTTCTAACATCCCGCCCCATGCATACGGCAGAACCTGGCATAAAGAGCCACACCAAAGCGGCAGCGACCAGCCACGACAGCAAGCGGTCGATTCCATGTTGTTCAACATCCGACAAAGTGAGGCCGTTAGCTTGGCAGATGCATATAGCACCCCGCAGGTTGAGGTTATTAGCAGGGCAAACCCGCTCATGCGGCGCATCGGCGGGGTCGCAACTGAACCTCCACGTGGAGGGAGGAGTAACCAATGGGGCCAAGGGTCTTCATCTGCCCACATCTTCTTTCCTCCGCTGCCGTCTCCTCTGCATCCTCTGCCCCCTCTCCGTACGCATCAAGTCAATAAGCATGAGCAACCCTTGCGACACATGCCGAAAAATCAAGTGGGGATCGCTCGAAGCAACATGTTGCCCCTGGGCCTCTGCAGGGCGGTTTGTGGACATTAGGGAATCGTATGGGGAACTCCTGGGGACCTCCAGAGCCTCCGGCAACCTCCATGGGACCCAGAGCGACTCTCCGCGCTCGGCCTCTCGGGGCCGCATATCTTGGAGTCGGGAATGCCAAAACACAACGCAGGAGTCGATGAAATTACAGTCATCGGCCTGACCTAAGGAACGATAAATAAGGAACGAAGCCCCTTTTTTATCCCAAGGAATAACGCATAAGGAACGATAAATAACAAATAACGCATAAGGAACTGTAAATAACGCATGCAAACCTAAGGAACGACCAAGCCCCTTTTGAAAAGTAAGTGTTCCTTATTCAAGCCGCTCACTGTAAAGCCGATCCCAACCACAGCGGGCCGCCCACGGCCCACCTGGGACTGATTGCAACCACCAGAGAGGCACTGATCCCGACATGCAGGATTCCCTCAATAATCCTATGAGGCGAATGCCAGATTACAACCAGGGATGCTCAATTCAGCTTCCCAGCGCTTGAAGGATCCCTGAGGAGTCCGAAGAGATCCTTAAGGATGCCTCGGGGACTCCCGAGGATTCCTACAAGGCTTCCTAAGGGATGCCTGAGGATTCCGATAGGACTCCTGAGGCAGTCCTGAGGATTCCTGAGGAATTACTGAGGGACGCTTGAGATTCCTAGAGGATTCCAAAGGGATTCCTGTGATATCCTAAAGGATTCCCATCGGATTCCTGAAGGATTTCTGGGGAATTTCAAAGGGACTCCTGAGGGATTTCTGATTTCTATGCATTCCTGAGGGGGGGGTCCTGGGGGATTCCTGCGGATTCCTAAAAGTCCTGAAGGATTCCCGATGCAGTCCTGATGGATTCCTGATAGAGTCCTGAGGGATTCCGAATGTATCCCTGAAAGAATCCTAATGGATTCCTGAAGGAATTCTTAGGGATGCCTAGGGATCCCTGAGAATTCAAGCTCCCCGTGGGCAGGGGTCTCACCAGGCCCCCGGAGGTGACGCCTCCAGTGGAAACGCCATGTTACCCTTGGAAAAAGCCTGGAGAAACCCGCGTTCCCAGGGGGAGGGGGGAGGAGACTGAACGACTCCTCGCCTCCTTCGCTTCTGCCACCACTGAGGCGCTCGGCCTCCTTCCCAAGGATTCCTGCTCCTACGGGCGTCTCAGATGTCCTGGGATGTCCGAAGGAATCATGTGATTCCTGTGAGTTCCCTTCGGCTTCATACACACATCTATATGTGCATATAAGACTATAAAACATATACGTATGAAAACACGCATCATGTACATAGTCTGCATGAGTACAAATGCAGATGGCGTGTACATGATTCCACCTACGTTCCAAAGAGGTGCATGCCTTCATATCTATGTATAGATACATACATACCGACGCGTACGTATATGCATACCTATAACGTTCTAATATATACAAATGCATACATATGAAAAGTGTGTATATATTTAGTACTGGATGTTTACGGGTTCTTACTTCTGCACTGCGGAACTGGGCCACAGATAGATTGCGCCATACATATTGCACCAATAACTTGCGCCGCGTATACTCCACAACACAGATTGTACCAAGCAGATTGCACCACATAGACTCGACAACATAGAGTGCACCACTAAGATTGCACAGCATGGTTTGCACAACACAGACTGCGCCAATAGAATGCTCAGCATAGATTGCATCACTTGCATTGCACCGCGTCGATTGCACGGCGTAAATTGCGCACACACCACATACACTGCACCGCATAAATTGCACAATGGAGTCTGCATAACATAGATTGCACACTGTAGATGTAGTGAACCGTCGGTGATCGGCCGCATCCCAACCGTTATTTAGGAATTCCTTTGGGGGTTCTAGGGGAATGCGCTGCATCCAGAAGAGCTCATGCGAGCCTTCACTTCATCAAAAGAACACTACAGCTTCCCCAAAACACCCCAACCACATCGGCCTGATCACAACAAGTCGTGGTCGGTCTGAAAGAGTCGACAATCGGCCTGAAGTGGTTGCGATCCTCCCTGAATGCGGAGTCGACAGCTTCAGGAGCCTTGAAACTTGAAAAAATCAAGTGCTCAGAAGCCTGGGGAGGGAGGAGGGAGGGAGGGAGGAGACAGCAGGGAGAAGACAGAACGATGGAGGTCGGGGGGAGGACTTGAGACCGCAAGTAGACCTATCCAAGACGGCGCGGAGCCTTACCAGACAAGCGCACAGCACGCGAGAAGCAGCATTGGGTCCCCATTTCTGGGCACTGGGAAACCCAAATCCCCTCGTCTCGGGGGAAGGACCACGACGACGACAACGAACACCTCGAGTCTGGGCGTCGTCAGTCAAAGCACAAAAAGGACGATCGAGTATCGCTTCGGGGCTGGAGACACTCACGGATCGATCTGGCTCGAACAGGCTCGTAAGAAGATGGGGCCGGCAGCTCTGGGCGTGTTTTTTCCACGACGTCGTGACTTGTTTCCACGACGTGGGATATCGGGGGCATGGGGCAGGGGGTAGGCAGGAGGCTCGGCCGCAATTTCGCTCCAGCAAAGTGAAAAGTCATCTCTCGCTCGGCATCAGCTCAATCAACTGACCCCGACACTCGCTGATCGGCAGCGGCGGTGCAACGCAAGTGTGAAGCACAACCTGCTCTGCCTCCCCGGAAGGCATAAAAAAACAGTTATACACGCCGGCGTTCCGAGAACCAGAACACTGGCACGGCGCGTTTGCTCATTATAGCCTGAGAGCGCGTGAAGAAGCAATCAAATACGCCAAGAGGCGGGAGCGGTTCTCGGATGGGAGTGGCGTTAGAAGTGGTACTGGGGGAATGGATGAGAAAGGAGGAGGGGGGGAGAGCGGTCAATCAACATCGCCTCCTTGAGCGCCTTCTGATTGAAATGTCAACACGAATCCAGCATGGCGACGAGGAGCCTCCAGGGGGGGGGCGCAACAAAAACACAGGCAACGTCAAAGTCCCCGCCGTCTCCCCTATCCCCCTCCTCCTCCTCCCCCTCCTCCACCCCCAGCTCCTCCTCCTCCAGATCCGCCTTCGCCCCTTCTGTTAAGGCCGAGGAAGAGGAGGAGGAGGAAGAGGAGGAGGAGGAGGAGGAGGAGGAGGAGTATGAGGGAGGAGGAGGTTGGGAGGCAGACCGACGAGTAGGAAAGGACGAGAGGCGGGCAGTGGGTCACTGGGGCCCGCCTGTGAGAGAGGCCGCGCGCGCCTCGTGCACAGCTGGCACCCTGTCCGCAGGTGCCCGAGACAATTGCAAGACTGTGCGTTTCGTCCCACGTCCTCGTCGCCGCCGTCGGAAGCCGGGAGGGAGGAGAGTGGAGACGTAGGGAGGGGGCAGGAAGAAGAGGAGGGAGGGGTGAGGAGGAGGAAGGGAGGAGAGAGAAGGGGATGAAGAGAAGGAGGACAAGAGGGAGAAAAAGGAGGAGGAGGAAGAGGAGGACGAGGAGGAGGAGTCCTCATCCGGCCCTCATCTCCTCTCCTCCTGGCCGCATGACTGTCTTTCTCGTTTTCGTGATGTCCGCCACCGCGGCCCTCGGGCACGAGCTGGAGCGTCCTCGGGTCGTCGGCCCGAGCCCGCAGAAGCCCCGGCCCTCGGCCCCGAGAATTCCGGCAGGGGCCCGGGCCCAGGCCTGCCGAACCGTCCTGGGGCCTGCCGCGTGCCCCCTTGAGGCTCTCCCCGCGTGGCCCCTTAAGGGGGCCCGGGCTCGGGGCGTGCTCCCGCTCGACTCCTCCGGGGCCGCGAGGAGCTCCAAAAAAGGGACACGCGAGGGCTCCGGGAGGCCGCCAAGACGCTCCCAGAGGACTCCGAGTCGCCGAGCGATCGGCCCGAGGCTCCCCGGATGGCTCCAAGGCGGCCCAGGATGCCCCCAGGACGCCCGAAGGGGGCCTCCAAGAGGCCTCCCGAGAGGACCCGTTCTCGCCTTTTCGACTTTAGGACGCTCCAGGACGGCCCAAGAGGCCGCCAAGATCGCCCCAAGACGGCCCAGGAGGTTCCCAGGAGGGCCCAAGAGGGCCCCAGAACGAACCAAGAGGCGCCCAAGGCGGCCGAAGAGGCGCCCAAGACGGCTCCAAGAGGGGGCCCCGATGGAGGATCCGAATGGACATTTCAAGCCCTCGGCCCCGGGAGGTCCCCAGGAGGCTTCAAGAGGCCTCCGAGAAGCCACCAAAAGACCCCAAAGGGGCCCCCAAGAAGCCCTAAGGAGGCCTCCAACCGATAGGCCCCAAAACTGTGGTCTTGCCACTACGGCTTGGTTTGGTTCTCCAAATGTCGTCTCCCGCTGCCCAGATCGCCTCTAAGACGGCCAAGATGGTCCAAGATGGCCTCTAAGACGGCCCAGGAGGGTCCAAGATGGCCTCCAAGACGGCCCAAGAGGGTCCCAGGTGCCTCCAAGACGGTCCAAGACGGCCCCGAGGCCCCCAAGACGGTCCAAGACGGTCCAAGACGGCCTCAAGACGTCCCAGGAGGCCTCCAAGAGGGCCTCTGGGCGGGCCCGCAGAGGCCAAAATCATGTGTTGTCCTTGGGTGCTCGAAGGCTCTGGGCGTGTGCGTCTGCTCGGCCCTCCAACGACCTAAGGCGGCCCAAGAGGCCCCCACGCTCGCCACAAGAGGGCCCCAGGTGCCTCCAAGACGGTCCAAGACGGCCCCGAGGCCCCCAAGAGGCCTCAAAGACGTCCCAGGAGGCCTCCAAGAGGGCCTCTGGGCGGGCCCGCAGAGGCCAAAATCACGTGTTGTCCTTGGGCGTTCGAAGGCCTTGGGCATGTGCTTCTGTTCTGCCTTCCAACGACCTAAGGCGGCCCAAGAGGCCCCCACGCTCGCCGCAGGGTGGCCACAAAAGGCCTCCAAGATGGCCCCAGGACGGCCCAAGAGGCCTCCAAGACGCCGCCCCCTGCTGTCTTGCCACAGGGGTGCCTGGCGTGCTGTAGACTCTATACGGCCTGGGCGCACCGTCGAGAAAATTCTCGATCGCCTCCAAGACGGCCAAGATGGCCCAAGCTGGCCTCCAAGTTCGCCCAAGATGGTCCAAGATGGCCTCCAAGACGGCCCAAGAGGGTCCAAGATGGCCTCCAGGTCCACCCAAGAAGCCTCCAAGACGGCCCAAGACGGCCCAAGACGGCCCGAGACGCCCCCAAGAGGCTCCCAAGACGGCCCAAGTGGCCTCCAAGAGGTCCTCCAGGAGGGCCCGCAGAGGCCCGAAATCATTGATTGTCCATGGGTGTTCGAAGGACTTGGGCGTTTGCTTCTTTTCTGCCTTCCGACGGCCTAAGACGGCCCAAGAGGCCCCCAAGCTCGCCACAAGGTGGCCCCAAAGGCCTCTAAGATGGCCCAAGGACGGCCCGCGAGGCCCCCAAGAGGGCCTCTGGGGGGGCCCAAGACGGCCCAAGAGGCTTCCAAGACGCCCAAGATGGCCCCCAGCACGGCCCCGAAGAGCCACAAGAGGGCTCCAAGTCGGTTCAGAGAGCACCCCAAGACGGCTCCCGACGGAGTCAGAGGGGCCAGAAACGCCCTGAGACAGCCAAAGAGGCCCCGAAGAAGCCTCCAAAAGCCCCCAAGAGGCCCAAGGAGGCCCCCAAGAGGCCTCCCAGAGGCCCCCAGGAAGCTCCCAGGAGGCTCCAAGAATGCTCCAAGAGGCTTCCTCGTCCTACTTCTCCTCCTCCTCCTCCTCCTCGCCTCCTCCTCCCGATTTTCCCCGCCATCCTCCCCCAGGTGTTCCACGAAGTGATTCCACAACGGCTGGGGGAACACATGGTCCGATAGCTTGGCAGAGATCGTGCCACAACGCTCGGCCACATGGGCGATTCCAAAAGGCAGGGGGCGGCGGTGATTCGCCGTAGGCGTTTTCGATCCGCCGCCCCCTGTTGCCTTGCCACAGGGGTGCCTGGCGTGCTATAGACTCTATACGGCTTGGGCGCACCGTCGAGAAAACTCTCGATCGCCTCCAAGACGGCCAAGATGGCCCAAGCTGGCCTCCAAGTTCGCCCAAGATGGTCCAAGATGGCCTCCAAGACGGCCCAAGAGGGTCCAAGATGGCCTCCAGGTCCACCCAAGAAGCCTCCAAGACGGCCCAAGACGGCCCAAGACGGCCCGAGACGCCCCCAAGAGGCTCCCAAGACGGCCCAAGTGGCCTCCAAGAGGTCCTCCAGGAGGGCCCGCAGAGGCCCGAAATCATTGATTGTCCATGGGTGTTCGAAGGACTTGGGCGTTTGCTTCTTTTCTGCCTTCCGACGGCCTAAGACGGCCCAAGAGGCCCCCAAGCTCGCCACAAGGTGGCCCCAAAGGCCTCTAAGATGGCCCAAGGACGGCCCGCGAGGCCCCCAAGAGGGCCTCTGGGGGGGCCCAAGACGGCCCAAGAGGCTTCCAAGACGCCCAAGATGGCCCCCAGCACGGCCCCGAAGAGCCACAAGAGGGCTCCAAGTCGGTTCAGAGAGCACCCCAAGACGGCTCCCGACGGAGTCAGAGGGGCCAGAAACGCCCTGAGACAGCCAAAGAGGCCCCGAAGAAGCCTCCAAAAGCCCCCAAGAGGCCCAAGGAGGCACCCAAGAGGCCTCCCAGAGGCCCCCAGGAAGCTCCCAGGAGGCTCCAAGAATGCTCCAAGAGGCTTCCTCGTCCTACGTCTCCTCCTCCTCCTCCTCGCCTCCTCCTCCCGATTTTCCCCGCCATCCTCCCCCAGGTGTTCCACGAAGTGATTCCACAACGGCTGGGGGAACACATGGTCCGATAGCTTGGCAGAGATCGTGCCACAACGCTCGGCCACATGGGCGATTCCAAAAGGCAGGGGGCGGCGGTGATTCGCCGTAGGCGTTTTCGATCCGCCGCCCCCTGTTGCCTTGCCACAGGGGTGCCTGGCGTGCTATAGACTCTATACGGCTTGGGCGCACCGTCGAGAAAATTCTCGATCGCCTCCAAGACGGCCAAGATGGCCCAAGCTGGCCTCCAAGTTCGCCCAAGATGGTCCAAGATGGCCTCCAAGACGGCCCAAGAGGGTCCAAGATGGCCTCCAGGTCCACCCAAGAAGCCTCCAAGACGGCCCAAGACGGCCCAAGACGGCCCGAGACGCCCCCAAGAGGCTCCCAAGACGGCCCAAGTGGCCTCCAAGAGGTCCTCCAGGAGGGCCCGCAGAGGCCCGAAATCATTGATTGTCCATGGGTGTTCGAAGGACTTGGGCGTTTGCTTCTTTTCTGCCTTCCGACGGCCTAAGACGGCCCAAGAGGCCCCCAAGCTCGCCACAAGGTGGCCCCAAAGGCCTCTAAGATGGCCCAAGGACGGCCCGCGAGGCCCCCAAGAGGGCCTCTGGGGGGGCCCAAGACGGCCCAAGAGGCTTCCAAGACGCCCAAGATGGCCCCCAGCACGGCCCCGAAGAGCCACAAGAGGGCTCCAAGTCGGTTCAGAGAGCACCCCAAGACGGCTCCCGACGGAGTCAGAGGGGCCAGAAACGCCCTGAGACAGCCAAAGAGGCCCCGAAGAAGCCTCCAAAAGCCCCCAAGAGGCCCAAGGAGGCCCCCAAGAGGCCTCCCAGAGGCCCCCAGGAAGCTCCCAGGAGGCTCCAAGAATGCTCCAAGAGGCTTCCTCGTCCTACGTCTCCTCCTCCTCCTCCTCGCCTCCTCCTCCCGATTTTCCCCGCCATCCTCCCCCAGGTGTTCCACGAAGTGATTCCACAACGGCTGGGGGAACACATGGTCCGATAGCTTGGCAGAGATCGTGCCACAACGCTCGGCCACATGGGCGATTCCAAAAGGCAGGGGGCGGCGGTGATTCGCCGTAGGCGTTTTCGATCCGCCGCCCCCTGTTGCCTTGCCACAGGGGTGCCTGGCGTGCTATAGACTCTATACGGCTTGGGCGCACCGTCGAGAAAAGTCTCGATCGCCTCCAAGACGGCCAAGATGGCCCAAGCTGGCCTCCAAGTTCGCCCAAGATGGTCCAAGATGGCCTCCAAGACGGCCCAAGAGGGTCCAAGATGGCCTCCAGGTCCACCCAAGAAGCCTCCAAGACGGCCCAAGACGGCCCAAGACGGCCCGAGACGCCCCCAAGAGGCTCCCAAGACGGCCCAAGTGGCCTCCAAGAGGTCCTCCAGGAGGGCCCGCAGAGGCCCGAAATCATTGATTGTCCATGGGTGTTCGAAGGACTTGGGCGTTTGCTTTTTTCTGCCTTCCGACGGCCTAAGACGGCCCAAGAGGCCCCCAAGCTCGCCACAAGGTGGCCCCAAAGGCCTCTAAGATGGCCCAAGGACGGCCCGCGAGGCCCCCAAGAGGGCCTCTGGGGGGGCCCAAGACGGCCCAAGAGGCTTCCAAGACGCCCAAGATGGCCCCCAGCACGGCCCCGAAGAGCCACAAGAGGGCTCCAAGTCGGTTCAGAGAGCACCCCAAGACGGCTCCCGACGGAGTCAGAGGGGCCAGAAACGCCCTGAGACAGCCAAAGAGGCCCCGAAGAAGCCTCCAAAAGCCCCCAAGAAGCCCAAGGAGGCACCCAAGAGGCCTCCCAGAGGCCCCCAGGAAGCTCCCAGGAGGCTCCAAGAATGCTCCAAGAGGCTTCCTCGTCCTACGTCTCCTCCTCCTCCTCCTCGCCTCCTCCTCCCGATTTTCCCCGCCATCCTCCCCCAGGTGTTCCACGAAGTGATTCCACAACGGCTGGGGGAACACATGGTCCGATAGCTTGGCAGAGATCGTGCCACAACGCTCGGCCACATGGGCGATTCCAAAAGGCAGGGGGCGGCGGTGATTCGCCGTAGGCGTTTTCGATCCGCCGCACCCTGTTGCCTTGCCACAGGGGTGCCTGGCGTGCTATAGACTCTATACGGCTTGGGCGCACCGTCGAGAAAAGTCTCGATCGCCTCCAAGACGGCCAAGATGGCCCAAGCTGGCCTCCAAGTTCGCCCAAGATGGCCTCCAAGACGGCCCAAGAGGGTCCAAGATGGCCTCCAGGTCCACCCAAGAAGCCTCCAAGACGGCCCAAGACGGCCCAAGACGCCCCCAAGAGGCTCCCAAGACGGCCCAAGTGGCCTCCAAGAGGTCCTCCAGGAGGGCCCGCAGAGGCCCGAAATCATTGATTGTCCATGGGTGTTCGAAGGACTTGGGCGTTTGCTTCTTTTCTGCCTTCCGACGGCCTAAGACGGCCCAAGAGGCCCCCAAGCTCGCCACAAGGTGGCCCCAAAGGCCTCTAAGATGACCCAAGGACGGCCCGCGAGGCCCCCAAGAGGGCCTCTGGGGGGGCCCAAGACGGCCCAAGAGGCTTCCAAGACGCCCAAGATGGCCCCCAGCACGGCCCCGAAGAGCCACAAGAGGGCTCCAAGTCGGTTCAGAGAGCACCCCAAGACGGCTCCCGACGGAGTCAGAGGGGCCAGAAACGCCCTGAGACAGCCAAAGAGGCCCCGAAGAAGCCTCCAAAAGCCCCCAAGAGGCCCAAGGAGGCCCCCAAGAGGCCTCCCAGAGGCCCCCAGGAAGCTCCCAGGAGGCTCCAAGAATGCTCCAAGAGGCTTCCTCGTCCTACTTCTCCTCCTCCTCCTCCTCGCCTCCTCCTCCCGATTTTCCCCGCCATCCTCCCCCAGGTGTTCCACGAAGTGATTCCACAACGGCTGGGGGAACACATGGTCCGATAGCTTGGCAGAGATCGTGCCACAACGCTCGGCCACATGGGCGATTCCAAAAGGCAGGGGGCGGCGGTGATTCGCCGTAGGCGTTTTCGATCCGCCGCCCCCTGTTGCCTTGCCACAGGGGTGCCTGGCGTGCTATAGACTCTATACGGCTTGGGCGCACCGTCGAGAAAATTCTCGATCGCCTCCAAGACGGCCAAGATGGCCCAAGCTGGCCTCCAAGTTCGCCCAAGATGGTCCAAGATGGCCTCCAAGACGGCCCAAGAGGGTCCAAGATGGCCTCCAGGTCCACCCAAGAAGCCTCCAAGACGGCCCAAGACGGCCCGAGACGCCCCCAAGAGGCTCCCAAGACGGCCCAAGTGGCCTCCAAGAGGTCCTCCAGGAGGGCCCGCAGAGGCCCGAAATCATTGATTGTCCATGGGTGTTCGAAGGACTTGGGCGTTTGCTTCTTTTCTGCCTTCCGACGGCCTAAGACGGCCCAAGAGGCCCCCAAGCTCGCCACAAGGTGGCCCCAAAGGCCTCTAAGATGGCCCAAGGACGGCCCGCGAGGCCCCCAAGAGGGCCTCTGGGGGGGGCCAAGACGGCCCAAGAGGCTTCCAAGACGCCCAAGATGACCCCCAGCACGGCCCCGAAGAGCCACAAGAGGGCTCCAAGTCGGTTCAGAGAGCACCCCAAGACGGCTCCCGACGGAGTCAGAGGGGCCAGAAACGCCCTGAGACAGCCAAAGAGGCCCCGAAGAAGCCTCCAAAAGCCCCCAAGAGGCCCAAGGAGGCCCCCAAGAGGCCTCCCAGAGGCCCCCAGGAAGCTCCCAGGAGGCTCCAAGAATGCTCCAAGAGGCTTCCTCGTCCTACGTCTCCTCCTCCTCCTCGCCTCCTCCTCCCGATTTTCCCCGCCATCCTCCCCCAGGTGTTCCACGAAGTGATTCCACAACGGCTGGGGGAACACATGGTCCGATAGCTTGGCAGAGATCGTGCCACAACGCTCGGCCACATGGGCGATTCCAAAAGGCAGGGGGCGGCGGTGATTCGCCGTAGGCGTTTTCGATCCGCCGCCCCCTGTTGCCTTGCCACAGGGGTGCCTGGCGTGCTATAGACTCTATACGGCTTGGGCGCACCGTCGAGAAAAGTCTCGATCGCCTCCAAGACGGCCAAGATGGCCCAAGCTGGCCTCCAAGTTCGCCCAAGATGGTCCAAGATGGCCTCCAAGACGGCCCAAGAGGGTCCAAGATGGCCTCCAGGTCCACCCAAGAAGCCTCCAAGACGGCCCAAGACGGCCCAAGACGGCCCGAGACGCCCCCAAGAGGCTCCCAAGACGGCCCAAGTGGCCTCCAAGAGGTCCTCCAGGAGGGCCCGCAGAGGCCCGAAATCATTGATTGTCCATGGGTGTTATTGATGGATATCAGACACGTTTGCTTCTTTTTATTTCTGCCTTCCGACGGCTAAGACGGTCCCAAGAGGCCCCATAGCTCGGCCACAAGGTGCCCAAAGGCCGCTAAGATGGCCCAACGGACGGCCCAGCCGAGGCCCCCAAGAGGGCCCTGGGGGGCCCAAGACGGCCTAATAGGCGTTCCAAGACGCCCAAGATGGCCCCCAGCACAGCCCCGAAAACAACAAAAGGGCTCCAAGTCGGTTCAGAGAGCACCCCAAGACGGCTCCCGACGGAGTCAGAGGGGCCAGAAACGCCCTGAGACAGCCAAAGAGGCCCCGAAGAAGCCTCCAAACGCCCCCAAGAGGCCCAAGGAGGCCCCCAAGAGGCCTCCCAGAGGCCCCAGGAAGCGCCCCGGAGGCTCCAAGAGATGCCTCCAACTCCTTCCTCGTCCTACGACTCCTCCTCCTCCTCCTCGCCTCCACCTCCCGATTTTCCCGCCATCCTCCCCAGTGTTCCACGAAGTGTATCACTACGGCTGGGGGAACACATGGTTCCGAGAGCTTTGCAGAGAGTCTGCCAACAAAACGCTCGTCCACATGGCTGATCCAAAAGGCAGGGGGCGGCGGTGATTCGCCGTAGGCGTTTTCGATCCGCCGCCCCCTGTTGCCTTGCCACAGGGGTGCCTGGCGTGCTATAGCCTCTATACGGCTTGGGCGCACCGTCGAGAAAATTCTCGATCGCCTCCAAGACGGCCAAGATGGCCCAAGCTGGCCTCCAAGTTCGCCCAAGATGGTCCAAGATGGCCTCCAAGACGGCCCAAGAGGGTCCAAGATGGCCTCCAGGTCCACCCAAGAAGCCTCCAAGACGGCCCAAGACGGCCCGAGACGGCCCCAAGAGGCTCCCAAGACGGCCCAAGTGGCCTCCAAGAGGTCCTCCAGGAGGGCCCGCAGAGGCCCGAAATCATTGATTGTCCATGGGTGTTCGAAGGACTTGGGCGTTTGCTTCTTTTCTGCCTTCCGACGGCCTAAGACGGCCCAAGAGGCCCCCAAGCTCGCCACAAGGTGGCCCCAAAGGCCTCTAAGATGGCCCAAGGACGGCCCGCGAGGCCCCCAAGAGGGCCTCTGGGGGGGCCCAAGACGGCCCAAGAGGCTTCCAAGACGCCCAAGATGGCCCCCAGCACGGCCCCGAAGAGCCACAAGAGGGCTCCAAGTCGGTTCAGAGAGCACCCCAAGACGGCTCCCGACGGAGTCAGAGGGGCCAGAAACGCCCTGAGACAGCCAAAGAGGCCCCGAAGAAGCCTCCAAAAGCCCCCAAGAGGCCCAAGGAGGCACCCAAGAGGCCTCCCAGAGGCCCCCAGGAAGCTCCCAGGAGGCTCCAAGAATGCTCCAAGAGGCTTCCTCGTCCTACGTCTCCTCCTCCTCCTCCTCGCCTCCTCCTCCCGATTTTCCCCGCCATCCTCCCCCAGGTGTTCCACGAAGTGATTCCACAACGGCTGGGGGAACACATGGTCCGATAGCTTGGCAGAGATCGTGCCACAACGCTCGGCCACATGGGCGATTCCAAAAGGCAGGGGGCGGCGGTGATTCGCCGTAGGCGTTTTCGATCCGCCGCCCCCTGTTGTCTTGCCACAGGGGTGCCTGGCGTGCTATAGACTCTATACGGCTTGGGCGCACCGTCGAGAAAATTCTCGATCGCCTCCAAGACGGCCAAGATGGCCCAAGCTGGCCTCCAAGTTCGCCCAAGATGGTCCAAGATGGCCTCCAAGACGGCCCAAGAGGGTCCAAGATGGCCTCCAGGTCCACCCAAGAAGCCTCCAAGACGGCCCAAGACGGCCCAAGACGGCCCGAGACGCCCCCAAGAGGCTCCCAAGACGGCCCAAGTGGCCTCCAAGAGGTCCTCCAGGAGGGCCCGCAGAGGCCCGAAATCATTGATTGTCCATGGGTGTTCGAAGGGGACTTGCTTTGCTTCGTGTCCTGCCATCGATCGGGCAAGACGGCCCCAAGAGCCCCCAAGCTCGCCACAAGTCGCCCAAGGCCTCTAAGATGGCCCCATGACGCCCGCGAGGGACCCCCAAAGGCCTCTGGGGGGGCCCAAGACGGCCCAAGAGGCTTCCAAGACGCCCAAGATGGCCCCCAGCACGGCCCCGAAGAGCCACAAGAGGGCTCCAAGTCGGTTCAGAGAGCACCCCAAGACGGCTTCCGACGGAGTCAGAGGGGCCAGAAACGCCCTGAGACAGCCAAAGAGGCCCCGAAGAAGCCTCCAAAAGCCCCCAAGAGGCCCAAGGAGGCCCCCAAGAGGCCTCCCAGAGGCCCCGAGGAAGCTCCCAGGAGGCTCCAAGAATGCTCCAAGAGGCTTCCTCGTCCTACTTCTCCTCCTCCTCCTCCTCCTCCTCCTCCTCCTCCTCCTCCTCCTCCTCCTCCTCCTCGCCTCCTCCTCCCGATGTTCCCCGCCATCCTCCCCCAAGTTCGCCCAAGATGGTCCAAGATGGCCTCCAAGACGGCCCAAGAGGGTCCAAGATGGCCTCCAGGTCCACCCAAGAAGCCTCCAAGACGGCCCAAGAGGGCCCGAGACGCCCCCAAGAGGCTCCCAAGACGGCCCAAGTGGCCTCCAAGAGGTCCTCCAGGAGGGCCCGCAGAGGCCCGAAATCATTGATTGTCCATGGGTGCTCGAAGGATTTGGGCGTCTGCTTCTTTTCTGCCTTCCGACGGCCTAAGACGGCCCAAAAGGCCCCCAAGCTCGCCACAAGGTGGCCACAAAAGGCCTCCAAGATGGCCCCAGGACGGCCCAAGAGGCCTCCAAGACAGCCCCAAGACGGCCCTAAGATGTCCCAAGAGGCCTCCAAGACGCCCGAGATGGCCTCCAAGACGGCCCTGAAGCGCCCCAAGAGGTCCTCAAGAGAGGCATCCAAGACGGCTTCCGACGGCGTCAGACGGGCCAGGAACGCCCGAAGACGGCCAAAGCGGCCCCGGACAAGCCCTCAAAGGCTCCCAAGAGGCCCAAGGAGGCCAGGAGACCCCAAGAGTGCCCCAAGTGGCTTCCAAGAGGCGTCCTCTTCGTTCTTCTCCTCCTCCTCTCCCTCCTCGTCCCACTCCCTTCTCCTTCTTCTCCCTAGTATCCGTTTCCTCACGTGTTCCCCGAAAGGTTTCAACGACAACTGGGGGAGCAAATGGTCCGATAGCTCTAGTCCAACCTTAGCCCACAGATGCGATTTCAAAAAGGCAGGGGGCAGCGGTGATTCGCCGTAGGCGACTCTGATACTCGCCAATCCCAGGGTTCTAGTCGTGCAAAAAAGCTGCCACTCCCCAAACACCTGCCCCTGGAGCCCGGTCCCACTGGTATCCAGGGGGGACCCCCGATCTGGTGGATCCCCCCGGCGGTCAGCCCGATTCGGCGAATTCCCCTGTCACTCCCCCGAACCAGCAGACAGGGCAGTTTTTTAATACATGGGATGTTTCAAAGGATTGGATGTTTCATACATGATCAATGTATGAATAAATGCATGCATGAACTCATCGTTGTGTTTAATCCTAAATCCCTGCATGTTCAATACATGATCCGCACGCGGAGCATGCATTAAAAACGGCACTGGACTCCCTCGGCGGACTCACCCGCCGCTTCAGAAGGTCCCAGATCGCTCCGAGTCGGTCCGAGGGTTGGATGCTCGTTCTGGGGACCTTCCTGGAGCCACTCGCTCCACTCGTGCGTCGAAGCTGCGTCGAACGTCAGTCAAGTTGGGTCGACCCTTAGTCGAACCTGAGTCGAACCTGAGTCGAACTTGAGTCGAACTTGAGTCGAACTTGAGTCGAACTGGGGTCGAACAGATCCGTTAGGTGGGCTCCAGGAAGGTCCCCGAAACGAGCATCGAACGAGGGAGCTCCGAGGCGGCCCGAGACGGCCACGAGGGTGACGGCCCGAGGAGGCCCCAAGGCGGCCCACGACGCGCGCCCGGGGCGCCGAGATGCTTGTACAGTCGAAACGTGTAGTAAGGACGGGTGGTAAGGACGCAAGACCCTTGGAGGCCGAAGTTGGGATGTGTTGGGCCGCGAGCGACCAGTGAAAGCGACGAAGGACGGGCCGCAGAGGCAAGGACATCAGGGTAGCCTAGATGAAGGCGCGCGTCCTTACTAGACGCGTTGACTGTACGACAACGCCCCCCCGGAAGAGAGGCATCGGCATCCAGGGTCCCAAAAGGTCGGCAGAACGGCTTCAGCCGATGACTATCATCCGCAACAGCGTCGCAATCATCATAAGCATACCATTCATCATCAACACCAGAATCCACAGCAGCCGTGTTCTCGTCATCATCAACACAATGATCACACAGATGTCAGATTCCTGCTCCTCGTACGCCTCTTCATCAGCCGCAGCATGCATCGTCACCGTCCTAATCGTCGCCAGACGTCATCATCGGCAGTACCCCCAATATTATCCGAATACGCGTACCCTACAACAGCGTCATCATCAACACCATCATCCTCATCGTCATCATCATCAACACCATCATCCTCATCATCATCAGCAGCATCATCCTCCTCTTCCTCCTCCTCCTCATCATCATCATCAGCATCATCATCAGCAGCATCAGCATCAGCATCATCATCATCATCAGCAGCATCAGCGCCATGATCATCAGCAGCATCATCATCAGCATCAGCACCATCAACAACAGAAGCAAAAATCAATAACAACCGTCAGTTTAAGACTGCTCGCTCTTATCTGCTCGCGGGCCGTTCGACAAGTATACCCCAAACCCGAGATACCCGCCCTCTTCGTCTTCGATCGTACCCTCTTGGGGGAGGAGAAGGAGGAGGAGGGAGGAGAGGGAGGGAGGAGAAGGGAAGGGAGAAGGGGCAAGGGGGGAGGAGGAGGGACGAGGAGGAAGGAGGAGGAGGAGGAGGAGGAGAAGGAGGAGGGAGGAGGGACAAGGTGGAGGGAGGAGGATGGAGCACGAGAGAGAGTAGCAGGAGGGAGGGTAGGAGCAGAAAACACGTGGCAGAACCAGACGGGAAGGAAGGTCGGGCGGGTAGACCCTAACGGGCGTGTCGGGAAGGCGGGCCAAGGCGGCTAGGGCGAGCAGGCAGGTTGCTGAAGCGTGCGCCCTGCATGAATCGCAAGGAAGTCTCAAGCGATAGCGCGATTCCCACATAAATCATCGTGAGGGATCCGCAGCTAGAGCGTGACTCCTGAGTGTGGAGGGCGCGGCGTCTGAATAAATTGCGAGGAAGTCCCACTCGAGAGCGCGGTGCATGCATAAAAAGTGAGAAGTCCCGCGCGAGAGCGCGAGTTTAAAATACAGTATGAAAGAAGAATAAGGCAGGAGCCGTTGATGCTGAAAACTCGAGGCCCAACAACGCAGTTTGGAGACCCCTCGTTTTCACTTGTAAAAAACAGGGTGCAAGTCGCAGGAGAAGCAAGTTCATTGAACAATAGCATGGTTACTGGAGGGGATCAGCAACAGGAATGCTTTAGGAATGAACATTCAACAACACCAACGGCAACAACAGCAGCCGCAGCCACAACAAGGGTGGCCGCAACCGCAGCAACAACCACTACAACAAAAGCAACACCAAAATCAGCAACCGTAACAGCAGCCACAACAACGACAGCAACAACAGCTGCAGCAACAACAAAACGACAACCACAACAACAGCAACAACAACAACACCAACGACACCAACCACAACCACAACAACAACAACAACAACAACAACAACAACAATCATTTTACCCGAACGCGTGGTGTTCTCCCCAGTGCCAGGGTTTTCATACGACACCAGGCAATACCCCCACTTCGTGGGGGGCATTACAAGCTCTACCAAATATCCAAACGACTCTTCGCGACCACCCAAACCCAGCTTCCCGCCCTATGACGTTGGGACACTTCACATCGTGGCGTGCGGACGACCGTGGCTACTACACTGGCGTGGGGTACACACCCACAGAACCCAATGGTTTTTGGAGATTTCGGCGTGCGCGCGCGAAGAAAAAAACGAATCTGTCCCGCATGGTATTATTTGACAGGGATGATGGCCCTGGCAGGTGCGCAACCGATGTCGCAGAAGTTCGAAAAAGTTGCTCGCAAAAGCCCGTTTGACAGAAATGTTGAAAAAGTGTTGGGTTTCCTACGAATCCGCAAGAGCGCGCGGGATGAGATTTTGACATTTTTTTGGTTGAAAAACCATTGGTTTTTTGATGTTTTTATGTTGAAATCGCTCCGAACACTAAGCTTTTGGAAGGATTTCGTCCCCCCCCCCCCCCCCCCTCCCCCCCCCCCCCCCCCCTTGCACGCGCGAAATGTCCACTTTACCTTATTTTTTGCAAGGGATTCTTGAAATTTGATTACATTTGACAAAGAAATTTCATTTTATTATGTTTATAATATATTTTTTATTTTATTTATATTTAATTATTTAAATTATAATTATATTTAGTGTGTTTCCTGCTAAAGGAAAGCGGGGAAACACAACAACCGGTCTTGATCAATCAATAAACCTGAGGCTTCCTCACGAAAATATGAAAATGTTGTTTACTGCGGCCTAGGCCGGCGGGGGGGCTGCAACCTGGCCAAACAATAATTAATCTTTAGATTAAATAATGATGTTTCAACAACAATCATTTAAGACTGGGGACACTCCGTTCTCACCATTGCCAGGGTTTTCATAGGAGGCGGGCAATACCCCCACTTTGTGGGGGGGCCGGTTCAAGCTCTACCAAGTTTCCAAACGACTCTTCGCCACCACCCACACCCAGCTTCCCGCCCTATGACGTTCGGACACTTCACTTCGTGGCCTGCGGACGACCTGGGCTACTACACTGGCGCATGGTTACAATGACTTCTTGTGGTAACATCTTGTGGAAACTAGCTTAGTATACGACTTATACCCCTGTTCCAACAATGGGCACGTGTACCGTTTTCCGACGTTTTAACGTTTCTGTACCACACAAGCCAAGACCCTTATTTTTACTGGTATCACGTGCGTGGCGCCAGCATACCACAGGACTTGTTTCCGTTGTTGTGAGACGATATATGCTCATTCTTGTTCTGTGGTTCTCGTTCCGGCCTCAATGTGCAATACTGGCTCACTCGTCGACGAAATACACGTGACTACCTCTCTCTCGTTGGAGGTCCTGATGGTTGTGGTTGTCCCGATAATTGTCGCGATGAGTGTCCCGATGATTGTCCCGATTGTTGTTCCGATGGTTCTCCCGATGGTTGCCCCGATGGTGGTCCCGATCGTTGTCCCGATGGATGTCCCGATGGTTGTCCCGCGGTGCTAAAATTCTTAAGAACCCAATGGTTTTTGGAGATTTCGGCGTGCGCGCGCGAAGAAAAAACGAATGTGTCCCGCATGGTATTATTTGACAGGGATGATGGCCCTGGCAGGTGCGCAACCGTTGTCGCAGAAGTTCGAAAAAGTTGCTCGCAAAAGCCCGTTTGACAGAAATGTTTAAAAAGTGTTGTTTTCCTACGAATCCGCAAGAGCGCGCGGGATGAGATTTTGACATTTTTTTGTTGAAAAACCATTGGTTTTTTGATGTTTTTATGTTAAAATCGTTCCGAACACGAAGCTTTTGGAAGGATTTCGTCTTGCGCGCGCGAATGTCCACTTTACCTTATTTTTTGCAAGGGATTCTTGAAATTTGATTATATTAGAACAAGAAATGTCATTTTCTATTGTTTTTTGCAAGGGAAAGCGGATTACAACAAAACAACCGGATCCTGTACACACCCTCTTTTCTGAGGCTTCCTCACGAAAAAGATGAAAATGTAGCTGCGGCCTAGGCGGCGCAGGGGGGGCGCGCACCAGGGGGCCCAACAATAATTATTCTTTAGAATAAATAATGTTCAACAACAACAACAACAACGACGACGATAGCTTCAACCACAACAAATACAACAACCACAACAGCAGCAACAGCAAGACACGCGACAACAACAGCAACACCTACATCAACAGCAGCAGCAACAGCAACAGCAACACATACAACAAGCACAACAACGAAACAAAAGCGACAACAACTACTGCTGCAACAGCACCATCAACATCATGAGCATCAGCATAGTCATCGTCATCATCATCAACAGCAGCAGCGTCAACATCCGCATCAACATACTTGGCATAGTCGTCATAACCGTCGTCGCCACATGCGTCGACCACCTCATCATCACCATAGTGATCAGCAACCTCATCGTCACCTCACAGTCGTCATTCACAGTCCTCAGCACCTCATCAGCATCATCAGCATCAGCATCAGCATCATCGACATCATCATCAACATCAGCAGACTCAGCATCATCATCAGCAACCTCATAATCATCATCAGCATCAGCATCTTCATCATCATCGTCACCGTCATCGGCATCGGCATCATCAGCATCAGCATCAACATCACCATCATCGTCATCATCATCACCATCATCATCGTGAGCATCATCATCGTCATCATCGTCATCATCGTCATCATCATCAGCAGCATCGTCATCATCGTTATCCTCGTCATCATTATCATCGCGGTCGTCCTCCTACTCATCGCCCTCGCCCTCGCCCTCACCATCACCATCACATCCATCACATCCATCACCACTGTCGTCGTCATCCTCACTATCTTCACCACATTCATCATCCGTGGGTGGCTGCTAGGGCGCGCGTCAAGCCTGGCCTAGATACGCTGCTTCACGATGATATGGGAGCGCTTCTGGCACATCGTGGAGGAGGTAGGCATGGACCAGATCGAGCTGGTGAAGGTCAAGGCGCACGCCACGCTGGAGGACGTGCGGCAGGATCGGATCTCGACCTGGTAGTGCACAGGTAACCACCCAGTGAACGCGAGGGCGAAGGAGCCAGCGGCTAGAGGCACTCCAGCGACGCGGACCACATCGACGGCGCAAGCAAACCGATCGGCTGGCGGACCATATCTCGAGATGCACCGGACGCGCCGTGCAGGTCAGGGGCGAGGCCCTGCAAGCGGAGGAAGGAGCAACCCGCCTGGAACACCGGGCGGTCCTCTGTGCAGAGCAGGGCTGCCGCGTGCGCTGGGTACGGTCCTGCGAGGTCCGAGGACCTCGATGGCAGCAGGAGGTCTGCAGGCACCA
>CAUYUJ010020616.1:717464-742141 GCA_963575745.1 Prorocentrum cordatum | reverse complement strand
GAGGAGGAGGAGGAGGAGGAGTGGAAGGAGGGAGGAGGCAGAGGAAGAGGAGCTGGAGGAGGAGGAGGAGGAGAAGGCGGAGGAGGAGGAGGGAGGAGGAGGAGGAAGAGGAGGAAAAGGAGTAGGATGAGGAGGAGAAGGAGGGGGGGAGGGGAGGGGAGGGGAGGGAAGAGGAGAGGAGAGGAGAGGAGAGGAGGGAAGAGGAGAGGAGAGGAGAGGAGAGGAAGAGGAGGAGGAGGAGGAGGAGAAGCTCCGTAGCCATGTTGGCTCAAGTCAGGAGTCATTGCTCAAGGAGCTGAGGAGTATGGCGACGGGGAAGTTGCGCTCCCCCCGTTCCCCTTGCTTGTCCAGGCATATTCCTTCTACCTATCAAATTACAAGGAAAAACCCGGCATGTCACCGACACCCCCCCCACATGGACCCAACATATTCCGAAGAGAGCGACACGAGGCCTACATCGGGAGCCCAAGACAGCAGAAGGCACTTCCGAGACGTCCTCTGCAAGGCCTAAGAGGCCCCAAGACGGCCCCAGAGTGCTCCAACAGGACCAAACATGGGCTCAAGACGACCCAGGATGCCCCCGCAAAGACTTCCAATACGGCCTCAGCAGGTCAAAAACCTTAATTTTCCATTGTTTTTTGAACGACTCTGTGCTTCTCGCCTTTTCTGGCCACGAACGGCCCAAGGCCCAAGAATGGTCTGCGAGCTTCCGAGGTCGCCCCGAGATGGCCTCCAGGCGGCCCAATGGGGCCCCAAGATGGGCTAATAAAGCGCCAAGAAAGCCAGGGAGCGCCCAAAAGACCCCTAAAAGACCTCCAAGAGGGCCCCAACAGAGCCACGGGATGCTTCAGAGAGGGCCCGAGAGAGCCCCAACACGGCCCCAGGACGGCCCAAGCCCCCCCAGACAGCCCACGAGGGCCCCAGGACAGCCCAAGAAGGCCCTCCGATGGCACACAAAAGCACCAACAGGAGCTCCACTCAGTCATAGAGCCGCCAAATTCATTACACTCTGATTGACCTGAGCCGTCGTCCTTGGCTCGGCTGGCCCGCGCGCCGAATGGGCCCGCGTGGCAGAGAAGGAAAAGAAGCAGGAGGCGGGACGGAGGAGAAAAAGGAGGATTATCCCGGCAAAGCAACCTAACAGCCATGTGTAGGAGCATATCTGGAAGCATTCCCCTTAAGATTCGGATGAGAATCCAGTTGTAGAATTCTGCTGTTCTCGCAGTCGTTGTCGCATTCGCGAGGACAGTCGCAGTGGCAACGGCAGTCGCAGTCACAGCCTCAGCCTCAGCCTGCCTCAGCCTCAGCCTCAGCCTGCCTCAGCCTCAGCCTGCCTCAGCCTCAGCCTCAGCCTGCTTCAGCCTCAGCCTCAGTCTGCCTTCAGCCTCGGCCTCAGCCTCAGCCTGCCTCAGCCTCAGCCTGCATCAGCCTCAGCCTCAGCCTCAGCCTGCCTCAGCATCAGCCTGCCTCAGCCTCAGCCTCAGCCTGCCTCTGCCTCAGCCTCAGCCTGCTTCAGCCTCAGCCTCAGCCTCAGCCTCGCCTCAGCCTCAGCCGCCTCAGCCTCAGCCTGCCTCAGCCTCAGCCTCAGCCTGCATCAGCCTCAGCCTCAGCACGAAGCGACCCAGCTAGAAGGACAAAGCGCTGAATGTACACCGATGTGTTCGACGACTGCGTATGTAATGATGTGACGATATACAGACTGAGCCCTTCGTGAATGTCTACATGTTTTTCTGACGCCTACAAACGGCGCTGACGTGTGTGAGAAAATTGTCCGCGCAGCAAAAGCCGGCGAAGCGTGCGGGAGCTCGCATGCTGAGACAGACTACGTCTGCAGACCGCCAGCTGCAAAAAGTTGCGAGCGGCTCTTGGAAGATGTTTACGGAACGGAGCTACGGTGTCTGAAAACATTGGCATCGAAGGGAAGAGCCTCGGAGCCCTGCAACCTGAGAAACACCGCAGGAACTCGCATACTGAAAAGGAATGCATTGCAAACCGCACGCTGCGAACCCTGCAGGCTGAGAAGCACCGCAGGATGTCGCATGCTGAAAAGCACTTGTACTGCAGAGCGCTAGCATCTATCTCGGGCTCGGACCCCCCCGTCCTGATCCAGAACGTGTCCGGCCACGGCCTGAAAATGCCGTTCCAACTCCCGAGGATCAGCTGGCACTCCGGCTCTGGGACACTCCAGTACGTCTTGAGCACCTTGAGCCAGGCCCCATCTCGGGATCCCCACAGCACGCTGTACTTGACCGAGACCGTGCCGAACTCATAACAATTGACCTCCGAAGGACCTGCGAGTGCAGGCTGAGAAACACCACGCGATTGCAGGGCACGGCATTGCGTGTCACATGAGTGCAGGCTGAGAAGCACCACATCTCGTTTGCCAGAGATCACTCCCAGGTTATTTGATCCCGCAACACCAGCCACGGCGTAGCTGCCACAGGGGCCGCAGATAGCAACGGTTCGGTCACCCAATTGGCGTTCCGGTGAGTCACAATTCGCGCGTGGCTCCACGAGCCTGTGTAGCGCGATTTGCGGGGCACCAGTGTGCTGTAGGTGTTGTTGCCGTAGCAGAAGACGGCCTCTGGAGCCCAGTGCGGATTCCAGCGGACAGCGTAGACCCTGTGGACGCCATTGCGGATGACGTCGCGCGCACCTTCGATATGTGCCACCCATCGAAGCCAGTCAAATGCTGAGCCATCGGTGATGTCAACAGCACCTGGGGCAGTCTCGCCATGGTGGTAGTGCAACAGCGATTGGAGAGCGGCGCTGGCTTCGTCGCGGCCCACAATCTGGCGCGAGCAGGCTGCCTCTTGCAGGTGCTCCTGTGTGAAGAGCAGTGGGGCATCACCGCCAGTCTCGGCAGGCTGAGCAGCGCCACCGTCAGGCACGGCAGTCTGAGCAGCGCCGCCACGAGGAACATGAGGCTGAGCAGCGCCAGGCTCAGGCACGGCAGGCTGAGCAACGGCGCGTGGTGGACCGACATAGGTGGGCTCATCGGGTCGGCCGTTCTTATGGTAATGCAGGCGCATGGCTGAACCGTCTGCACGACGGAACTCGAAGAAGTGCCTGCCGTGGCCATCCGTGTTGGAGTAGTTAGGGTCGCGCTCTGTCTCGATGATGCGAAAGAGAACCTGGGCGATGCCCTGCCCGATTATGCGCTCAGCGAAACCCGGAGCGGCAGACCGAAGCAGTTGCTTCCAGTCGTAGGACGGGTCGTTTGTTACGTCTTTGAACGACAAGTTGTTGACAATGCACTCGGCGCGCAGCGCGCGCTGCCACTGGCAGGCGGTCTTGCCGCCCATCCCTGGTGTACGGCGGATGTCTTCGAGGTGAGCCTGCTCAAAGACCACGTCGACACCTGGCTGAGGAGTCGGTGCGGGCGGATCCGGCAGAATCTCCCACGGGCCATCGCACGGGGCCGGGGGTGGCGGGGGCGATGCCTTGCCGCGTGCTGGCATTGTGACAAGGCAGGCTGAGGAGCACCGCCGCGGCTGGACGGCCAGGTGAAACTCGAGCAAACATGGTTAAGGATGATGATGATGGTGTTGATAGGAAACCCGGTATCAGCGAGTTGATGTACAATGAGGTGTCCGCAAACGAGACACTGCTGTCAACGCTGTTATAACTAACCACAAACGAGACACTGCTATCAACGCTTGCACAATTAAAAAGAAACGCTGGCATTGACACTACTAGCAATACCAAAGTGGAGTTTAAACGAGGCACTGCCATCAACCGATTCAACTTCCAATGAAAGAAGATCACAAATGAGTTCACTCTGAAGTGACCCATGGGTATCAATGCGAGAAGTCTCTGCAAACTATTCACTCATGGCGACCGCCGCGCACACGCGTGTAGGAAATCGTTGATGATGATAGTGATAATGGAGTGGGGGCCAGTAATGCAGATACACTGCTGTGCATTCACTTGCTGCGAAAAGAAACTCTGCATGAATGAGTTGATATATAATGAGTTGTCCACAAACGAGACACTGCTATCAACGCTTGTATAAGTAAAAAGAAACGCTGCTATCGACACTTCCCCCAATACTAAAGTTGTCTTTAAACGAGTCACTGCCATGAACGGCTTCAACTACAGTGTAACGAAAGGAACTGCAGGCTGAGAAGCACCGCAGGCCAACGTGAACCAGTCGTGGTGATGAGGATGAGTGAAATCTGCGATGATGATAGCGATCATGAAGTCGGTTGTAGGAACCCACTTTTGTAGTAACCAACATACACTGGTATGCATTCACTTATGGTGAAAGGAAACTCGGTATCAGTGAGTTGATATAGAATGAGTTGTCCGCAAACGAGACACTGCTATCAACGCTTTTAGAACGAAGCGAACCCATCAGAACACTGTTATCAACGGAAAGAATGCTGTAGAAGGACAAAGCGCTGAATGTACACCGATGTGTTCGACGACTGCGTATGTAATGATGTGACGATATACAGACTGAGCCCTTCGTGAATGTCTACATTTTTTTTCTGACGCCTACAAACGGCGCTGACGTGTGTGAGAAAATTGTCCGCGCAGCAAAAGCCGGCGAAGCGCGCAGACAGCCAGCTGCAAAAGGTTGCGAGCGGCCTTGGAAGACGTTTACGGAACGGAGCTACGGTGTCTGAAAACATTGGCATCGAAGCGAAGAGCCTCGGAGCCCTGCAGCCTGAGAAACACCGCAGGAACTCGCATACTGAAAAGGAATGCATTGCAAACCGCACGTTGCGAACCCTGCAGGCTGAGAAGCACCGCAGGATGTCGCATGCTGAAAAGCACTTGTACTGCAGAGCGCAGGCTGCGAAACCTGCAGGCTGAGAAGCACCGCAGGAACTCGCATGCTTTCGAACACTACTGCTCGAGACCGCAGCTGGAGAGCGGCAGACCGCAGGCTGAGAAGCACCGCGGGCAGAGAGACTTGCAAAACTCAGATGTCCTGATCGTCTTGGAGGAAGTCACGCCAGTCCGGCGGCTGCCAAGAATCGATGATGCGCCTGGAGCCACCGCCCGTGCTGCCGCCGATGTCCAGGTAGTCGCCATCGCCCCTGAACAGACGGCCGTGCCCGCACGCCAGAATCGCTTGGTTGCGGATTTGAAGCAGCGCTCCGCTCTCAAACATCTGCAACACGTCCAGCTGCCTGCGCGTGAAGTTCGGCTTTGCCTGGCCAGCCTGGGCAGACAGATGGAGGGAAAGCCGCTCCCCCTCGTTGTAGCGCGCGATGGCCTCGGCCTTCTGGTGGTGCAGCCGGCGCCGCTGTTGCCGCAGAGCTTCCTCGGGAACTGCTGCATCACGGCCCTCACTGTGATCAGCTTGCAACGCTTGCGTTAACCAATCAACGTCGAAGCGCCCTGAGAAGGCCAGCACCTCCCAGATCTGTTTGGTACCGGCCACACGTTGCAAATGGCGATGCCACCGCTTACGCTTCTGGTCTTTCACAAACTTGGCGACGCTACCCAGACCTGCACCCTTGGCCTGGCCACCTTTTCCCGCAGGCTGAGAAGCACCGTGAGAACCTTTCTTACCGCCTGGCCCTTTGTTCGGACCCTGCGGAACCGCATGGCCCCCTTGTGGCGCAGACTTGCCTTTCGCTTTTCCCTTTTCGATATCCCGTTCCTGAAGCGCACGCTGCTGCCGCGACTGCTCGTACTGGTCGCGAGCTACTCTGACCAATTCCTGGCGCTCAGGCTCCGTGAGAACGTAGCGCATGTCGTCGATGTTCTTGCTCCGCAGAAAGTCATGTCGAAGCTTAAGGACAGAGAGAATGGCTCGGCCAGTCTCCTCCTGAGACGCAAAGGCCGTGTCATATTCCGAGCCAGGCTGAGGAGCGCCAGCTGGATCAGTGTCCGCTGGCTCCGTGGACTTCCTCTTTTTGAAAAGCAAGAGACTGAGATGATGGAGGACTTTCGGATCGTACTCCTCGTCGTACCTGTCGTCCCAAAGCTGCCTCAGCTCCCTGTGCAAGTCGTCCGCGCGATTCTGAACGACATCCTCGACGTAGTCGGGATCACCCGGTGAAGTCGGTGAAAGCGGAGGAGCAGAACTCGGCGACCGATCCCAATGCACAGAAGACTCGCGGTCCGCCTGTACGCTGACGTCGGCGTCGGAGACGTTTTCGACGACAATTTTCCGCCTCTTGCTCTCCCCAGGCTGAATAGCACCAGGGAGAGTGAGCACAACCGCCACCGCATCGTGTGCGTCGTTGCGCATGCCACGATCCGTAAAAGACGCGCCAACGGCAATGGAGCAGAAACGGGCGACTGCTCCGCAGACCGCGACGTGGTCGCCTTTGAGGTCGGCCGGAGTGGCATGGACCTCCCATACCTTCTCGTCGTTCTGCTCGCGCTGGTAAGCCTCCCGCGCCTCCTGGAAAGTGAGGTTGTCGTCGCCGACTACAAGCACAACGACTGCCTCGTTTAGATTCTCAAGAATCTTGGCCAGGCCGTCCAGGTGCAAGCGGAGATGGCGAACTGTCCGCTTTCGAGTCTGGATGCTCGGCGGTTTCTTGCCGCACACGATGTGCATGTTGGCGATCACCACGTGGAACTTGTCATGGCCTGGTTTGTTCACCTCAAAATGTGAAATAACAGCATCAATATCTCGGCCGCTAGGAGGCCTGTAAACTTTGCTGTCTTCGCACAGAGTCAGTTCCGCAGGCTGAGAAGCACCGCGGAACCCCCAGAGAGTCAAGTAGTTGTCGACCTCCAAGAAGCGAATGCCATCACCGAAAGGCTTACTGAGGATCTCTGTCACGTTGATCCCTGCTCGGCGAAAGCCTTCACGGAACGCACCGACCTCGCAGCCACAGACCATATCAGCATCAGCGGTCTCCACTATCTTGGCGCACAACCTTCCGAAGTTAGCGCAGTGAGTGGCCGCCTGCTTACCAGTCATCATGCCCTGCTCGAACCCGAAATTGAACGAGGCGACCGTGAAAGACGCAGGCTGCACAGCGCCAGAACCAGGCGTCTGTCCACCTTCCTCCGCAGGCTGAGAAGCACCGCGAGGCGGCGCAGGCTGAGAAGCACCGCGAGGCGGCGACACTTCGGACGAGCCTCGCGGAGCAGAGGCTGCGGATGAACGTTGGACATGGGGGTACGGCCAGGGGAACGCCATTGCAATCAAAACTCAGTGGACTGCAGTGAATGAATGTAGTGGCCAATTGAATGCAGAGGACTGCAGTGTCACTAGCAAGTCCTGAACCAAACACAGCTGTGGCGGAAGGAATATGAAGCGTCTGGCTATTCAAAATGTTGCCCGGCAATGGAGTTCTGGGAACTCGAAGACCAGGAAGTGGACTAGAGTTGGCTCTGGGCATCCAAAATGTAGCCCAGGAATGGAGTTCTGGGAACTCGAAGAGCACGAAGTGGCTTACAGTTGGCTCCGGGCATCCAAAATGTGGCCCGGGAATGGAGTTCTGGGAAATGGAAGAACACGAAGTGGCCTACAGTTGGCTCCGGGCATCCAGAATGTGGCCCGGGAATGGCGTTCTGGGATGTCGAAGAGCACGAAGTGGCCTACAGTTGCATCCGGCCCCCCAGAATGTGGCCCGGGAATGGCGTTCTGGGATGTCGAAGAGCACGAAGTGGCCTACAGTTGCATCCGGCCCCCCAGAATGTGGCCTGGGAATGGAGTTCTGGGAAGGCGAAGAGCACGAAGTGTGTGACTGTTGGTGAAAAACGAGCCCGGCTCATGCCGCCCGGAACTGCCCGGACCCCCCTGTGGAGTGATCTGTGAGCTCTTTTGAGACCACTAGAAACCTATCAGTCTTCGCTGTTAGGTAAAGAGGAAGGAACGGTGAGGATTGCGAGAAACAGGAGGGGCCCCAGGAAGACGGAAGGAGGGCACGGAGGAGCAGGAGGAGGGGAGGGCAAACGGCGGAAACAGAAGACAGCTTTCACTGGGTTTTGTGCTCTCGCCGAGGCGCCGGCCACATCTCTCATTCAATATCGTGTTGCCGCTTCGCTCGCGGGACTCCCAGCCTCTACCAGGTCAGCATCCCGTCCTCCAGCATGCGGCCGCCGACTTTCCTCTCAATTCTTGACTCTTCGCGTATCCCCACCAGCCCGTCCAGAATTGATTGCCAGCTTTCCCGAGGCCTGTTGGAGGCTATTCTGAGCCATCCTCGGCTAGAGGCTGTCGGAAGCTATTCTGAGCCATGCTCGGCTATGTCGGGCCATATTCAGGCTGTCTTGAGGCCTCTTGGAGATCTGTCGGAGGCTATCTTGAGCCATGCTTGGCTATCTTGGGCCATTTTGGAGGCCATCTTGGGCTATCTAGGGCTCTCTTGGAGCCATCTTGTGCCAAAAAGGGCGGGGTGGAGAATCTTCAGGAGAGGCTGGGAGGCCTCTCGGGGCCGTCTTGGGCCCCATTGTTCGAAAAGAGCGGGGGTCCTCAATTCAGGCCCCCCCCTCGGAGGCTCTCAAACGGCGTCTTGGGGTCGTGTTGGAGCGCTCTTTGGAAGCCTCGTGGGCGATCTTGGGGCCGTCTTGGGCCTTCTTGGGCCCATCTTGGGGCTCTCTTGGGCCATATCGGGGCCATCTTGATGCCTCAGGGGCCCATCGGAAGCGAAAAGACGAGAATGCCAAACACATTGACTTTCCTTAGGCTTTTGAAGGGTTTTGGCTTCTTGGAGGGCGCCGTGGAGGGCTCGAAGGGCACTTGGATCCGTCTTGAGGACTCTTGGAGGTGTGTCGGAGGCTATCTTGACCCATCTTGAGGTATCTTGGGCCATCTGGGAGGCCATCTTGCGACTTGGAGCGCCTCTTGGAGCCATCTTGAGCCGTCTTGGACGCTCTAACGCCTCCATCCCCCCCCTCCAGGTCCAGGGGAAGGTTGCCCCTCCCCCGAGCAGGGGAAGGAAGGGGAAGAGAGAAGACCAAACTCGTTATACCACCGTAGCCCTAAAGGGCTGGTGGGACTTCCACCTATAGACTTCCAGCCTCCATCAGCTCAGCACTCCGACCTCTAGCGTCCAGCATCTGACTTTCCACCTTCACCTCCACTCAAGCGTCCACCAACGCTGCGCCCTGAGCCCGGTCCCGGGCGCTACCGCGCACTCGCCTCGCCTCGCCTCCGCTCGCACAATTCCCATACACCTCAATGAACAATTGTGTTCTCGCCCGCGCCCAGAAACATCGTAGGTGCAAGGATCAAGATTAGAAGGCGAAGCGCAGCGAGCCTTAAAATCTTGTGTATAATATATATATATATATATATATGTATATTGCATGCGTCCTCCTTAACGTGCGCTCGGTTTTGCAGTTGTTTGTCGGTTCAGGCATGGCTCTTTCTGCTTACGATTTCTCTTACCAGCCGTGGGTCAGGTTCGCAGGTGCGAGATGAAGGGGCGCTGCTGGTAGGCAGTCTGAGTGGTCAACCAAGGGTGCGAGGAGATGAGGTATGTTCGAAAACTTCCCGTGCTCCAATAGCGGATGTGGAAATAATTGTGGTCACTTCGAGTGCAAGCAATGCTACGCCCTTCTACCTCGTGTGCAGTCGTCTGCGCCCAAGCAACCCATGAGAGTTTGGCCCAAGAGTGGCTCGCCATCTACTGGTGGAAATCTTTCGGAACCGATGGTCTATGGTTCGATGGCGTTTCAGCCTTGCCAGTTTTCGGGAGGATGGCGTTGTGCAGCCTCATCGTTCAAAGGCTAGGGCATCTCTTCTGGGAAAGGCTGTTTCAAAGGTTTCGGCAAATCATTCGGCAAGGGAGAGAAGCTTTCCTCTGAGTGATACACTCCGGGGCAGTCTGGTGCAGGTGGAGAATGCCATCCACTTCCCGGTGGATTGGTGCCAGATGATTCCAAACACGAAGCGATGCAGTTGTCCAAGTTGTATTCGAGGGCAGGCGATGTTTCCAATGCCAAAGGCTACGACAACCTTGCTAAGCATGCATATTTCGTTTCAAGAGAAATCTGATGATGCTGGCGTTCACCAAGCCTCACTGGCTCACCGTGGAGCTGTCCACCGCTTGGGAACTATTGAATCTGAGTTGCAAAGGTCGGCGAAACTCCAAGCTGATATCCAGGCGCAGTTCGATGAGTAGCATGACGTTAGTACGGCTTCGGAGAAGTCGGACACAGAGCACAAAAGTGCTGCGCGCAAGCCCAACGAAGCTACCAAGAAGTTCGACGCGGATGGCCAGGTGTCACATTCGTAGGTTTCTCTCCTGCGGCTGACGGATTTGGTATCATGCAAGTTCACTTCCACGATTATCATCAAGGTGGACGTTCTCGATGACGCCGACGATGCCAACGTCGAAACTTCTCCAAAGGGTAAGGCCAAATTCGAAAGAAGGACCACGTCGCTGTCGAGCGGCATCAAACAATTGGTAGAGGAGCTTGTCTCGGGTGTTGTTGAGCAAGCTCAGGAAGCAAAGAGTGATCATCAAGCGCATTTGGCAAGGTTGGCAGGGAGCAGCGTTGCAGCAGGTGGAACAGCGCCCGCCGAGGGTGAGCAGGATGGCGCAGCAGCTCCTGCACAAGAGCACGAGCGAGCAGCCGCCTCTGCGGGCCCAGTAGCACCAGCTGAGCGTGATATCCATGCCGGAGCTGACGCAGCGCTGGCATCAGGTCTTTCCCTTGCCCCTCCTCCTGGCGTGAGGCTTGGGGTGGGGTGGGGGGGGAGGCGATTCACCAGAAGCATGCTGGTCCAGTGACAGGTCCCCCGCCGTTTTTTACAGCCTTTTTGTTCCGCCTCGGGGGTCTCCTCAAGAAGCTCGCGCGCCAGGGCTTCTGGCATCTGTCTCTTCAAGAATGTGATGGGTTCCCCTTGGCTTGTCCCGCTCAGCGATAACGTCCGTGCTCCCCCAACTTCCGCACTCATCGACAAGAGAGCCCAGCTTAAAGCTCTCCCTTCTCATGGTGACTTGGGAGTTCCTGGACTGCTGATGCTCTCTAATCAGAGGTTTCGCTGCAGGCGGTCGCCATGACTTGTAGCCAGTTTGGGTACCTTAGAAGTCGGTCTGGCAGTCGCCCGTGGGAGGCTCAACGCATATCGCTTTGACTCGGGAACATCGGTTGTTGAAGTCTGAGGACCTGAATCGTGCGTCGGGTCAGTCTAAGTTCCCTGCGTTGATGTCCCTGTGGACTCCTGGTCTGCCTGGAGATGGAGGCGGAGTCACCTCTGGAGTTGCCGTTTTTGCGCGTGGCGGTCCTGGGCTGGTTAAGCCCCCCTGGCGCCGAGGGCCGATCTGTGGTCGCGATGGTCTATGTTCCTGGCTGCGCGTCCTTCTGCTTGGTTTTTCTTTGCCTGCGCCGCGCGCAAGGACTGTTGGGATCGAGCGTGGGCATCCTGAAAGCTGTAGATTCTTTTCTGGACTCATCATCGCGCGTTTGCATCCTGGCTGGCGAGATCTTTTTTAATTCTCGGATGTCTAGGGAAACCAACTCTGGACGCTTCGCGTAAGCCCGCCAGGCCTGGTGGGACGCCGACCTACGTGGATTGCTCGGGAATGGTTTAGCCTTCTTGTTCAGCCATCCGAGGTGGTCACTGTCACTGTTGGCATGCGACACTGGTACGCTTGTCTGCTTGCGCAGCCCCGCACTTTGCCGCGCTCGGTGGCACGACTACCTCTGGCGCCTGGCGCGACAGGGTACAATTCGTTCGTCTTCCCGGTGGTCTCGCCTCTGGGGTGGCTGCATGTCGGCCGCCTGGCACACCTGGCAGCTCCTGCAGCCTGCCTTCAGCCCCCGGCGCCGCTCAGCGTCCCTCGGCGGCAGCTTTGGCAGCCGTGAGTGCGCTCGCTGGATAAGTAGGTTCCGCCCGTAGCCCGGGACGACCCTTGACGCCGCTTGCGCCTTCGCTTGCGGCTACGAAAAAAAACGCCAGCCCATCCAAGAACGATACCCAGACGAGTTGCCTTAGTCAGGGACGTGCAGGAGAACGCAGTGGAATCAAGGGCCTGAGTAAGACGTCGCGTCCCCAGAGTGGGATGGAGGAGGAATCGGAAGAGGAGGAGGAGGAGGAGAAGGAGGAGGAAAAGGAGGAGGAAAAGGAGGAGGAGGAGGAGGAGGAACTGACCGCGCGCAAAGGACGCAGAGGGGCAGTATCCCCCCAAGTGGTTCAGGAGGCCGCGTGAGGACCCTGGCCATGAGAGATAATCGTGTCCTCAACACTTGTCGCCACGCTGGAGGTCACGCTCCCCGGCCGCTCGGCGAAGGAGGAGTGGTGCTAGACGAGCACGTGGACCAGCTAAGTGCTCCCGGGAACGCGGAGACTGACGCTCCTGCGGGGTCTGCGAGTGGGGGGTGATGCTTGGGGGGCCGTTTGTATTGGCTGCTCTTGCAGAAGGAGCGCGGTAACTAAGTAGAGCGGGGTGGCCCGTGCGCTCGGTTTCTGGAGGAGGGTTCCAGGGGGCTCTCAAGGGACCTCTTTGGGCTCCTTGGCCTCAGATCCCGCAGAGCTCTGAGTTTGGGTCTCTCGCGTGGGCTGGCTTGTACATCGAGGCCTCTGCCCGCTGCTACTCCGACTGTTCGAATGCTGTTTTGCGCCGAGGCCCCGAGGTCCCCTACGCCCTGAGAGCCAAAAGGCAGCGCCCACGGCAGGTCCTGCAAGCTCGTCGCCACGCTGGTAAGATCTGGAAAGTTCTGCAAGTCGTTACAGAAAGTCGGTGCTCACAGGGGCACGAACGTTGCCACCATTAGTGGTGATTCAACGTTTCGTCGTCTTGACAAGTTCCATGCCGATCTTGCGGTCAAGAAGGGAGCTGGTTTGGCGGGGGCGGAGATCACTGCCGCTCTGGCCGACGCTCGAGTTTCGTGGCGCTGAGAAAGTCAAGTCTACCCAATCCCATCCTGAGCCTCCTGCCGCTGCTGCCTCCCGCCCTAAGCACCACTGGGGAAGCATGAGCGAAATCTGGAGGTGTAGGGTATGCTTGCGAGGATCGTTGGCTGTCGAGTTCCCTAACCTTTTCTGGTTGTGCTGGCTGGCCCCGTTTGTATTCGGCGGCGCTGCCAAGGCTACGGCGCCATGCCACTGCATCGTGCTGTTATGCACATTAATTTGTATTCGTTCGCCTGCGCTGTACGTGTTCCAGCTCGGGGGCCGAAGTCAAAGGCCTGGGCTGCGTTTGCAAGCCTCCCAGCATCACTGGGAGGAGGAACAGTAGCAGTTCTTCATTTGGGAATCACCCTGACAAGAACGGTGCGGCGGCGGTCGAAGTTGACTATCATCACCCCGTTTCTGTGCGATGAGATTGTTATTCAGCCGCGCCAGCTGCGCCTCACTGCTGGCTGCGGATTTTTCTTTCGCTCTGAGGCATGGGCGTTAAGCGTTTCTGCCCCCCAAATGAAGTTTTGGAAGGGAGAGGAGAGTAGAGGAGCAGCGGTGCGCTCTATTTCAAAACAGGGGCCTAGCACAGAAAGGCTGGCGAGGGAGAATACAAACACCTTTGGGGGAGGAGGTGGATGAGGAGCAGGGGCTGACGTTGGCACCTGCGCGCGTGACATCGCCCAGGAGCCAGCCCCGGCGTGCTTCCGAGCTGACCCGAGCGCCCGATCGAGCCGCCGTCGGGTTCGAGCCCGCTCTTCCGAGCCGAGCCGAGCCGGTCGCTTCCGAGCCGAGCCGGCGTGCACAGCAGGAACGCCCATGAAGAATCCTGTCAGCCACCAGGTGCCCCAGGGAGGTTCTTTATCCCCCGATGCCCCCAGGGGCCTGCAGAAGCTTCTGCGCACATCAGGGCCCTCAGCGAAACCGACGAAGAATGTGTGCCAATATCTTCGTATGGCAGTCTTGCTTCTCGTGTGCACCTGCTGTATCGGGCCGCCTCCGAGCCGAGCCTGGCGCCCGATGGAGCCGCCGTTGCGGGCCGATCACCCCCCGCCCCGCTCGCGCGGAGGTGGGCGGCGGCGGCTGTGCGTGCAGCCCAGAGCCGGAGGAGCCGGGCGGCGAGAACCGTGCGCATCCCAGGCTTCCGCGCGCAGGGCACGTCGCGACGAGCCCAGGGGGGAAATCGGGAGATGTCAGGCTTTCGGAGAGGCTCTGCCCCTTCTCACTTACAGGCGATCGCAAGCATGGATCAAGGGGGCGTGGCTTAGCAACGGGCAGTCGTCCGGAATTGCGTTTCCCATGATTAAAAATTGCGGGAAACGCAATTCTGGCCCATTGAGTACGGTTTTTCAAGGATCGGCCGGATGGCGATGGGGGGATCAGGACATGGGGGGATGAGTATCCGGTACCGTTTTGTTGGGGTGCAATTTGTACCTTCTCTGCGGGTTGCAAGTACAAATTGTACCTTCTCCCCCCCCGTTAACATCCTCGCACATGTCGCGGACGTTGTCAAAAGTACAATTTGTACCTTGTCTGCGTGGCGTCGGTAGAAATTGTACCTTCTCCGTGGGGCGTGGGTACAATTTGTACCTCGGTTGCGCATCTCTCCCCATCTGGACTTATCCCCCCATTTGCATCCCGCCAAAAGGAAAATCGCGTTTCCCATAATTCGCAGGACTTCGATGGGAAATCGCGGATTTCCGCAGCCGCTACGGGGGTTGGCACCAGCTAGATTTTGGGGAGGGCATCTCCCCCGATCCATGGATTTGGCGACCGCGCGCCACATCCATGGATCGGTGAGTCATGTTTGCGCGCCCCCGACCTTTCCCCCCTGTGGCTCGGCGCCGACGGACGGCATCTCGCAGGGCAGAAGCACGAAGGAAGGAAGGCTGTTGGCAGTCCTCGGGCCAGGGCCGTCCAAAAGACGCGCCCGGAGGAGAAAAACGGGTTTTGGGGGAAGGGGTCCAGACCCACAGGGGTCTTGTCGATTCCCCCGATTCGATTCCATTCGATTTTGACGGATTCCGATTCCGATTCGATTCGATTCGGGATTCCGATGTGGGTTCTGATTTCTCATTGGACGCATACTAGCTTTCCGAATTCCGCCGATTCGACTTTTTCGACTTGGCTGTCGATTTCCGCTGATCCGATTCATGTCGATCGCCGATCCGACTTATCGATTTGATCCTGGGCTCTCCTGGACCCACGGGGGTCCATGTTGTGAAAAGATCACGACGGCGCAGGTCTTGGAGCAATGCGCATGGGCGCTGGCCCTGAAATTCTGGACGGTTTCCGCAGACTGGAGACGCTGCGGCCGGCGTTGCGGAGGGCACCCCGAGGGGCCCCGGGAGGGGGCTCAAACGACGCCTCGTGTGCCCCACCCTCGCATTTGCGAGCAGCGCCAGCGTCGATGAGGCATGCCCGCGCGCACATGCATACACCGATCCTGGCGAGGCCGATTCTGGGCACAGAGCGGCGCAGGCGATCCCCTGGCCAGGCCAGGAGGGCGTGCGCCCTGATCCTGGGCCCAGGACTGGCCCGGTCATGATCGGTCGTGGACGCAGCGACGACGCCACTGCGGGCGTTCGAGGCGGAACGCCGACGGATCGGCAGATGCTGATCGATCTCGTCTTTGATCAGGAGAGGAAAAACACAATTAATCGTCGATCCCAAGGAAAGTATGGGAACATATTGGAAGTGGGGGGGAAGACGAGAACCCAGAAAACATGGGGAATCCTGGGATTTGTGTTTATTTATTCATGTGTCCCAGGGCCCCTTTATCTATCTTCATTCGAGAGGTGGCGATCCTTGGAGGCTGAACGATCCACGCGGTGTCAGAGGCCAGCGCCTACGTTATCGCGACGTGAACCTGCCGTGCACCCATCCCGCCCAGACCGAGGAGAGGGAGAGGGGGGGAGGACAAGCTACAGTCGGTGAGGGACTCGGTGTTCCTTGATTGTTGTGCAGCTTGCCTTAGATTTTCCTGAGGTTCTCCATGGGAAATCGAAGTTTAACTTATGGGAAACAGGGGCCTCGTTCCTCATTTAGGGTTCCTTAGGTCAACGCCCCGACTGTCGGTGCGCTCGTACCATGTCTGGCATCCTATCCCTCCCTTCCATCCCTACCCATTGCGCTGATGCTTCCCTATCCGCGGACGCGTCCTGGATCGCCAGAATAGACCCCATCGTGTTATGCGCAATCAGAAGGGGGGATTTGCGTACTGAGGAGGAGGAGGAGGAGGAGGAGGAGGAGGAGGAGGTGGCGGGTGAGCAGGATAATGAGCAAAAGGAAAAGGAGGATGAGGAAGGAGGAGGACGAGGACGAACAGCAGCAGCAGCAGCAGGAGCTGGAGTGAAATGAGTGGGAGGAGCAGGAGGAGCAGGGGAAGGCTGAGCGAAGAAGGGGAAATGCGGGGGATGACAACGAGGACAAAGAATTCGGATCCAGAAGTGGCCCGCGCTGGGGCGAGAGCGCCATTCTGAACGACGGGAGCACAGCGCCGATCCGAAAATGAGGCCCTCGCTGCAGCAGGAGAACCATTCAGCAACACCAGAAACAATCGGATTGCAAACGCAGGAGAACATAATGGCATCGCGCGTTTAAGCAAAGAAGTACGTGGAGAGGGCCGGAGATCTCCTGGACAGACTCAGCGGAGAGAAGATAGTAGTTTGCATAATGTGCACTCGTGGAGGAGTTTGGGGGCCAGAGTAAACCCAGGATACGTTAACGATGCTACAATACACCCTCCCGTCCCAAGTTTCCTCTTCTGTTTTATTTCGGCAAGCACCCCCTTGAATCAGTTTGTATGTGATCCAACTCTACCTTTGCAGCTCTAAGAAAGACAGCGTGGTAGGATGATAAAGCTCAAGGAGAATGAAAGTGATAGCTCTTGTTCAAGAAAATCTGCCCTCCATCCGCGTCAGGGTTCACAATCTCAGAATTATCGTAGTAAAAGTTGCGAGGTTCTCAAGCGAGAGCCCCATTTTGAAAATGAGGCGTTTTTCATCCGTATATCTGCTGTACGATTTGTCAAGTCGGGTCATATATATATGTGTATATATATATATGTATATATATATATATATGCGTGTATATATATACATATCGAGGAAAGGGTCTAGCGAGGCGAGCTGCTCTGCGACCCTTCCCCCTCCATCCGTGTAACTGTTGGATTTGTCTGAGACCAGCGTGCGCGGCGCTCAGGCGAGAACGGCATTTTTGAAAGCGAACCGGTTTGTATGCTTGCAACTGTTGAGTGCCTTTAAATCGAGTGCACGCGGCGCTGAAATGAGACCAGAATCCCCACGAAGCGCCCGCGCGACGCAGACGAGGCCGATGACGGCTGCCCGTCGCCGCCCGGGCTCGCCGCCCGCGTCGTTCTTACCAGGATCCCGTCTTGGGTGCATCTTGGGCCGTCTTGGAGGCATCTAGGGATCTAGGGGCCATCTTAGCCGTCCTGGAGGCCATCTTGGCCGCCTTGGAGGCATCTTGGAGGCCATCGTGGGCCATCTTGGCTGTCTTGGAGGCTATCTTGGGCGTCTTCGAGGCCTCTTGGGCCGTCTTGGGGCCGTCTTGAGGGGCCTCTTGGGCCGTCATGGGGCCATCTTGAAGGCCTCTTGGGCGATCTTGCGGCGACCTTTGGGGCCTCTTGGGCCGTCTTGGGCCGTCGGAAAGCCGAAAAGGCGCAAATGCCAAAATCCTTCAAAAACCTAAGGAAACTCAATGATGTTGGCCTCTTCGGGCCTTCCTAGAGGACCTCTTGGAGGCCTCTTGGGTCGTCTTGGAGGTCTCTTCGGGGCCTCTTGGATCGTCTTGGGCCAGCTTGAGGCCATCTAAGGCCGTCTTGGGTGCATATTGGGCCGTCTTAGAGGCATCTTGGGATCATCGTAGCCGTCTTGGAGGCCATCCTGGGCCGTCTTGGAGGCCATCTTAGGCCATCTTGGAGCCGTCTGGAACGGAAAAACCCTGTGTAACCACCTCTGGAAGATCTTTCGGCATCCTTCCGGGTGGCCGGTGGGACCGGCCGAAGCCCCAGGGGGAGTTCTTTTGGAAAAAGAACCAAAACCAAAACCGTAATAGTCTAGCACGCCAAGTACCCCTGTGATGAATCAACAGGGGGCGGCGGATCGAAGACACCTACGGCGAACCAACGCCGACCCCTGCCTTTTTGGAAGCGCCTATGTGGCCGAACGTTGAGGCCAGACCTGCCAAGCCATCGGACCATGTGTTCCCCGAGTCGGTTTGAAAAGCCTTCGGGGAACACGTGGGCATCTTGAAGGTCATCTTGGCCGTCTTGGAGGCCTCTTGGGCGATCTTTCGGCGATCTTTGGGGGCTCTTGGGCCGTCTCGGGCCGTCGGAAGGCCGAGAAGAAGGAAATGTCAAAATCCGTCCAAAACCTCAGGAACATTCATGTTTTTGGCCTCTTCTGGCCTTCCTAGAGGCCCTCTTGGGGGCCTCTTGGGCCGTCTTGGGCCAGCTTCGAGCCAACTTCGGCCATCTTGGTGGGTTCCTGGCACGTCTGACGCCGTCGGGAGCCGTCTTGGGGGCCTTTCTGGGCCAACGGGGGACCCTCTTGGGGCGCTTCGGGGCCGTCTTGGAGGTCATCTTGGGCGTCTTGGAGGCCATCTTGGGCGTGTTGGAGGCCTCTTGGGCCGTCTTGGGGCCATCTTGGGGGCCACTTGGGCCGTTCGGCGATCGGGACTTAGCCCGGGAAAATCGGACAATCCGCGGGAAAAACGGACATTCCCCGGTAGCACCGGGGAATGTCCGATTCCTGCGGCGCTTCTTTTGCGAATGTTTCGAGCGGGGTCGGGCCGCAAAGTCTTCGAAAGCCAACTGGTTGGCTTACGTGTGACCATTCGGTTTCCCAAAAAACATACCGGGGAATGTCTGATCTCGGCGTGCTCGCGCGTTGTAGTACTGGTATTGGTAATGGTGGGGGAAATGATAGTGGTAGTGGTAGTGGTAGTGGTAGTGGTAGTGGTAGTGGTAGTGGTAAAGGGAGTGGTAGTAGTAGTAGTAGTAGTAGTAGTAGTAGTAGTCGTAGTAGTAGTTGTAGTAGTGGTAGTAGTAGTAGTAGTAGTAGTCGTCGTCGTCGTCGTCGTCGTCGTCGTCGTCGTCGTCGTCGTCGTCGTCGTCGTCGTCGTCGTCGTCGTCGTCGTCGTCGTAGTCGTCGTAGTAGTAGTAGTAGTAGTAGTAGCGTATGTAGTAGTAGTAGTAGTAGTAGTAGTGGTAGTAGTGGTAGTAGTAGTAGTAGTAGTAGTCGTAGTAGTAGTAGTAGTAGTAGTAGTAGTAGTAGTGGTAGTGGTAGTGATAGCGGTAGTAGTAGTCGTAGTAGTAGTAGTAGTAGTAATAGTAGTAGTAGCAGTAGTAGTAGTAGTAGCAGTAGTACTAGGAGTAGGAGTAGGAGTAGTAGCAGTAGTAGTAGTAGTAGTCGTCGTAGTAGTAGTAGTAGTAGTAGTAGTCGTTGTAAAAGTAGTAGTAGTAGTAGTAGTAGTAGTAGTAGTAGTAGTAGTAGTAGTAGTAGTAGTAGTAATAGTGGTAGTAGTAGTGGTAGTAGTAGTAGTAGCACTAGTAGTAGTAGTAGTAGTAGTAGTAGTAGTAGTAGTAGTACTAGTAGTACTAGTAGTACTCGTAGTCCTAATAGTAGTAGTAGTCGTAGTAGTAGTAGTAGCAGTAGTAGTAGTATATTAGTAGTAGTAGTTGTAGTAGTAGCAGTGGTAGTAGTAGTAGTAGTAGTAGTAGTAGTAGTAGTGGTAGCAGTGGTAGTTGTTGTCGTAGTAGTAGTTGTTGTACTAGTAGTAGCAGCAGTCGTAGTACTAGGAGGAGGAGGAGTAGTAGCAGGAGTAGCAGTAGCAGTAGTAGTAGTAGTAGTAGTAGTAGTAGTGGTAGTAGTAGTGGTAGTAGTAGTAGTAGTCGTCGTCGTCGTCGTCGTCGTCGTAGTAGTAGTAGTAGTAGTAGTAGTAGAGTAGTAGTAGTAGTAGTAGTAGTAGTAGTAGCAGTAGTAGTAGTAGTAGTAGTAATAGTAGTAGTATAATAGTAGTAGTATAATAGTAGTAGTAGTAGTAGTAGTAGTAGTAGTAGTAGTAGTAGTAGTAGTAGTAGTAGTAGTAGTAGTAGTAGTAGTAGTAGTAGTAGTAGTAGTAGTAGTAGTAGTAGTAGTAGTAGTAGTAGTAGTAGTAGTAGTAGTAGTAGTAGTAGTAGTAGTAGTAGTAGTAGTAGTAGTAGTAGTAGTAGTAGTAGTAGTAGTAGTAGTAGTAGTAGTCGGTTCGGTTTCGGACCCCTGCGATTTAAGGAATTCTGCTAATTCGGCGTGATACGACGGTGGCGGCGGCGCTGATGATTGGATGATGTTTTTTTTTGTTGCCGCGGCGGCGTGGACCCGCTGTTCAACCCCAGGCATGGGTGGCCCCATTCTCACGCCATGCACGCGCGAGCCCAGCATGTAGTTCGCATCACAGGCGCTGCCGAGCCTCGAGATTATTTGCTGCCTCAGGACCCGAGGCGCCGCGTCATATACCCCCAGCCAGTGTGACCTCCGCCACGTGGGAAAGGAACGTCTTCGTCGGCAGGGAGTAGGTGTGGCCGCCATCGGCCGAATGCGTCTTCGTGACGGCCTTCCTGTACTGGAACTCCGTCACCCAGCGGGCCCACTTCCGCCTATCCGAGGTAGTCGGCAGGCGGCCGCCAAGGCGCTTCTTGAGCCACCTCTTGAGGACCGACCAGCGGTTCTCGATGTGGTTCGTTGTGAAGCCGCGCTGGTTCTTCACCTCTCCCTTCGAGTGGACGACGATCTCGTGCTTCAAGTCCCTGTCCGACCATCCATTCCTGTCCCTGATGTGCTTGATGTCAGCGATCGTGGCGCGCCACCCGTCCGTGGCGACGACCATGCCCTTGCGAAGGCCCAGCGTGTCGAAGTTCGTCACCATCTCTTGCTCACCGCGGGGGCGCCCGTCGAAAGCGTCCTCTGGGTGCTCCAGGACTCGGAAGACGAAGTTCTCTGGGCTGCCCTGCACGACCGCGCCCCACAGCCACACTTTGTCCTTCTTGGGGCGGGTGCCTGGCGCGAGGCGGCTGACCTTGGACTTGTTCAAGAAGACTTCGTCGGCCTGCACGATGAACTTGGACGGCTTCTTCTTGGAGATCGTCTTTTTCACGCCCCTCTTGCCCTTGGCCTTGGCACGCTTCTTGAAGTCCTCGTGCAGCTTTGGGAGCGAGATCTTGTCGGCGATGTAAGACGCGGCGACATCCTGGAACTTCTCCATCCAGGGGCCCGCGACGTAGTGCTGCTTGCCGAGCTCGTGGACGATCTTCAAATGGGGGTACTCCTGGGCCCACATGGCCATGCAGTCGAAGAGTGGGAGCCAGTTCGACGCCTTGACATCTGCCAACAAGGTGTCCTTCGTCATGGAGATCTCAACGTCGCCGCATGCGTCGCAGCAGCCAGCGCGGTCGTAGCGAGGGCCCCGCCACTGCCAGCGCGCCGCGCGGTCAGACGTCCCAGACTTGACCTTCATGGTGAACTCGGCGCCGCACTCTGGGCAGCAGTACTCATCGGGAACCACGCCGAAGTGCTGGGCAAAGACCATCAGCGGCGTCGCGGGGTCCTGTGAATACGGCGACATATCCTCGATGTTGGCGCACTTGACTACGGCGAGAAACTCCTCCCTCGTGTCGAAGGCCGATGCGTCGAGCGCCTTCTTGAAGCTCTTGATGTTGTTGCACGTGTGCGCCATGCCTGCCATCGCCGCAAGCGCCCCCGATATGCGGTCTGCCGATGCGCCCTCGAACCAAAACAGCTGCGGTGCAAGCGAAGCGATGGGTGAAGGAACTGTGGCTGCGCGGTTGGGCTATGGCTGGCTAGCGGCGAGCCGCGGAGGCAATGACGCATGGGTGCCCGCGCGCGCGATGCCCATTCTTGCAACGTGCGCTGGTTTCAACCAATCGGCTCATATGTGCACGGCTATGAAGCGTGCTAACGGCTCATCTGGGGCACCAGCGGCGCGCGCCCCCTCGGCGGCGCGCGCCCCGTCATTGCCCGAGCCGAAGCGGCAACACTGCCCGCGCATGGGCACCCCGCTCACAGAACACCTCTCTCCTCCATGGCGCCGCCCTGGCCCGCGGCGTCCTCTGCTGCCTGATTGCGGGCTTCCTCCGCTAGCTGGCGCTCACGTTCTTCCTCCAAGTCTAAGTGGCGCTCGAGCTCGGCCTGCAAGTCGAAGTCGCCGCCCGCCGTGCCAGGGCGCTGACAGGGCGGAGTGGTGAGGTCTATCTGCGTGCCAGAGAGCACCTGGTTCTGGTTGAAGAACGCCTGCTGGATCTGCTCGTAGATCGCGGCCTGCTCAGCCAAGTCCACGTCGCTGAGCCCCCCGCCGCACCCGAAGGGAGCCCTGGCGCCCGTCGCGAGGCGCTTGCGGGGAGGCGATATGAGGTCCACCAACGCGCCGCTGTCCCTCTTGTTGCCCTCGAAGAATTGATCCTGCATCGCGGCGTAGATCGCCTGCTGCTCGGCCGCATCCACGTTGCTCAGCTCGCCAGCGCACCCCATGCCAGCGACCGCAGATGGCCCTGACAAACCGCTCGAAGAAGCCGCGCCACTGCCTGAACCGCTCACTGGCGGGGGCACGACCTCTGGCTGGACGCTGTGCACGGGCTGCCCGAAGAGCGGGGCACCGCGGGTGATCGACACGGTGGGCACGTCCTCGCCGCGCATCAGGCGCTTCGCGAAATTCAGAGACCATTCTGATTTTTCCTTGAAGTCGGTCGGGTAGTTGTTCGGCGAAGTTGGGTCGTCTTTGTACCTGCCGAAGCACGCGCGCGCCTCGGGCGAGTAATTGAAGAGGTCAGGCTTCGTCTTCTTGGTGTATGTGAAGAAGGGCACGACTCCGTCTTCTGGGAACTCATCGGATGCTAGGCGAAAATACACGCGCGCGTCCGCGGTCACGACGACGTGGGTCCTCGCGAGCAAGGCTTTCATGTCCTCTTCCTCTGTGACCTGCTTCAGCGAGGGCGCGATGAGATTCATGAACTGCTTGAGCGGAATCTCCATTGCTTGCCCCTGGCGCCAAGCTGCCACCAACCTTTTCTCCAGTGCATTATCGTAGCTGTTGTTCACTGCCTGGCGGGACGCCCCTGGGGCGAACGTGCTGGGCCCCCACCTCGCCCACAAGGTGGGGTCCTCCTCGCTCGGGTAGAACGCCTTCAACAAGGACGCGCCCTGCTTGTGCAAGTCCCCGTCGTCGAACACCGCGGGCAGCACCCTCTCCACGTGCTCGCCCTTGAAGAAATCAAAGTGCTTGGCGGTGACAATGGAAGGCTCGGGGGCGCCCTCCCCATCATCGCCCTCAAGGGCGTCGATCTCCAGCATGGACATCAAGAACGCAAGGGTCTTTGACGCAGTCGACTTCCCCACTCTGGTCTTGCCGATCCAGAGCACGCCGTTGCGGCGAAGCGTTGGCAGGATCTTCACGAGCACCTCGTTGATGAACCACGGCTCGAAGTCCTTCAGCGTGAGCACCCAGACAGTGAGGCGCTTGGCATTGATGCGCCCGCTCGCATGGTTCCGCAACGCCTGGATCACGCGGGACTCCTCCCAGCCGTAAATTTTCGACTGCGGGTCGTTGACCTCCTGGGGGGGGGGCGGGGAAACAACGGCACCGCTTAGCTAGCCGCAACCGCTCGGCGGCCAAAGCGCCTGCGCGACCGAGGAGGGTGTCGGGGGGAAGAGGGTAGCAAAGGGGCTAGCCAAATGGCGCCGTTTTCCCCCGCCGAACCGTCCTTGTCCGCGAACTCCATGAACTGGTTGCGGTTGTTGCTCTTCGGGCCCTTCTTCTCGATGTATCGGTACCCCTCGAGCTTCTTATCCCACTCGGTCGAGCGCTTGGCAGGCTTCGCCGTGGCTGTCAGCGTGGAGAAGCGAACCTGTAAGCCGCCAAGTTTCTCCAGGAGGTAACAGATCGCATTGCGGCCTGCCCTATACTGGTTCCCATACTGGTACACGACGCCTGTGCCATGACACATTGGCTCGCAGCTTGCCATCTTCAAGAACTGGCCCTTCAAGTCAACGTCTTTGAAGATGTGCACCTTGCCCTCCCCAGCGCCGACGACGAAAATCTGCATGACGTATGTCCCGCCAGGTTGGCTCTTGAGGTTGAAAGGCGGAGGGGGGCCGCTAAAATTGGACTTCGTCGCAAGGTCCTCGACCGCGTCCAAGCGGCACGGTTGCCCTCGTGCGTCCTTCCACCCCGTGAGGACACCGACTGCTTTCCCGTCGGGGCCCTGGATCTCCCCGTAGTCCTGGTTTATCAACAGGTCCCCAAAGTAGGCGATCTTCGTGCCCGCATGGACGTTCATGGGCGCAGCAGGAAGGTCCGCGATTTTCGACACCCCCTCTTGCCCGACGTGGCCGTGCGGGAGGCCAGCGTGGAAGTGGGGCTTCATGCCGTCGGCGCGCGCGAGAGCTTCGCCGAAGTTGATGCTTTCGTCCCCAACTGCGCCCCCAAGAGTCTCGCGGAGGGTCTTGGGGAGGATCACGTTCTCCCTCGCCATGGCAGTCGCGAAAGCGAAGCGTAGGCGCGAAAGGCGCGTGCGATGAAACAGCTTGAGCCGATCGAGACGCGGGAAGTCTGACAAAGCAGGTTCGCGACCGTTTCGGCGCAACCCTTCTCTGAGCCAAAACACCAGCAGTGTGAAGGCGAACGCTTGTAATGATTGATCAATAACAATCCCATGTTACCTTGCTGGGTTTGTCTTGGTTTCATTTATGGGTGTAATCCAGAACCCTCTCGTGGGCCTCTTGTGCGTCCTCTCCAAAGTGCCCCCCCTGGGCCCTTCCTGGGTGATGATGATGATTTTTTCCGTCCTCTCGGGTTCCGAAAGCGGTTGCTGCTCAAAGCTGGTGGTTGC
>CAUYUJ010020616.1:697464-712464 GCA_963575745.1 Prorocentrum cordatum | reverse complement strand
GACACTCTCCTCTCGCCTTCTGCTCTTCCCTCTCCTCCTCCTTCTATTTATCATCACCCTTCCCCTCCTCTTCCTCCTCCTCCTCCACCTCCGCTTCATCATCACCCTCTCCACATACCCCTGCCCTCCTCCTCATCCTCCGCCTGCCTCTTCTCCATGTGCACCTCCCCGCCCCCCTGGTTGGGGCAAGCAAATCGATGTTCCTCGGCGCCCTCGCCGCCACGGCAATCAGGCGCGCGTTTGCCGACGGCTAGATCGCGAAACCGTTGGGGCAACCCCGCGAGCCGCTGGGGCGCGAGAGCAAGCCGTTGGGACAACCCCGCAGGCACCGAGCTAATCGCGGCCGCGCTCAGGCGGGAGGCAGCACGAAACCCAGCTCTGCCGCGAGCTGCTCCGCCTCGGCCCTGGAGCCCACCGCTCTCTTGTCGAACTCCTGGAGCGCCTTCCGCAAGGACGCCGGCGGCCCGCGCTCCAGGAACTCCCGCGCGGGCGGCCGCAGGATCAGCATGTTCCGCATGCACGTGGCGCGGGAGAACATGACGTAGAGGTGCAGCCACCACTGCTCGTCTGACATGCCCGTGCGGCCAGCGTCCTCATCCCTGGCGCAGTCGACGGTGACGCCCTTGCGCAGCGTCTAGCCTTGCGACAGCGTTTGCCCCAAGGCCCGATTCGGCCGAGGATGGGTTACCACCCCCGGCCCGGACGCAAGGGCTTCCCCCTGCGACCGGCCGCCGTCGTCCTCCTCAGATCCTGTTCCTCGTCCTCGTCCTCGTCCTCCTCCTCCTCCTTCTCCTCCTCCTCCGCCTCCTCCTCCTCCTCATCAGAGCACAACAGTGACGACAGGTACGAAAACCCGAGGACTCGTGTAGTTGCGGAACCCACCATCATGATGCGTTATCATTCCCGATCGTGCCGCGAGTGGGATGAGGCACCTCCGTGCGAGTTCCCTTTCGATCCTCAAAATCGGTCCTAAAATCGGTCCTCAGACCTCCAAGTGACGACAGTTAGTAGAATCCGATGGCCCGCCTCGGATTAGTAACATGACCTGCGGGTCCCATAAGGAGGGGCTCCCGCCTGAAACGTCCTTGCAATTCACTCACAGACGAGGCTACCGTTCGATACTTCCTTCATATTCAAGCCTGAAGAGCCCAAAAGTGACGACAGTTACACGTTGCGGATGACCCGCTCGGATTAGTAACATGACCTGCGGGTCCCATAAGGAGGGGGCTCCCGCTTGAGATGTCTTCGCAATTTAGTCACAGACGAGGCTCCCGTTCGATATTTCCTTCATATTCAAGCCTGAAGAGCCCAAAAGTGACGACAGTTACACGTTGCGGATGACCCGCTCGGATTAGTAACATGACCTGCGGGTCCCATAAGGAGGGGGCTCCCGCTTGAGATGTCTTCGCAATTTAGTCACAGACGAGGCTCCCGTTCGATATTTCCTTCATATTCAAGCCTGAAGAGCCCAAAAGTGACGACAGTTACACGTTGCGGATGACCCGCTCGGATTAGTAACATGACCTGCGGGTCCCATAAGGAGGGGGCTCCCGCTTGAGATGTCTTCGCAATTTAGTCACAGACGAGGCTCCCGTTCGATATTTCCTTCATATTCAAGCCTGAAGAGCCCAAAAGTGACGACAGTTACACGTTGCGGATGACCCGCTCGGATTAGTAACATGACCTGCGGGTCCCATAAGGATGGGTTCCCGCCTGAGACTTCCTCGCAATTCACTCACAGACGAGGCTCCCGTTCGATACTTCCTTCATATTCAAGCCTGAAGAGCCCAAAAGTGACGACAGTAACACGTTGCGGATGACCCGCTCGGATTAGTAACATGACCTGCGGGTCCCATAAGGAGGGGCTCCCGCCTGAGATTTTGTCGCAATTCACTCACAGACGAGGCCCCCGCTCGAGACTTCCTCCATATTCAAGCCCGAGGAGCCCGAAACTGACGACAGTTAAACGTTGCGGATGACCCGCTCGGATTAGTAACATGACCTGCGGGCCCCATAGGGAGGGGGCTCCCGCTTGAGATGTCCTCGCAATTCACTCACAGACGAGGCTCCCGCCTGAGACTTCTTTGCAATTCACTCACAGACGAGTGAGTGATGACGAAGTGATGAGTGAGTGAGTGGGTGGCGAAGGGGATTATGCTGATGATGATGAGTGATGATGATGCTGATGGTGATGATGATGATGGTGGGAGATCGCATGACGATAACGTTGATGATGATGATGATAATGATGAGAATGATGATGATGATGATGATGATGATGATGATGATGATGATGATGCTGATGATGCTGATGATGCTGATGAGTGATGAGTGGGTGATGATGTAGGTGCGTTCTGGTTCTGGTTCCTGCGCAGGGTGTCCAGAGAAAACAAGAACCCCACTTTGGATGTGGGAAAAAAAACAAAATCCGTCCAAAACCATCGTAAAGTGGACGATTTGGGCCTCTTCGGGCCCTCCTAGAGAACCTCTTGGAGGCCTCTTGGGCCGTCTTGGGCCGTCTTGGATGCTTCTTGGGCGAATTTGGAGGTATCTTGGACCCTCTTGGGCCGTCTCGGAGGCCGTCTTGGACCATCTTGGGTGGACTTGGAGGCCATCTTGGACCATCTTGGAGGCCATCTTGGGCCAACGCGACCATCCTGGAGGCCATGTTGGGCCGTCTTGGAGGAAGAATTTGGATTGGGCGATGGCGTGTGCGTCTTGCGGGCCTTGTGGGGCGGCCGGCAGGACGGGCCGAAGCGCCAGGGGGAGTTCTTTTGGAAAAAGAACCAAAACCAAAACCGAAAGGATCCAGCACGCCAGGCACCCCTGCGATGAATCGACAGGGGGCGGCGGATCGAAGACGCCTACGGCGAATCACCGCCGCCCCCTACCTTTATGACAAGCGCCTCTGTGGCCAAGCGTTTGGGTCCAGAGCTTGAACAAACTTTCGGACCAGGTGCTCCCCGAGCCGCTGTCGAAACCTTTCGGGGAACACGTGGGCGAGGAAGAGGAGGATGAGGAGAGGAAGGGAAAAGGAGGAGGAGGAGGAGGAGGAGGAGGAGGAGAGGAGGAGATCTCTTGGGAGCCTCGTGCGCCATTCCTGGGGCCTTCTGAGAGCTTCCTCGGGACCTCTTGGAGGCCTCTTGGGGGTCTCCTTGGGCCTCTTGGGGGCCTTAAGGGGCTTCTTGGCGGCCCTTTTGGTCTTCTTGCGGCGTCCATGGTCTGTCTGACGCCGTCGGAAGCCATCTTGGAAGATTCTCTGGGCCGTCTTGGGGCCCTCTTGGGGCGCTGAAGAGCCGTCTCGGAGGCCATCTTGGGCGTGTTGGAGGCCTCTTGGGCCGTCTTGGGACCCTTTTTGGGCTGTCTTGGGATCCTCTTGGGCCGTCCTGGGGCCATCTTGGAGGCCTCTCGCGCGATCTGTGGGCGATCTTGGGGGCCTCTTGGGCCGTCTCGGGCCGTCGGACGGCCGAAAGGAAGTATACGCCCAAATTCTTCACAAACCGAAGGCAAATCAATGCTTCTGGCATCTTGGGGCCTTCGTGGAGTACCTCTTGGAGGCTTGTTGGGCTTGGGGGCCTCTTGGACCGTCTTGGGCTATCTTCTTGAGGCCATCTTAGGCCGTCTTCGGTGCATCTTGGGCCGTCTTGGAGACATCTTGGGACTTCTTGAGGCCATCGTGGGCGCCCTGGAGGCGTCTCGGGGCCGTCTTGGAGGGATCTTGGACCATCTTGGCCGTCAAGGAGGCCATCTTGGAGCCATCTTGACCGAAACAGCTGACGAGACGGGCGGCCAGCGGCATCGCCGAAGCCCCAGGGGTAGTCTTAACAAGAACCATACACCATTGTAAATTTAGCGCGCTGGGCACCTCTGTGGCAAGCCAGCAGGGGGCGGCGGACCTAGTGGACTTCGGCCCATCCCGCCACTGTGCCTGGGTTGTCGGTCAGAGGCCCTTTGGATGCCTGTGAGGATCTACCGGGAGATCTCTTGAAGCCTCTTTCGGGTATATTTTAAAGCGTCTCGGGGGCTTCTTGGGGGCCTCGTTTGGGCATCTTGGGGCCTCTTGGGAGCCTCTAGGGGCCTTTTCGGGGCTCCTCGGGGGCCTCCGGGGAGATCTCGGGGCAATCTTGGGGTGGAGGGCTCAAAGCGTCAGTTCGTGTTCCTCCTCTTGGGGCTGTCTTGGGGGCCTCTTCGGCCCTCCTTGGAGGCTCTTGGGCTGTTTTTGGGTGGTCTTGGGCGCCTCTTGGGCCGTCCTGGACGCTCTGAGGACCAAAAAATGCCCAAATCGTAAATCACATGATTTTGACCATTTTCGGCTTCTTGTGCCGCCCTCTAGGGCCTCCAAAACGGCCCAAGAGGTGTGCAAGAGGGTGGGGGACCCCAGAGAGCGCCCGCGAGCGCCCAGGGGCGCTCGGAACTCCGGGCTATAGGCCCTTTCCAGTAACATGTATAGTATTTAACACAGAGAACTCGCAGGGACCACAGGGCACTCCAACTCGCGCCTTCAGGGCACGGTGGCGGATCACTACAGCGTGGAGCAAACTGACGCCGAGATTCCAGAATGGGTTGCTTTGGGTAAGGTTGAGCTCAAAGTAGTTCGTGGATGTACGGACAGTGGCCTCCGCTACTTGAATTTGTACGTGAAGCACCTAGGGCGGGCAGGATTTGTTGTCGGAGGTCTGCTGGGAGAGGACGACCACGAGGACGTCATGGTTCCTCCAGAGGCATGTGCCACGCGTCTGGCCCTGGTGGATTATGTGGAAGCAGGCCTGAAAGCTCCATCAGTGGCCTCGGTCGCAGTGGCAACCCTTGCGTGACCGACCGTGCTCACCTTGCACGTCATCGAAGACGCCGTCGGGTATGCGCCCCGACCTCGCGACCAAGCAGTGAGTTCGGACTGGCTTTGTCGGGTGAGCAACTGTTTCTTCGCTGAAGCCGATCTCCTTCTGTTCCTGATTCTGATTCGCTGCTCCTCAGAGGGCGCCGGAGAAACCCTCGCCCCTCGTCCCTTGCGTCTGGCTCCTCCTCCCTCGTCCCCGCTCTGACCTCCTCCGAGACTGCTCCTTCCTCATCCGTCCTCCCTCCCCCTCCGTTCTCGGCAGCCTGCAGGGGCCTGCCGTGGGCCTCCAGGTGTTTTTTCCAGGAGGGGGACCTGCAGCGGGTCTTCGTCGTCCTCGTCGTCGTCCTCGTCGTCGTTGTCCTCAGCCTGCAGGAGCCTCCAGATGGCGCCCCCAGGGTTCCCCATAGCGAGGGGGCTCCCGCTCGAGGCGTCCAAGCGAGTTACTCACGGACGAGGCTCCCGCTCGAGACTTCTCTACGATGAGTGTGCGACTTAGTGTGTGACCGTGTAGGTGTGAACGACGACGATGGTGATGATGCTGCTGCTGCTTATGATGATGACGATGATGCTGATGAGGAGGATAATGCTGATGATGACGCTGATGGTGATGTCGAGGAGAAGTTTGAGGATGACGAGGATGATGCCGATGATGCTGATGATGCTGCTGCTGATGATGATGCTGATGATATCGACGATCACGGTGCTGCTGCTGATGATGATGAGGCTGAGGATCAGGATGAGTATGATGATGATGGTGCTGATGATGGTGCTGATGATGGTGATGACGACGACGATTACGACCACGATGATCATGCTGATGATGACGACTACGATTATGATGAAGGTGATGATGATACGGTTGGTGATGCTGACGACGATGACTATGATGATGCTGATGCTGATGATGCTGACGGTGCTGGTGATGATGCTGATGATGACGATGCCGATGATAATGACGATGCTGATGACAATGATGATGACGATGATGATGATAAGCATGACGCATATGATGATGATGTTGATGCTGATTGCGGTGAGGGTGATGATGAAGATGATGAGGACGATGATGATGATGATGATGCCGATGATACTGATGGCGATGATGATGATGCTGCTGATGATGATGATTCTGATGACTCGGGTGACGATGATTGTTATGATGATGGTGACGGTGACGGTGACGGTGGGTAATGGCAATGGCAATGGCAATGGCAATGGTAATGGCAATGGTAATGGTAATGGTAATGGTATGGGGATGCTGATGGTGATGATGACGCTGCTCTCTTGCTGATGGTACTGAGGATGAGTATGCTGCTGGTGGTGGTGATGTTGATGACAATGAGGATGATGCTGGTGATGATGATGGTGATGGCGATGGTGATGGTGACGGTGGTGCTGACGATGATGCTGGTGGTGATGATGATGCTGATGATGATGACGATGATGCTGCTGCGAGTGTGTGAGCGGTGTCACTCATTTTGATTATGATGATGATGATGATGGTAATGACGATGCCGAAGATGACGATTATGATTATGATTTTAATGATGCTGATGATGATGGTGGTGGTGACGATGATGATGTTGAGGATGATTGGTGATGCTGATGATGATGATGATGGTGCTGATTGTACTGGGGGTGATGACGATGATGATGGCGATTGTGATGGGGGTGATGCTGGTGATGATGATGATGATGATGGTGATGGTGATGGTGGTGATGATGCTGCTGTTGATGATGACGATGATGAATGTGATGAATTTGATGATGATGATGCTGATGATGATGCGGATGATGGTTCTGGTGAGGATGATAATGACGATGACGATGATGTTGATGATGCTGATGATGATGCTGATTGTGATGGGAGTGGTGGTGATTATCATGCTGATGATGCTGATGCTGATGATGGAGATGATGATGATGCTGATGATGATGATGATGTTGGTGATGCTGATGATGATGACGATGATTATGTTGACGATGATGATGAGGATTATGATAATGATGCTGACTATAATGATGATGCTGAGGATGAGGATGATGATGGTGATGATCATGCTGACGATGGTGATGGTGATGATGATGGTGATGATGATGGATGTGATGATGATGAAGATGCTCAGGGTGATGCTGATTCTTGTGATGGGGGTGACGATGATGGATTTGATGATGATGAATGTGATGATGCTAATGATGTTGTTGATTATGATGATGATGACGACGATGATGGTTACAAATATTGCTATGATGGTGGTGATGATGATGGTGCGTTTCTTGTTGCTGTTGTTTATGATGATGGGGGTTGATGGTGCTGATGATGACGATGCTGCTGCTGCTGCTGCTGCTGATGATGATGATGATGATGATGATGGTAGCAGTACGAGAGGAGAAGTGGGTGAGGAGGACGAGGAGGTTCCTGCGGGGGGTGTCCAGAGAAAACTCGAGCCCTTTGCAGGACATGGGGAAGATAGTCCAGTGACAGGGGCCCTCCTGGCTTTGAATGGAGAGAGTTTCCCGGGCCGGGCCCTGGCACTACAGCCCAGCAGGGCCATCATCACTCAGAAGTCATCGGCAAGGGTCTGTGCTTTGATGGCTTGATGGCCGTCCGTGCCCTTTAGGACAGTGCTGCCAATATGTGCCATCTGTGCGGCAGCACCAGATCGGAGTTATTTCGGCTCAGACAACAGCTACGCACATTCCGGCACCTTTACTTGATATCGAACCTTTTTTTTCTCTGCGCCGTGAAACTCACGCGGGATGAAGTCGTCCAGCATCGCGGTACTCTTGTTTTTAGTTGGCTGCGTGGGAGCTGCTCAGCTCAAAGTGATTGACGAAACGACCGACGAGTCTGGAGCAGCACGTTCCCCAGTCTATGGGTACGAAATCACTTACAAGTCTACGCACCAGATTGATGACATTTACTTTGTTAAGAATGGCGCGCGGACGATCCCTTTCATGGAATCTTTCCCGACCTACGGCGGCTGCACCCTCACTCAGGGCGGCCCTTGCAACGGAGGTCATCAGAGCCCGTGGGACTCATCAGGCAAGGCTGATAATTCTGGGTGCTGGTCATTCACTACTCACAGTATCTTATGCGATCATGACATAACCTCCGACGAAGTGCATATCGAATTCTGGTCGGGCGGCTATTCTTCCACGAGCGGCTTCACTGTGAAATCATTGGACGCGGGTGGATCAGTAATTGCGACCGTGGCTGATGTTGGGTCCCGGTCAGGGCTTACTGCTTGCAATGCGCTCGACGGCGCTGGGACGCCAACGATTTGTCCGGTCTCCCCTCCGACGACGTACACGCAACCTACTGCTGCGACACCCAGCCCGACCGCTGCGACACCCAGCCCGACCGCTGCGACACCCAGCCCGACCAGCGCCCCCAGCCCGGCAGCTTCTGGGGCTTCTGCCGTTGGCGATCCTCACTTGCAAAACGTTCATGGTGAGCGGTTCGACTTGATGAAGGAGGGCAATCACGTGCTCATAAGCATTCCTCGTGGACAGATCGCCGAAAACGCCTTGCTTCGCGTGCGGGCCGATGCGCGCCGATTGGGTGGACAATGTGCGGATATGTACTTCCAAGCGCTGAACGTTACAGGGTCTTGGGCAGAGGCCAGTCAAGCTGGAGGGTATCGAAGACGCCTACGGCGAATCACCACCGCCCCCTACCTTTATGAAACGCGCCTCTGTGGCCAAGCGTTTGGGTCCAGAGCTTGAACAAACTTTCGGACCAGGTGCTCCCCGAGCCGCTGTCGAAACCTTTCGGGGAATACGTGGGCGAGGAAGAGGAGGATGAGGAGAGGGAGGGAAAAGGAAGAGGAGGAGGAGGAGGAGAAGGAGGAGGAGGAGGAGGAGGAGGAGGGAGGAGATCTCTTGGGAGCCTCGTGCGCCATTCCTGGGGCCTTCTGAGAGCTTCTTCGGGACCTCTTGGAGGCCTCTTGGGGGTCTCCTTGGGCCTCTTGGGGGCCTTTGGGGTCTTCTTGGGGGCCCTTTTGGTCTTCTTGCGGCGTCCCTGGTCTGTCTGACGCCGTCGGAAGCCATCTTGGACGCCTCCCTGGGCCGTCTTGGGGCCCTCTTGGGGCGCTGAAGAGCCGTCTCGGAGGCCATTTTGGGCATGTTGGAGGCCTCTTGGGCCGTCTTGGGACCCTTTTGGGGCTGTCTTGGGATTCTCTTGGGCCGTCCTGGGGCCATCTTGGAGGCCTCTCGCGCGATCTGTGGCCGTCTCGGGCCGTCGGACGGCCGAAAGGAAGTAAACGTCCAAATTCTTCGCAAACCGAAGGCAAATCACTGCTTCTGGCATCTTGGGGCCTTCGTGGAGTACCTCTTGGAGGCTTGTTGGGCTTGGGGGCCTCTTGGACCGTCTTGGGCTATCTTCTTGAGGCCATCTTAGGCCGTCTTCGGTGCATCTTGGGCCGTCTTGGAGACATCTTGGGACTTCTTGAGGCCATCGTGGGCGCCTTGGAGGCGTCTTGGGACCGTCAAGGAGGCCATCTTGGGGCCATCTTGACCGAAAAAGCTGACGAGACGGGCGGCCAGCGGCATCGCCGAAGCCCCAGGGGTAGTCTTAACAAGAACCATACACCATTGTAAATTTAGCGCGCTGGGCACCTCTGTGGCAAGCCAGCAGGGGGCGGCGGATCGAAGACGCCTACGGCAATCACCGCCGCCCCCTGCCTTTTTGGAAGCGCCTATGTGGCCGAACGTTGAGGCCAGACCTGCCAAGCTATCGGACCACGTGTTCCCCGAATCGGTTTGGAAAGCCTTCGGGGAACACGTGGGCATCTTGAAGGTCATCTTGGCCGTCTTGGAGGCCTCTTGGGCAAGCTTTGGGCGATTTTTGGGGCTTTTTGGGCCGTCTCGGGCCAGCTTCGAGCCAACTTCGGCCATCTTGGTGGGTTCCTGGCACGTCTGAAGCCGTCGGAAGCCGTTTGGGGGGCCTCTATGGGCCGACTTGGGGCCCGCTTGGAATGATCCAGGGCCGTCTTGGAGGCCATCTTGGGCGTCTTGGAGGCCATCTTGGGCGTGTTGGAGGCCTCTTGGGCCCTCTTGGGGCCCTCTAGGGGCCATCTTGGAGGCCACTTGGGCCATCATGGCGCTCTCTTGGGGGCCTCTTGGGCGATCTTGGGGGCTTCCTGGGCCGTCTTGAGCCGTCGGAGAGCCGAAAAGGCGCAAATGCCCAAATCCTTCAAAAACCAAGGGAAAATCAATGATTTTGGCCTCTTCGGACTCTCCTGGAGGACCTCTTGGAGGCCTCTTGGGCCGTCTGGGAGGCCTCTGGGGGGCCTCTTGGGCCGTCTTGGGCCGTCTTGGACTCTCTTGGGCCGTTTTGGAGGCCGTCTTGGACCATCTCGGGCGGACTTGGAGGCCTCTGTGGCAAGCCAGCAGGGGGCGGCGGACCTAGTGGACTTCGGCCCATCCCGCCACCGTGCCTGGGTTGTCGGTCAGAGGCTCTTTGGATGCCTGTGGGGATCTACCGGGAGATCTCTTGAAGCCTCTTTCGGGCATACTTTTTAAAGCATCTCGGGGGCTTCTTGGGGGCCTGATTTGGGCATCTCGGGGCCTCTTGGGGGCCTCCCGGGGCCTTTCCGGGGCTCCTCGGGGGCCTCTGGGGAGATCTCGGGGCCATCTTGGGGCGGAGGGCTCAAAGCTTCAGTTCGTGTTCCTCCTCTTGGGGCTGCCTTGGGGGCCTCTTCGGCCCTTCTTTGAGGCTCTTGGGCCGTTTTTGGGTGGTCTTGGGCGCCTCTTGGGCCGTCCTGGACGCTCTGAGGACCAACAAATGCCCAGACCGTAAATCAAATGATTTTGACCATTATCGGCCTCTTGGGCCGCTCTCCAGGGCCTCCAAAACGGCCCAAGAGGTGTGCAAGAGGGCGGGGGACCCCAGAGAGCGCCCGCGAGCGCCCAGGGGCGCTCGGAACTCCGGGCTGTAGGCCCTTTCCAATAACACGTATAGTACTTAACGCAGAGAGCTCGCAGGGACCGCAGGGCACTCCAACTCGTGCCTTTTCAGGGCACGGTGGCGGATCACTACAGCGTGGAGCAAACTGACGCCGAGATTCCAGAATGGGTTGCTTTGGGTAAGGTTGAGCTCAAAGTAGTTCGTGGATGTACGGACAGTGGCCTCCGCTACTTGAATCTGTACGTGAAGCACCTAGGGCGGGCAGGATTTGTTGTCGGAGGTCTGCTGGGAGAGGACGACCACGCGGACGTCATGGTTCCTCCAGAGGCATGTGCCACGCGTCTGGCCCTGGTGGATAATGTGGAAGCAGGCCTGAAAGCTCCATCAGTGGCCTCGGTCGCAGTGGCAACCCTTGCGTGACCGACCGTGCTCGCCTTGCACGTCATCGAAGACGCCGTCGGGTATGCGCCCCGACCAGTCGACCAAGCAGTGAGTTCGGACTGGCGTTGTCGGGTGAGCAACTGTTTCTTCGCTGAAGCCGATCTCCTTCTGTTCCTGATTCTGATTCGCTGCTCCTCAGAGGGCGCCGGAGAAACCCTCGCCCCTCGTCCCTTGCGTCTGGCTCCTCCTCCCTCGTCCCCGCGCTTACCTCCTCCGAGACCGCTCCTTCCTCATCCGTCCTCCCTCCCCCTCCGTTCTGGGCAGCCTGCAGGGGCCTGCCGTGGGCCTCCAGGTGTTTTTTCCAGGAGGACCTGCAGCGGGTCTTCGTCGTCCTCGTCGTCGTCCTCGTCGTCGTTGTCCTCAGCCTGCAGGAGCCTCCAGATGGCGCCCCCAGGGTTCCCCATAGCGAGGGGGCTCCCGCTCGAGACGTCCAAGCAAGTTACTCACGGACGAGGCTCCCGCTCGAGACTTCTCTACGATGAGTGTGCGACTTAGTGTGTGACCGTGTAGGTGTGAACGACGACGATGGTGATGATGCTGCTGCTGCTTGTGATGATGATGCTGATGAGGAGGATGACGATGCTGATGATGACGCTGATGGTGATGTCGAGGAGAAGTTTGAGGATGACGAGGATGATGCCGATGATGATGATGCTGCTGATGATGATGCTGATGATATCGACGATCACGATGCTGCTGCTGATGATGATGAGGCTGAGGATGAGGATGAGTATGATGATGATGGTACTGATGATGGTGCTGATGATGGTGATGACGACGACGATTACGACCACGATGATCATGCTGATGATGACGACTACGGTTATGATGAAGATGCTGATGATGATACTGTTGGTGATGCTGACGACGATGACTATGATGATCCTGATGCTGATGCTGATGATGCTGACGGTGCTGGTGATGATGCTGATGCTGACGATGCCGATCATAATGACGATGCTGATGACAATGATGATGACGATGATGATGATAAGCATGACGCATATGATGATGTTGATGCTGATTGCGGTGAGGGTGATGATGAAGATGATGGGGACGATGATGATGATGCTGCAGATGCCGATGATATTGATGGCGATGATGATGCTGATGATGATGATTCTGATGATTCGGGTGACGATGATTGTTATGATGACGGTGACGGTGACGGTGACGGTGACGGTAATGGCAATGGCAATGGCAATGGTAATGGTAATGGTAATGGTAATGGTAATGGTAATGGTAATGGTAATGGTAATGGTGATGGTGATGGGGATGATGATGGTGATGATGACGCTGCTCTTGCTGATGGTACTGAGGATGAGTATGCTGCTGGTGGTGGTGATGTTGATGACGATGAGGATGATGCTGGTGATGATGATGGTGATGGCGATGGTGATGGTGATGGTGGTGCTGACGATGATGATGCTGGTGGTGATGATGATGCTGATGATGATGATGATGATGCTGTGAGTGTGTGAGCGGTGTCAGTCATGTTGATTATGATGATGATGATGGTAATGACGATGCCGAAGATGACGATCATGATTATGATGTTGATGATGCTGATGATGATGGTGGTGGTGACGATGATGATGTTGAGGATGATCGGTGATGCTGATGCTGATGATGATGATGGTGCTGATTGTGCTGGGGGTGATGACGATGATGATGGCGATTGTGATGGGGGTGATGCTGGTGATGATGCTGATGATGGTGATGGTGATGGTGGTGATGATGCTGCTGTTGATGATGACGATGATGAATGTGATGAATTTGATGATGATGCTGATGATTATGATGCGGATGATGGTTCTGGTGAGGATGGTAATGACGATGACGATGACGTTGATGATGCTCATGATGATGTTGACTGTGATGGGGGTGGTGGTGATTATTATGCTGCTGATGCTGATGCTGATGATGGAGATGATGATGCTGATGATGATGATGATGATGTTGGTGATGCTGATGATGATGATGATGATGACGATGATTATGTTGACGATGATGATGAGGATTATGATAATGATGCTGATTATAATGATGATGCGGAGGATGAGGATGATGATAGTGATGAGCATGCTGACGATGGTGATAGTGATGATGATGATGGTGATTATGATGGAGGTGATGATGATGACGGAGGTGATGATGATGAAGATGCTCAGGATGACGATTCTTGTGATGGGGGTGACGATGATGGATTTGATGATGATGATGAATGTGATGATGCTAATGATGTTGATGATGACGATGATGGTTACAATATTGCTATGATGGTGGTGATGATGATGGTGCGTTTGTTGTTGCTGTTGTTTATGATGATGGGGCTTGATGGTGCTGATGATGACGATGCTGCTGCTGCTGCTGATGATGATGATGATGATGATGACGATGATGGTAGCAGTACGAGAGGAGAAGTGGGTGAGGAGGACGAGGAGGTTCCTGCGGGGGGTGTCCAGAGAAAACTCGAGCCCTTTTCAGGACATGGGGAAGATAGTCCAGTGACAGGGGCCCTCCTGGCTTTGAATGGAGAGAGTTCCCGGGCCGGGCACTGGCACTACAGCCCAGCCAGGGCATCATCACTCAGAAAGTCATCGGCAAGGTCTGTGCTTTTTATGGTTCGATGGCCGTCCGTGCCCTTTGCGACAGTGCTGGCGATATGTGCCATCTGTGCGGCAGCACCAGATCGGAGTTTTTTCGGCTCAGACAACAGCTACGCACATTCCGGCACCTTTACTTGATATCGAACCTTTTTTTCCTCGCGTCGTGAAACTCACGCGGGATGAAGTCCTCCAGCATCGCGGTATTTTTGTTTTTAGTTGGCTGCGTGGGAGCTGCTCAGCTCAAAGTGATTGACGACACGACCTACGAGTCTGGAGCAGCACGTTCCCCAGTCTATGGGTACGAAATCACTTACAAGTCTACGCACCAGATTGATGACATTTACTTTGTTAAGAATGGCGCGCGGACGATTCCTTTCATGGAATCTTTCCCGACCTACGGCGGCTGTACCCTCACTCAGGGCGGCCCTTGCAACGGAGGTCATCAGAGCCCGTGGGATTCATCAGGCAAGGCTGACAACTCCGGGTGCTGGTCATTCACTACTCACAGTATCTTATGCGATCATGACATAACCTCCGACGAAGTGCATATCGAATTCTGGTCGGGCGGCTATTCTTCCACGAGCGGCTTCACTGTGAAATCATTGGACGCGGGTGGATCAGTAATTGCGACCGTGGCTGATGTTGGGTCCCGGTCAGGGCTTACTGCTTGCAATGCGCTCGACGGCGCTGGGACGCCAACGATTTGTCCGGTCTCCCCTCCGACGACGTACACGCAACCTACTGCTGCGACACCCAGCCCGACCGCTGCGACACCCAGCCCGACCAGCGCCCCCAGCCCGGCAGCTTCTGGGGCTTCTGCCGTTGGCGATCCTCACTTGCAAAACGTTCATGGTGAGCGGTTCGATTTGATGAAGGAGGGCAATCACGTGCTCCTAAGCATTCCTCGTGGACAGATCGCCGAAAACGCCTTGCTTCGCGTGCGGGCCGATGCGCGCCGATTGGGTGGACAATGTGCGGATATGTACTTCCAAGCGCTGAACGTTACAGGGTCTTGGGCAGAGGCCAGTCAAGCTGGAGGGTATCGAAGACGCCTACGGCGAATCACCGCCGCCCACTACCTTTATGAAACGCGCCTCTGTGGCCAAGCGTTTGGGTCCAGAGCTTGAACAAACTTTCGGACCAGGTGCTCCCCGAGCCGCTGTCGAAACCTTTCGGGGAATACGTGGGCGAGGAAGAGGAGG
>CAUYUJ010020616.1:670000-697364 GCA_963575745.1 Prorocentrum cordatum | reverse complement strand
TCGGAAAACCATACTATTTACATGGTTTCGTGCCCCTCCCACCCCTCCAGGGAAGCCCCGCCTGAGCGAGGAGGGTATCGGAAAACCATACTATTTACATGGTTTCGTGCCCTCCCACCTCTCCAGGGGGGGCCCGCCTGAGCGAGGAGGGTATCGGAAAACCATAATATTTACATGGTTTCGTGCCCCTCCCACCTCTCCAGGGGGGCCCCGCCTGAGCGAAGAGGGTATCGGAAAACCATACTATTTACATGGTTTCGTGCCCCTCCCACCCCTCCAGGGAGGCCCCGCCTGAGCGAGGAGGGTATCGGAATAGCATACTATTTACATGGTTTCGTGCCCCTCCCACCCCTCCAGGGAGGCCCCGCCTGAGCGAGGAGGGTATCGGAATACCATACTATTTACATGGTTTCGTGCCCCTCCCACACCTCCAGGGAGGCCCCGCCTGAGCGAGGAGGGTATCCGCAAACCATACTATTTACATGGTTTCGTGCCCCTCCCCCCTTCCAGCGGGGCCCCGCCAAAGCGAGGAGGGCATCAAGAAAATGGGTCCCACGAAACCGTTAATCTCTTTATGTGGGGAACTCCGTTAGCATAATTTTTCTGCGCGCCGTGAAACTCACGCGGGATGAAGTCCTCCAGCATCGCGGTACTCTTGTTTTTAGTTGGCTGCGTGGGAGCTGCTCAGCTCAAAGTGATTGACGACACGACCGACGAGTCTGGAGCAGCACGTTCCCCAGTCTATGGGTACGAAATCACTTACAAGTCTACGCACCAGATTGATGACATTTACTTTGTTAAGAATGGCGCGCGGACGATCCCTTTCATGGAATCTTTCCCGACCTACGGCGGCTGCACCCTCACTCAGGGCGGCCCTTGCAACGGAGGTCATCAGAGCCCGTGGGACTCATCAGGCAAGGCTGATAATTCTGGGTGCTGGTCATTCACTACTCACAGTATCTTATGCGATCATGACATAACCTCCGACGAAGTGCATATCGAATTCTGGTCGGGCGGCTATTCTTCCACGAGCGGCTTCACTGTGAAATCATTGGACGCGGGTGGATCAGTAATTGCGACCGTGGCTGATGTTGGGTCCCGGTCAGGGCTTACTGCTTGCAATGCGCTCGACGGCGCTGGGACGCCAACGATTTGTCCGGTCTCCCCTCCGACGACGTACACGCAACCTACTGCTGCGACACCCAGCCCGACCGCTGCGACACCCAGCCCGACCAGCGCCCCCAGCCCGGCAGCTTCTGGGGCTTCTGCCGTTGGCGATCCTCATTTGCAAAACGTTCATGGTGAGCGGTTCGACTTGATGAAGGAGGGCAATCACGTGCTCATAAGCATTCCTCGTGGACAGATCGCCGAAAATGCCTTGCTTCGCGTGCGGGCCGATGCGCGCCGATTGGGTGGACAATGTGCGGATATGTACTTCCAAGCGCTGAACGTTACAGGGTCTTGGGCAGAGGCCAGTCAAGCTGGAGGGTATCGAAGACGCCTACGGCGAATCACCGCCGCCCCCTACCTTTTCGAAACGCGCCTCTGTGGCCAAGCGTTTGGGTCCAGAGCTTGAACAAACTTTCAGACCAGGTGCTCCCCGAGCCGCTGTCGAAACCTTTCGGGGAATACGTGGGCGAGGAAGAGGAGGATGAGGAGAGGGAGGGAAAAGGAAGAGGAGGAGGAGGAGGAGAAGGAGGAGGAGGAGGAGGAGGAGGAGGAGGAGGAGGAGGAGGATCTCTTGGGAGCCTCGTGCGCCATTCCTGGGGCCTTCTGAGAGCTTCCTCGGGACCTCTTGGAGGCCTCTTGGGGGTCTCCTTGGGCCTTTGGGGGGCCTTTGGGGTCTTCTTGGGGGCCCTTTTGGTCTTCTTGCGCGTCCCTGGTCTGTCTGACGCCGTCGGAAGCCATCTTGGACGCCTCCCTGGGCCGTCTTGGGGCCCTCTTGGGGCGCTGAAGAGCCGTCTCGGAGGCCATTTTGGGCATGTTGGAGGCCTCTTGGGCCGTCTTGGGACCCTTTTGGGGCTGTCTTGGGATTCTCTTGGGCCGTCCGGGGGCCATCTTGGAGGCCTCTCGCGCGATCTGTGGCCGTCTCGGGCCGTCGGACGGCCGAAAGGAAGTAAACGTCCAAATTCTTCGCAAGCCGAAGGCAAATCACTGCTTCTGGCATCTTGGGGCCTTCGTGGAGTACCTCTTGGAGGCTTGTTGGGCTTGGGGGCCTCTTGGACCGTCTTGGGCTATCATCTTAGGCCGTCTTCGGTGCATCTTGGGCCGTCTTGGAGACATCTTGGGACTTCTTGAGGCCATCGTGGGCGCCTTGGAGGCGTCTTGGGACCGTCTTGGAGGCCATCTTGGGGCCATCTTGACCGAAAAAGCTGACGAGACGGGCGGCCAGCGGCATCGCCGAAGCCCCAGGGGTAGTCTTAACAAGAACCATACACCATTGTAAATTTAGCGCGCTGGGCGCCTCTGTGGAAAGCCAGCAGGGGGCGGCGGATCGAAGACGCCTACGGCGAATCACCGCCGCCCCCTGCCTTTTTGGAAACGCCGATGTGGCCGAAAGTTGGACTAGAGCTTGGCCAAGCTATCGGACCATGAGTTCCCCGAGTCGGTTTGGAAAGCTTTCGGGGAACACATGGGAGAGAATGATTATGAACAGGAAGAGGAAGAGGAAGAAATAGAGTAGGAGGATGAGGGTTGTTAGGAGTCTCTTGGGGCACCCTTGGGGTCTGTTGGGGGCTTCTTGGGGGCCTCTTCGAGGCCTCTTGGAGGCATCTTGGGGGCCTCCTTGGGCCTCTTGGGGGCCTTTGGGGGCTTCCTGGGGGTCTCTTTGGCCGTCTTAGGGCGTTCCTGGTCCGTCTGACGCCGTCTGGAGCCGTCTTGGGGGCCTCTCTGGGCCGTCTTGGGGCCCTCTTGGGGCGCTTCAGGGCCGTCTTGGAGGCCATGTTGGGCGTCTTGGAGGCCTCTTGGGCCGTCTTGGGGCGCTCTTGGGGCCGTCTTGGGGGGCCCTTGGGTCGTCATAGGGCCTTCTTGGAGGCCTCTTGGGCGATCTTGGGGGCCTTTTGGGCCGTCGGAAGGCCGAAAAGAAGAAAACGCAAAAAACCTTCAAAAACCCAAGGAAAACCAATGATTTTGGCCTCTTCGGGCTCTCCTGGAGAACGTCTTGGAGGCCTCTTGGGCCATCTTGGAGGCATCTTGGGGTCATCTTGGCCGTCTTGGAGGGCATCTTGGGCCGTCTTGGAGGCATCTTGGAGCCATCTTACCCGTCTTGGAGGCCATCTTGGCCGTCTGGGAGGCATCTTGGAGGCCATCTTGGGCCATCTTGGCCGTCTTGGAGGCCATCTTGGGCCAAGTTGGGGCAACAAAGGCATTGACAGACGGATTTTCGGAAACTTGCGGGTGGCCGGCGGGACGGGCCGAAGCCCACTGGGGAGTCCGCCGCCCCCTGCTTGCAGGGGTGCACGGCGTGCTGGATGATTCAGTTTTGGTTTTGGTTCTTTTTCTAAAAGAACTCCCCAGTGGGCTTCGGCCCGTCCCGCCGGCCACCCGTAAATTTCCGAAAATCCGTCTGTCAATGCCTTTGTTGCCCCAACTTGGCCCAAGATGGCCTCCAAGACGGCCAAGATGGCCCAAGATGGCCTCCAAGATGCCTCCAAGACGGCCACGATGGCCTCCAAGACGGGTAAGATGGCTCCAAGATGCCTCCAAGACGGCCCAAGATGCCCTCCAAGACGGCCAAGATGGCCCCAAGATGCCTCCAAGATGGCCCACGAGGCCTCCAAGACGTTCTCCAGGAGAGCCCGAAGAGGCCAAAATTATTGGTTTTCCTTAGGTTTTTGAAGGTTTTTTGCGTTTTCATCTTTTCGGCCTTCCGACGGCCCAAGAGGCCCCCAAGATCGCCCAAGAGGCCTCCAAGAAGGCCCTATGACGGCCCAAGGGCCCCCCAAGACGGCCCCAAGAGCGCCCCAAGACGGCCCAAGAGGCCTCCAAGACGCCCAACATGGCCTCCAAGACGGCCCTGAAGCGCCCCAAGAGGGCCCCAAGACGGCCCAGAGAGGCCCCCAAGACGGCTCCAGACGGCGTCAGACGGACCAGGAACGCCCTAAGACGGCCAAAGAGACCCCCAGGAAGCCCCCAAAGGCCCCCAAGAGGCCCAAGGAGGCCCCCAAGATGCCTCCAAGAGGCCTCGAAGAGGCCCCCAAGAAGCCCCCAACAGACCCCAAGGGTGCCCCAAGAGACTCCTAACAACCCTCATCCTCCTACTCTATTTCTTCCTCTTCCTCTTCCTGTTCATAATCATTCTCTCCCATGTGTTCCCCGAAAGCTTTCCAAACCGACTCGGGGAACTCATGGTCCGATAGCTTGGCCAAGCTCTAGTCCAACTTTCGGCCACATCGGCGTTTCCAAAAAGGCAGGGGGCGGCGGTGATTCGCCGTAGGCGTCTTCGATTCTTTTAGAAAAAGAACCAAAACCAAAACCTGAATCATCCAGCACGCCGTGCACCCCTGTGGCAAGACCACAGGAGGCGGCGGATCTACTGGCCTTCGGCCCATCCCGCCACCGCGCCTGGCTTGTGGGTCGGAGCTCTCAGGGATGCTTCTTGGGTCCTCCTCGGAGCTCTCTTCGGGGCCTCTGGGGGGTAGTTTTGGGGCCTCTTGGGAGCTTCGTGGGGGCCTCTTGGGGGCCTCCTGCGCGCACTTCCCTCTCTTCTTCGCATTGCCGTACGTCGCCTGTGATCTGGGCATCGGCGCCCTTCCGAGGAGGGCCCGCGGCCGGCCGCCGGGGCCGCCGGCGGGGCCGTCTTCGCGGCGTGCCTGGCGCTGGGCGCGGGCCTCGGCGTGGCCGCCGCGGCGCTGCTGGTGCGCCGGCAGCGGCGCGGGCGGCCTGCGCCGCTCGGCCTGCTGCGCGTCGTCACCGGCACGTCGTCTGCGCCAGGATCGGGGGAGGATCGGGGGCGGAAAAGAGGGGGGTGATGACTGGGGGGGGGTGGATATCATGGCGCGGGCCATGATTTTCCCCCAGATTCCATGGCGCCCTCTTCTTATTCCATTACGTCCCAGGCCCCCCGCTGGGCCGCGCACATGCCGCCGGTCATGATTTGCACCCCCCCCCTCTTGGACACCCCCCTTCTTGGCCGCTCCCGAGAGGAGGAGGATGAGTCGGAGGAGGGTACGATTAACCTCATGCCCGTGAGAATAAACACTAGGGGATAATAAAGTTCGGGGTTCAGGGAGAGATAATGAAAATAGCCCAGCAGACCTCAGCATAATCTCGAAGTAAGAGATGATCAAGAGGAGACCAAGCCGAGCACGTTTTGAGACATCCTTGGCGTTTAGTTTTCATAGAAATATCCTCAACAATGGCTTATCTCTCATGACAATTGTTTTTTGTAAGTGCTCGTGTAGGGTAGCTCATGTGCCTCAATTTCCATGGATAATCAACCCCAGAGATAAAACAATTCAGGCGAGCGTGGGGACAGAGAGAAATATAAAAGAAGAAGAAGAATACAGTAGAAGAATAATAAGAAAGAAGAAGAAGAGGATAATAAGAAGAGGACGAAGAAAGGAATTATCCCGGCAAAGCAACCTAACAGCGATGTGTAGGAGCATATCTGGAAGCATTCCCCTTAAGATTCAGATGAGAATCCAGTTGTAGAATTCTGCTGTTCTCGCAGTCGTAGTCGCATTCGCGATGACAGTCGCAGTGGCAACGGCAGTCACAGTCACAGCCTCAGCCTGCCTCAGCCTCAGCCTCAGCCTCAGCCTCAGCCTCAGCCTGCTTCAGCCTCAGCTTCAGTCTGCCTTCAGCCTCGGCCTCAGCCTCAGCCTGCCTCAGCCTCAGCCTGCATCAGCCTCAGCCTCAGCCTCAGCCTGCCTCAGCATCAGCCTGCCTCAGCCTCAGCCTCAGCCTGCCTCAGCCTCAGCCTCAGCCTGCTTCAGCCTCAGCCTCAGTCTGCCTTCAGCCTCGGCCTCAGCCTCAGCCTGCCTCATCCTCAGCCTGCCTCAGCCTCAGCATCAGCCTGCCTCAGCATTCAAAGTGTGGCCCGGGAATGGAGTTCTGGGAACTGGAAGAACACGAAGTGGCCTACAGTTGGCTCCGGGTATTCAAAATCATGCCCAGGAATGGAGTTCTGGGAACTCGAAGACCACGAAGTGGCCTACAGTTGGCTCCGGGCATCCAAAATGTGGCCCGAGAATGGAGTTCTGGGACTCGAAGAGCACGAAGTGGCCTACAGTTGGCCCCGGGCATCCAAAATGTGGCCCGGGAATGGAGTTCTGGGAACTCGAAGAGCACGAAGTGGCCTACAGTTGGCTCCGGGCATTCAAAATGTGGCCCGGGAATGGAGTTCTGGGACTCGAAGACCACGAAGTGGCCTACAGTTGGCTCCGGGCATTCAAAATGTGGCCCGGGAATGGAGTTCTGGGAAGTCGAAGAGCACGAAGTGGCCTACAGTTGGCTCCGGGCATTCAGAATGTGGCCCGGGAATGGAGTTCTGGGAGGTCGAAGAGCACGAAGTGTGTGACTGTTGGCTTAAAACGACTTCTGCGGCACCCTGTCCGGCACCCGCCCAGACCCCCCTGTGGAGTCATTTGCTGCTCTCTTTTGACCCCACTAGAAACCTATCAGAACAAGCTGTTCGGTAAAAATCCAAAGTTCCAAATCTATCAATTTTAATTTACAGACGCTTTATGAAAATTGTTTGTTTTAAGTGCTCGTGTAGGGTAGCTCATGTGCTTCATTTTCCATGGATAATCAACCCCAGGGATAAAAAAAGTTCAGGCGAGCGTGAGGACGGATAGAAATATATTATCCCGGCAAAGCAACCTAACAGCGATGTGTAGAAGCATATCTGAAAGCATTCCCCTTAAGATTCAGATGAAAATCCAGTTGTAGAATTCTGCTGTTCTCGCAGTCGTAGTCGCATTCGCGATGACAGTCGCAGCGGCAACGGCAGTCGCAGTCACAGCCTCAGCCTCAGCCTGCCTCAGCCTCAGCCTCAGCCTGCCTCAGCCTCAGCCTGCCTCAGCCTCAGCCTCAGCCTGCTTCAGCCTCAGCCTCAGTCTGCCTTCAGCCTCGGCCTCAGCCTCAGCCTGCCTCAGCCTCAGCCTGCATCAGCCTCAGCCTCAGCCTCAGCCTGCCTCAGCATCAGCCTGCTTCAGCCTCAGCCTCAGCCTGCCTCAGCCTCAGCCTCAGTCTGCTTCAGCCTCAGCCTCAGTCTGCCTTCAGCCTCGGCCTCAGCCTCAGCCTGCCTCAGCCTCAGCCTGCCTCGGCCGCAGCATCAGCCTGCCTCAGCATTCAAAATGTGGCCCAGGAATGGAATTCTGGGAACTAGAAGAACACGAAGTGGCCTACAGTTGGCTCCGGGCATTCAAAATCATGCCCAGGAATGGAATTCTGGGAACTAGAAGAACACGAAGTGGCCTAGAGTTGGTTCCGGGCATTCAAAATGTGGCCCGGGAATGGAGTTCTGGGAAATCGAAAAGCACGAAGTGGCCTACAGTTGGCTCCGGGCATTCAAAATGTGGCCCGGGAATGCAATTCTGGGGACTCGAAGACCACGAAGTGGCCTACAGTTGGCTCCGGGCATTCAAAATGTGGCCCGGGAATGGAGTTCTGGGAAGTCGAAGAGCACGAAGTGACCTACAGTTGGTTCCGGGCATTCAGAATGTGGCCCGGGAATGGAGTTCTGGGAGGTCGAGGAGCACGAAGTGTGTGACCGTTGGCTTAAAACGACTTCTGCGGCACCCTGTCCGGCACCCGCCCAGACCCCCTTGTGGAGTCATCTGCTGCTCTCTTTTGACACCACTAGAAACCTATCAGAACAAGCTGTTAGGTAAAAACGAGACACTGCTATCAACGCTGGCAATGAATGATGATGATGAGTGCGATGATGAGTGCGACGATGAGATGATGACTGTCCTTTTTTTCAGAGGACCGCGCTGAGGAGCGGCGTGCGAAGCGGAGAAGCTGCAAAGCGTGCAGGCTGAAAAGCATTGCAGACACGCGCAGGCTGAAAAGCATTGCACGACACGTGCAGGCTCACCGCGCACAGCTGCACACGAGCGCAGGCTGAGAAGCACCACGCGCATGCAGGCTGAGAAGCACCACGCGAATGCAGACGGACAGACTGAACAGCACCGCCACAACGCAACCTGCATCTCATGGCTCCTCAAGCTCGCGCAGGCCATCCCAGTTGCTGTCGGGCCTTCGCGCAAGCGATCTTCGTCGCGGCAATCTTGTCCGTGAAGAGCTCGGCGAAGGCCTTGGCGATCTGTTCCGGGGGGCCGGATTCGATGATGCTCCGGTCAGGCAAGCCGTGGCTCAAGAGTTGGTTGAAGCTTCTGGGGCGCGACAGGCTGACGTAGTAGGCAAGCCAAATGGACTCCTTCTTGAGTCCTGGCGGAAACGTCCAGTGCACGATGAAGCCTGGGTCCGTCGTCTTGCCCTGGACGCCATGCAGAGTCCCCTGCTTCTTGGGCAGCACGGTCAACTGCGTCCTGGACACCGCGATGGCCGGGCCACCTGTCTTCGCTTTGAACTTCCAGGGGCGCGCCTGCGGGGTGATCGCGAGCACTCCGCGCAGGTCGGGGCCGGCAGGCTGAGAAGCACTGCCAGCTGTCACCGGCGCGGCCTTCAAGAAAAGTTCATCGCTGTCATCGATCTTGACATAGACGGCCTTTGGCATGTAGTAGAGTACGACCACACCGTCCGAGACAATGGACGGGCGGCCCTCCACCGGAGGTTCCAGAGCGTGCAGCTCTATGCCTACCACTTTGCCTGGCGCGCCACGGACATACTTCGGTGGCAAGACGGATTCTGTCAGGATGACCTCCATGCCAACGATGAGCGGCAGCAGCCCCGGCATTTTTGCGGTAGCGCCGATGTTGGGCTCCGCGCGCATCTCGTCGAAATCAGGCTTCGCGAGGCGCGCGGCTGGTCTGTCGATTGCTGGGGCGTAAAAGAGCAGCTGGCCAGCATCGTGCGCATCAAGCTTGGCCTGTGCATGCATGGCGTAAGAGACGATGCGCCACTCATAGGCGGACTCGTACCAGCCTCGTGCTGCACGCAACCGAGGGTCCCATTGAGGTGGCTGAGCGGTTCCGCTGCTGCTGGCAGCAGGCTGACCAGCACCGCTAGGGCTAACGACCTCTGTTTTGACGATCGCCTGCCAGCTCTCGTCAGGGATCTTTTTTCCGCCTGGAGTTTTCATGGCGTGGAGAACCTCGAGTTGCAACGGGTCTGTAAAGTGCTGCATCTGCACGAAATCGATGACGTACTCGAAGTCGGCGAGCAACTTCCTACCCTGTTGGTGTTCGTAGGACTGGCCCGTGTGAGGCGCCAGCAGGGAGGCGCTGGCGGGGACCGGCGGCAACTGGTAGAAGTCCCCGCACAAGATCTTCACGGCCATGCGCCCCCGCGTCTCCTGCGGGCGCATGTACTTCGTGGGGTCAAGGTTGTAGCGCAACGCCCTGCCGTAGGTCGTGCGCAGTGCATCGGCATGCAGCAAAGGCCCCGGCACAGCACCCAGCTCATCGATCACGTCGACGCCGAGTGTGCCTGTGAGGCGGTCCAGCTTTTTCTGCGTCTGTGGCGTCAAGCGCAGCCTGGCGGTCTGCAGGGAGTCCGACATGAGCAGCCCATTGGAGGAATGCATTGTCCTGCCGCGCGGGCCGAGGTTGTGTGCCGCGTGGTTGGACTGAGCTTTGCCGAGGTACCCCTGCTCGCCGAAGTAAGTGATGGCCATCGGCTCCACCACTTTGGAGAGGGTGCGTGTCTTGCCGACACCGCCTCCCCCGAGCCAAATCGCTCTGTGGTTGCCTGTCGCGGATACTACGGGGAGCAGATGCGTTGTCTTGTCTGGTCTGCCGTCAAAGCGTTTCTGCAGGGACAGCGCGAACAACGCCACCGCGTCAATCTGCTCCTCCGTGCACTCGGCATCATTGACAAGCTTCCACGCAACAGCCGCCGGGCCCTGCATGGCCAAGAGCTGCGGCACGAGCTCCGGCTGCGCGTCCTCGGCAGCAGGCTGAGGAGCACCGCTGGGTAGCCAGTCGTCCGCAGCCTCGGGCAAGGTCTCTCCATCCGGGCTCGCTTGCTTCTTTTGGAGCGCAATGCTTTGCCGCTGTAGGGCGAGCATGTCAGAAAAGGTCTCGTCCAGCCGCGTGCCCTGATGTTCCCGCGCGCCGCTGCTGGCTGGCAGTGCAAAGCTGGGCTGCAGCATGCCGCTGTACGCTCGGTCGAGGTTCTTCAACTGCTTATCGGCGTAGCTGAGGCGGCCCTTCTGGTCCAAGCGCTGCAGTTGGTCTTGCTGTAGGGCCAGCTCGGTTGCTCTGACGTGGTCCCGCAGCGGAAACCGGGAGATCTCGGTAATCGCGGCGTCCTCCACGTCCTCCTCTACGTCGCTGCCGCCGCCTCCACCCACGTCAACGAGCTCCAGCGGGACTCGCCCCTTGAGCCCTTCGGCATCGCTCGCGGAGTCCTCATCCGCCTCGAGGTGTGCAGTCGCTGCTGGCCGAGGCTTAACCCGCGCCTCCGCCGCGAGGTCCACGTGCGCCAGCACGTCTCGCGCCACGTGCGCGCAGAACTCCGCCAGGGTGCACTGTTCCTCGTGCCACCGGCAGTGGTGGTCACTGAAGGCGAGGATGCGCCGTGCCGCCTCCGCTGGCATGCGCCGCGCCAGCTGGGACCTTGCGAAGTGCGCTAGGCTGAGGAGCACCAGCTCGCCCTCCTCGAGGTTCGCCCGGGGCTCTTTCAGCTCGGAGAAGAGGGTCGTGTCCGCGAGCACGAGCCTCTTGCGGGCCAGGCGGCTCCTGGAGTCTGCGCGCGCTGCCAACACGTGGATCTCCGCGCACCGAAGCCGCCACGCCCGCTCGAACGAGTATGGGCGCACGGCGGGGCAGTCGCAGTTCCTCAACATATGGCTGCACTGAGTAACGCAGCCACAAGAGAGGGGACACTCGCACGCCCAAGGCGTGAAGAGGAGGGCCTTGAAGAGCGAGTTCTGCTCGGGGTCCTGTGCCCAGGTCGGGCACTGGAAGCCATCGATGGTGGGGACGTGACTCCGCGTCAACCGGACCTCCTGCATGTACCGCGGAGCCAAGACGTAGTGGCTCTCGAAGGCGAAGAATCGCGGTCCAGAAGCTTTGACCCGGCTCGGCTTCAGGACTCGCCGGACGTACATCCTGTAGACGTAGTACGGCATGGTCTGCAGGCGAGGGCCTCTGTGGGCGTAGTCGTCGGCCGTGTTCGTGCTGGTGGTGCACGCGTGCATGTCCTCGCACTCCGCACCGCCACCCTGCTCATCACCCGCAGGGGTGTCTCCAGGAGGCTGAGGAGCACCGCTGGCGTCACCTGCTGCGTCCTCCTCCTCGTTGTCGGCGTCAGGGATCTGGATGCGGACTGCTTGTATTGGCACCTGATCATTATGCGTCTCCTCGCCCGAAGCTCCATGGTTTAGCAAGCGTTTGCACTGCTGGCAGGCCCACTGGAGTTGTCTCATGAAGAGCCGCACATTGTGGTGCGACTGGAGGCAGTCGCCGCCTGTGAGGATGTGCACGGCCACCTCCGTCGTGGAGAGCCAGAAGCACCGGTTCGCCATCGACGCCAGGCGGATACAGACCCGCCGAGCGCGGCGAGCGAGATCCTCGCGCGTCCGGCCCCGTTTGGCCAGCGTCTGGTCCTCGCCATCAGCGCCGCCCTCACTGAGCACCTTCCGGGCTTCCTCCTCCTTCTCGTCCCTCTCCTGCTGCTCCAGACGCTGCATGCCGGTGAGCATAGACTGGAAGAGCGGCGTCATGGACTCCATCATCTTGCCCTGGTACTTCGTGATGTAGAAGTCCATGGAGAAAGCCTTCTGGAAAGCAGCTTGGAAGCTCTCCACGACAGATGCATCTGTCGGATGCAAGGAGCCACAACCGTAGAGCCACTTTTTGCGGCCGCCGAGTTGTTTGGATGAGCGCAATGCGATTGCCGACTCTGGGTTCTTCATGCTGGCCGTCTTCTTGGTAAGCCTTCTGCGTTTGGCCAGCTGAGCTGGGGCGGCCGCAGGCAGCCCGTCCTGGGCAGGCTGAGGAGCACCACCAGGCTGAAGCACTTCTGCTGCCTCGGCAGACTCGTCAGGCGCGCACATCAAGAACTGGAATTCCACTTTGCACCGGCTGGTCACTTGAGAGACGTCGTTGCTGGAGCTCCTGAACGGCTGGTCGCGTTTGACCTGGCAGCGGCACCGCTGGTTGCGGTCATCAGAGAAGTCGATGAACGGAGTCCGGACCAAAGGCTTGCCGCGCCGACGCACTCGCTTGGTGCGGCCTGCTAGACATAGCTGCTGGATGCGAAAGAACCAGAAGCGGCACGACGGGGTTCTGTTCGAGCGCAGACTCTCTTTGGCCTCGAGCTTCTTCTTGACGTACTTGACGCACGTCTCGGTGCAGTCGTGCTCGTGGTTGGAGCAGATGTTGCAAAAGAAGTCATGGCTAAACGCTACCGCCCAAGCCTCCGCATCTGCGGTAATCTCCTCGACCGAAGCCGGCGAGCCATCGGGCTTGAGGACTTCCTGAATCGCTCCATCCTCGTTCGTCTGGAAGAGGCTAGCATGGCTGGCTGCCATGGCAGGCTGAGGAGCGCCACCTAGCTGCCCGAAGCTAGTTCGTTGGCGGTAGCTTGGAAACGTAGACTGAAAGGCTCCTGTGAGCGGGAGGCCCCGGTACGCTGCAGCGCCGATTGCAGGCATCCGGTTCTCTGCGGCTGCCCGCGCTCGCTCCTCCACCAGGTGCGGCTGCTCCACTGGCGGGCCGAGAGGCACCTCGTCGCGCAGGGTGCCGTCCTCCTCTTCCCCTCCGTCCATGCGGCTCTGTCGTTGCTGCCTGGCTGTGAAAGGCTCTGGCGCGACGTCAGGAAGCCCCAGCTGCCGTGCGGGCTCGTTGGCAGCTTCGTACTGCACGGTCTCCGCGGTGGAAAGAAGCGCAGTTCGCAGCTCCCGAGCGGCGGTGCGCAGCCCTCCGACCACGGCCGACCGCAGCCACGCCATCGTAGGCCCGATGACGCTGTGGCCTTTGCCGTGGCCACGCGTGAAGCCCCGACCCTGCGCTTCGAAAGGCGCTTGCACATCAGTGGTGCCTGGGGCCACGCACGGCTGCAGAGACGCTGCCACGTCGTCCTCCGTTGTCACCGCCTGTCGGGCTAGCGTTGTGCGGCCAACAAACAGGCGCTCTAAGCCGATGATGTAGCGGTAGTGAAGCTCCGTCATCAACAGGAAGAACTTGGCCTGCGCCCGCGGGTCTGCTGCCACTATCTGGTGCATCCGCTCCAGAGAAGGCATGGTCGGAGCTGGACTCCGCAGGTCAGGGCCAGCAGGCTGAGAAGCGCCGCCGGCTCTGGCCACCGCGCCAACCGCGCCCCCGCGAATGTCTAAGTGGCTCCGCTTTCCGGGCCCTTCGTGGAGTTGGAGGACCAACGGGCTGTACGTGTCTGCGAAGTTCGGTGTGACGAAGAAGCTGGCCGCGCCGAACTTGAGGTTGTTGCCGTGCCCGTCGAAGCGGAGTGCGGTTTTCCGCCCCTCCGTGCCAGGCACATCGGAAGTGCTGAGTAGCAACGTCCTGAGGGCAGTCTTGACCTTCGCAGGCATGCCCGGGCGTGAAATGGCGGAGCCGATGCAGTCGCCCGGCTTAGCGATGTTTAGCGCCTCCATGAAATCCTCCGCCGACGCCTCTGACAGGATCTGGAGGTCAGTGCCGAAGCCTTTCCTGCCAATCGCCGCCCGAGTGCCTTTCAAGAGCCGCAGCCGGCGGATCACGTCGCCGAAGACAGCAATGATCTCTGGCGAGCTGAAGCGGCTCTGGCAGGCTGCCTCGTAGGGCTCCTCGTCGGTCGCGAGAGAGTACTCGAGCTCCTCCAGGTTGATCAGGCGCCGTGCGACCTCGAAGGACTAAGAAACGAGACACTGCTATGGAGACATGTAGGTCCAAACGCAATCTTGCGTTCAATGGATGTATGTCCAAACGAGACACTGCTATCAACACATGTAGGTCCAAACGAGACACTGCTATCAACGCATGTAGGTCCAAACGGAACAGTGCTATCAGTGGGTGTAGATCCAAACGGGACACTGCTATCAACACATGTAGGTCCAAACGAGACACTGCTATCAACGCATGCAGGTACAAACAAGACACTGCTAACAATGGATGTAGGTCCAAACGAGACACTGCTATCAACACATGTAGGTCCAAACGAGACACTGCTAACAACACATGTAGGTCCAAAGGAGACACTGCCCAAACGCAACCTTGCTATCAATGGATGTATGTCCAAACGAGACACTGCTATCAACACATGTGAGTCCAAACGAGACACTGCTATCAACACATGTAGGTCCAAACGGAACAGTGCTATCAATGGATGTAGGTCCAAACGAGACACTGCTATCAACATGTGTAGGTCCGAACGAGACACTGCTATCAACACGTGTCGGTCCAAACGAGACAGTGGTATCAGTGGGTGTAGATCCAAACGAGACACTGCTATCAACACATGTAGGTCCAAACGAGACACTGTTATCAACGCATGTAGGTACAAACAAAACACTGCGATCAATGGATGTAGGTCCAAAGGAGACACTGCTATCAACACATGTACATGTATGTCCAAACGCAACCTTGCTATCAATGGATGTATGTCCAAACGAGACACTGCTATCAACGCATGTAGGTCCAAACGAGACACTGCTATCAACGCATGTAGGTCCAAACGGAACAGTGCTATCAATGGATGTAGGTCCAAACGAGACACTGCTATCAACGCATGTAGGTCCAAACGAGACACTGCTATCAACGCATGTAGGTACAAACAAGACACTGCTATCAATGGATGTAGGTCCAAACGAGACACTGCTATCAACACATGTAGGTCCAAACGCGACACTGCGAACAACACATGTAGGTCCAAACGAGACAGTGGTATCAGTGGGTGTAGATCCAAACGAGACACTGCTATCAACACATGTAGGTCCAAACGAGACACTGCTATCAACGCACGTAGGTACAAACAAGACACTGCTATCAATGGATGTAGGTCCAAACGAGACACTGCTATCAACACATGTAGGTCCAAACGAGACACTGCTAACAACACATGTAGGTCCAAAGGAGACACTGCCCAAACGCAACCTTGCTATCAATGGATGTGTGTCCAGACGAGACACTGCTATCAACACATGTAAGTCCAAACGAGACACTGCTATCAACACATGTAGGTCCAAACTGAACAGTGCTATCAATGGATGTAGGTCCAAACGAGACACTGCTATCAACATGTGTAGGTCCAAACGAGACACTGCCATCAACACATGTAGGTCCAAACGAGACAGTGGTATCAGTGGGTGTAGATCCAAACGAGACACTGCTATCAATACATGTAGTTCCAAACGAGACACTGCTATCAACGCACGTAGGTACAAACAAGACACTGCTATCAATGGGCGTAGGTCCAAACGAGACACTGCTATCAACACATGTAGGTCCAAACGCGACACTGCGAACAACACATGTAGGTCCAAACGAGACACTGCTATCAATGGATCGACTCCTCTATCAACACTGGTACCATAGGTAGTATTCCTGGGGAAGACCTGTTCGAACAGCATGGGCCGCTCCCGCTCGAGGTTCGGCGCGCCGTCCCCGAACCAGAACTCTGTGTAGCACGCCGGCCAGGACCTGCTGTCGAAAGAACTCAAGGGTTTCTGCGTAGGCACCGATAAGGAGTGCGGGCCCACAGCCCTGCACGCGTCTGCTCCTGCTTGCGCTTTCTCCAGCACCACCTGCGCTCGCTCGTCGAACGAACGAGCAGCACTCTGTACATCGAGAACCATGCTGCGCATCGTATGCCTGCCGCCCTCGTCGGCAACAGGCTGAAGAGCACCGCTGCTGTCTGCCACTGTCGGTGTCACCTCGTTCTTGGCGATGCGTGCTGCCTGCTCCTGCAGCGCCACCAGCGTGCCTTGCAGCGCTTGCATCATTCGGACTGGAGCGATGTCATGCACTGGATCCACTGCAACTGTGAACTCTGCCACATTCTCATGCAGGTAGGCCATGTCAGGCTGTTCTGCTGCTTCTCCGTCTTTGTCTGTCTCTTTCTCCTCGTCAGACTCGTCTCCCGCCTCGTCGTCTCTGCCCACTTCCGGCGCCCTGGATGCTGGCCCCAACAGACGTACCGGGGCTTTGTCCGCACCGTCCACTGGTTGCAGACAGGCTTGGATGTGGTCTGGCACGCCGTCCTCCGGCAGCCGCGTCGGGGCAACATCCTCCCGGACGGATACCTCGGAGAAGGTTGCGCACTGCTGCTTGCGCTCCCTCACGATCTGCATATACTCGCCGCGCTTGACTGTTGCCCAGTGCGCCTTCTGGAGTTTGTGCGCGGCGCCCGAGAAAACGATGTTCAGAGAGTCCACAAGCGCGCCCTGCTCCGGGGGCAGCTCCATGGTCGGGATTTGCGCCGTGGGCTGGGCGAAGAGGATAGTGTTGCCCGATATGCCTTTCTGCTGGACATCCGGAGCGCCCTTGCCGAGGCGGACTTGCTTCCAACAGCATCGGCCAAGGGACGCCAGCATCTTAGTAGCTTTCGAAGCGTTGCGAACGATCATGAGCTCCCGGCCGATCCAATTGTCGTTGACCAGGGCGTTTAACGGCATCTTCGGTTTCTTGGCGCACAGGTCATTGAGGCAATCCCAACAGACCCACACCAACGCGTTGGCATCTCCCACCCCTGCGCACGGAGGCCTCTCGTCCGCAGGCTGAGAAGCTCCGCCGGACCTGTCGGCAGCAGGCTGAGAAGCACCGCAGGTTCCCGCCGTTGCTTCTGGTGGTGCAACCACATGGACTCGGCGGGAGTGCAGCAGCCACCGCCACTCTGGGTGCTCCGGATGCTGAACGCTGGACGCGTGCAGCTGTTCGTACGGGATCAGTGGCCACCGCTGCCTGTACCTGTCCACGTCCAGGAGCTTCTGCACGAGCTCCGGGGACTGCAAGTAGTACACCCCGCGGTGCTTCACCAGAGTCCGCGCGGGTCGAGCATCTGCCTCGCCCTCGGGCAGGTCATCATGGTCGCTGCAGGGTCCGCGCAGTGCTCGGAGACACGCTCCTTCGGCACTGCCCCAAACAGGCTCAGTTTGTGGCGGTGCTCCAGGTAGTCTTTCTGCGCACAGACTACGCAGGCTGCCTCGCATCGGGGCACCGCCTCGCCGCCCGAGAAGCGGTTGCCCTTGCTGCCCGGGTGACAGAACTGCTGGAAGTGAGCAAAATTCTGCACCATGATCCTCTTCTCCTGGGCGGCTATCGGCCTGCAGCCGGCCTCTGCCATCAGGAACAGCACCCGTTTGCGGTATTCCGCCTCGCCCGCGTGGCCCTGCTGCTTGTGCCGCGCAAAGTCCTCCTCTGTAAGAAAGTCGCACTCGCAGAGCTGGCACACGAGCGGCCCCGTCATGACGGGGCGGGCGGAGAAGACGCGCAGCTGGCCCCCCTCCACCTCGCCGCCGGGAACGTAGCAGGTCTTCCCCGCGGAAGCGGCCGACGCCCTGCGCACCCGCTCCGCGTACCGCTGTGCGAATTCTTTGAGCTGCGCGGGCTGAGTAGCACCGCGGCTGGACACCAGCTCCTTGTAGACGGCAAGGCGCCGCAGGATTGCCTTGGTCCGGATGCCACTCTCCAGCATCAGCAGGTCCTGGTCGATCCTGTTCTGCGCCTCCTCAGCGAACCCTTCCATGGGGTTTGGGAGGGCCTCCGCCTCCGCGATGCGAGTCGCTGTTGTGTCATCGGTCTCCGACTGCTGGAGGGCCTGGAGCTCGGCCTCCTGCTCCGGGGAGAACTGCTTGGCCTTCCGTGCTTTCCGGACTTTCTCGGCGAGCTGCCGCTCTGCGAGGCTACGCCCGGCGTACTCCTTCGGATAGCGGCCGAGGTCTCGCACCTGCTGCATGAGCTCCTCGGTCTTCTGCTGCAGGAGCTCGTCGGTCTTCGTCTCCGCCTCCTCCTGCTCGAGCTCGTCGGTCTTTTGCTGCAGGGCCTGGAGCTCGGCCTCCTGTTCTGGCGAGAACTGCTTGGCATGCCGTGCGGCGCGGATTTTCCGGGCCAGCTGCCGCTCTGCAGGGCTACGCCCGGCAGACTCCTTCGGGAAGCGGCCGAGGTCCCGCACCTGCTGCATGATCTCCTCGCTCTTCTGTCTCCGCTTGAGGTCTGCCTTCTGCTGCGCCTTCTGCTTGGCGAGAGCTCCTGCTCCCGCTGCCAGAGCAGGCTGAGAAGCACCGCTGCCTGCCGCAGCAGTCTGAGAAGCACCGCCGCCTGCATCCTCCCTGACCTCGCTGGTGCTGGCTTGCGCCTGTCTGCTGGGGCCGGCGCAGGCACCAGAGTGTTCGGGGTGGACCCTCGTGGCAGGCTGCAGCCCGCGGAGCTGCGCCTCCTGCTGCCAGCTCAGCGTCTCTGCTTTCCGTGCTCTGATGAGGCCCGCGGCAAGCCGCTTCTCCTCCGCGCTCGAGCGGCTGGATTGGGTAGGCAGGTGGCCTAGCTGCAGAATCGCATTGACGAGTTCCTGCGTGGCGGGCTGAGAAGCACCACCATCACCACCGGCCAGTGCGGCTCGCACACGGTCGCCGCCACTGCCACGGCGAGCTCCGCCTGGGGCGGCCATGACTCCGGCCACGCGCAACCAGGCGCCGCCGCGGCACAAGTCGGGGCGAGCAACGGGGGCACACTCGAGCCAGCGCAGCAGTCGTCATGATGTTAACGAGGCAGACGATGACGATGGTGAGGGTGATGCCTGCTGCGCGCCGGCGTGGTGCTCGTGGGTGGGCAATGAACGTCAATGACCAGCCTTTGAGTCGCGCCTTCCCGAAGCGGGCGCCTGAGGGGCGGAGCGGCGGAGCCGCTTACATAACTAAACGCAATTTATAAAGCCGTGGGCCCCGATCACATTTACTTCCTCCAACAACCAGCTGATCTCGCCAGACTACCGCCAGGAAAGCAAGGTCGGTCCCCAGGATGTCGATGTATCATATGCACTAACTTAAAGCGGGCGCGTTACGTTAGGAGGAGGGATCAAGGAGAGGAGGCCGGCGAGGGGGGGGCTGTGCCCATCCGAGGGAACGGGGCAGCCCCCCCCGCCCCAAAAAAATGCTTCGGCCTCTCAAGGCCCCCCCCGCTCCACGAATCCCATTGGGGGGTCGAGATCCCCGCTCTGGTGGGCGGAGACGCCAAAGGCTTCGAAAACCGCGAGGGAGGGAAGGATAAGGGAGAAGAAAAGGACGGAGAGGGAGGGCTCGGAGGCCCTTGGAGGGGGGGATGTGCCCATCCGAGGGAACGGTGCACCCCCCCCTCCCCGTCGTGAAAACGAGGCACCAGCCGTGGCAACGACCCCCCCCCTATCCCCCCCCGCGACCTGAGTAGACCACCCAGGCCAGCGGAGGACGTCATAGGGGGCGGGGGTTCTGACTTCGATGAAAGAAGAGGAGGAAAGCGGGGGGCAAGGATCAGGCAGACGAAAGCCCTTTTAGGCTTTACCCGGCGTGTGGAAATGCCCTCTTTTGGCTTTTGCGGGGACTAACCCGCGCGGTCGCCCGCAGGCGACAGGGCGCCCAGGCCCTCTCCGCGCGCGCAGGCGCGTGGCAAACTACATGCGCACGATCGCCCGTGGAATCGAATGGAACCGTCCGCGGCGAGTCGTCCGCGGCGACTCAGGACCACGCCGCCCTGGAAGAAGAGGCGCTACAAGGATACATTCTGTGACGCTGGAGATCCTGATGCGACGAGGACGCTGCAGAGAAACATTCTGCGCGCGTGCGCACGACCTGGAACGACAAGCACAATGCGGGACCAAATTCGGTGACGCTGGAGTCCCCGATGAGACGAAGAAGCTGCAGAGACACGTCTCAAGGCGCAGCAACACCGAAGTGACGCAAACGCACCCCGCGACACGACAAGGACGCTGCAAGAAGAAACTCGGCGACGCAGGAGTGCGTGGAAGCTACAGAGGCATGGAAAGGAGGCTACGAGGAAACTACAGAGCATTCGAAGCGTCTCGAGCTTAGGGAGCCTTCCTCAGAGCCCTGGTGCGCACGACCTTGGCCGAAGGCCATCAGATATGCAAGTACAACAGTTCATGCAGGAATCTCTTGTGCATGTGCTGGTGCCACTGCTGCGAGCAGGCAGTGGAACGAGCGAGGAGGGGGTATCAACCTTGACCGCCCGCCCCCGCCCCCTTCCCTTGACCGCGCTCCGCGGCCGGGCGCAAGCGCGGCCGGTCGGGGCAGCCGGCCGGGGCAGCCGGCCGGGGCAGCCGGCCGGGGCAGCCGGCCGCCCTCCCCTCCTGCTCGTCCTCCTCCTCCTCCTCCTGCTCGTCCTCGTGCTCCTCCTGCTCGTCCTCTTTCTCCTGCTCCTCCTCCTCCTCCTCCTCCTTTCTCCTGCTCCTCCTCCTCCTCCTCCTCCTCCTCCTCCTCCTCTTCCTCCTGCTCGTCCTCGTTCTCGTCCTCCTCGTCTTGCTCGTCCTCCTCCTCCTGGTGCTCTCTCCTCCTCCTCCTCCTCCTCCTCCTCCTCCTCCTCCTCCTCCTGGTGGTCCTCGTTCTCCTCCTCCTGGTGCTCTCCCCCCCCCTCCTCCTCCTCGTCCTCCTCCTCCTCCTCCTCCTCGTCCTCCTCCTCCTCTTCCTCCTCCTCCTCCTCCTCCTCCTCCTGGTAGTCCTCCCCCCCCTCCTCCTCCTCCTCCTCCTCCTCTTCCTGGTCGCCCTCGTTCTCGTCCTCCTCGTCTTGCTCGTCCTCCTCCTCCTGGTGTTCTCTCCTCCTCCTCCTCCCTCCTCCTCCTCCTCCTCCTCCTCCTCCTGGTGGTCCTCGTTCTCCTCCTCCTGGTGCTCTCCCCCCCTCCTCCTCCTCCTCCTCCTCCTCCTCCCTCCTCCTGCTCCTGGTCTCCTCCTCCTCCTGGTCGTCCTCCTCCTCCTGTCGTCCTCCTCCTCCTGGTCCTTCCTCCTCCTGCTCGTCCTCCTCCTCGTCGTCCTGCTCTTGCCCCTGCTGAAAATGTGGCCAAGGAGTGGGAGTTTTGGGAAGTCGAAGAGCACGAAGTTGCCTAAAGTTGGCTACGGGCATTCAACATGTGGCCCGGGAATGGAGTTCTGGGAACTCGAAGAGCACGAAGTGGCCTACAGTTGGCTCCGGGCATTCAAAATGTGGCCCGGGAATGGAGTTCTGGGAACTCGAAGAGCACGAAGTGGCCTACAGTTGGCTCCGGGCATTCAAAATGTGGCCCGGGAATGGAGTTCTGGGGACTCGAAGACCACGAAGTGGCCTACAGTTGGCTCCGGGCATTCAAAATGTGGCCCGGGAATGGAGTTCTGGGAAGTCGAAGAGCACGAAGTGGCCTACAGTTGGCTCCGGGCATTCAGAATGTGGCCCGGGAATGGAGTTCTGGGAGGTCGAAGAGCACGAAGTGTGTGACTGTTTGCTTAAAACGACTTCTGCGGCACCCTGTCCGGCACCCGCCCAGACCCCCCTGTGGAGTCATCTGCTGCTCTCTTTTGAGACCACTAGAAACCTATCAGTCTTCGCTGTTAGGTAAAAAGAAGAGAAAAGTATAATAATAATAAGAACATTGCTCGTTTCGTTTGAGTCTGCCTCCCAAAATTATTGGTTTCGCTTGACACATCCTGAAAAAGTGTGATCGCTTCGCTTGATGTTGCTATATCAACATCGCTTGATGTTGCTATCTCAACATAGCGTTTCGAGGTGATAATGAAGTTCGGCCTCAGCGCTCGCCGCCCAATTTGAATTTTGTATAGGGCGACGATAATCAACTCTAAACACTGAAGGGGGGGGGTCCCTTTATTATCATCGGCATGCGGTTATGTATACCAGTTTACACGCATCACTGCCGTGTATAAGGGCGTGTATAAAACTGGAGCCTAGCCCCTTCGGCGGGTCGGCGCCGGCCTCGTGAGCCTCGGTTCGTTGGGGTCCCTGTCGGGCCATCCGGCTATTCGTGCTTGGACGGGACCTCCAGCCTCTGAGTTTGGGTCAGCGCGTCTTTGCCTGCTGGGTGGGGTGGGGTGTTGATTGCATTCGACGACCAGGCCCGCGCCAAGTCGGCCACGTCACCCGCACTCCAACAAAAAGCCTGACCCTGTATTGTCGCAGGAGACTCGTGCACCACCTCCCCCTGGACTTCAAGCAAGGGGGCCAGTGGGACGGGTTACCCCTGGGACTCGACTCGATGGCATTTGGGCCCCCAGGCACCTCCCCTGGCGGAACCAGTCCCAAACAGAAAACTTGCCAAGTCCACTTTGGCAGTGCAGAAAACCCAGGGAAACCCCGGCCTTAGTTAAACTGTGCCCAAAAGAGTTCTCGAGCAGTTTCCTTTTCACGTCATGGCTTACTGGCGCGCGGCACCTTACACGAGGAGCTGTGCTGGCCTCGCCCTTCGTGGGCGGCGGACGAGCTGATAGCAGCTATTTTGCGCTGTACTGAGCAGGTCTTGAATTAGGCCTCTGCTCAGGCCCGCAGTGCAGGTCCATGGGTTTGAGCATTCGCTCGGCACCTTTCTTAGCATACTTGCCCGCTAGACCATTCCCCCTCGAAACATTGAGCGCCTGATTGCCATCCAACAGAGATGGGCAATCAATATGGGAGTTGCACTTGCTCGCTGATTACCACTCGTCCGCCTACCGCGTCACTCCTGATTCGGGCCCACCAGCCCGCTAAATGTCCAGAGGAAATGCCGCGCCAACCGTCGTGCGCATCTGGCTGTCCGGGTTAGACCCAGACCGGGTCCTGGGATAGTTTCAGGGCCCGCAAGAGGGCCGCGAGCTCAGCACACGAAGTCGCCTGCACTCCATCGATGCCCTCACACGCACCTGGACGGAGGACCTTGGGATAAGTTTCCTCAACCTGCTGCACAGAGTGGGCGGAGTACACTCCCCAGCTTGCGCGCGCTGTCCGCACGTCCGCTCCCGACACCGAAAAGTCCAGGAAGGCTCGCTTGCTGACGCGGCGCTGGTGGCACGGGACGGTGAAGTCCGGCAGCGTGCCGGCACTCTTTCAGTCCGGATAGTGTGGCCACTGTTGGCCGCCCCACGGCGGGGGGGTTTGGCACTTCGTTGCAGGTGCTCGGGAGCATGCCACGCTCCCACAACTCCAGGTTCACTCCATTGGCGATGTCTTGTGCAGCTTCATCCCGCAGCTTCTCGCTCTGTCTGATCCACGGGTGGGTGGTGTCCCGCGTGTGCTTGCACTCCCAGACTCTGTGGCCGACGATCTCAGGCTGGCCTGAGGTGCACTTATTGCAGAGCCTACCACATAGGTGTCCTGCTGCTTTGCACCTTGCTCGGGTCCATGTTGCACACAACCGCCTCCAGTGCTCCAGCTTCTCGATGTAGCTCCACACGCTTCATCCTTTCCATTGCTTTTGCAGCCGGTGTAGGGTCTGGTGTCGAAGCCCACTCTCCTCCAACATGGTCCTTCCCAGCTTGCTGCCATAGCTCCTGCAGGACGTCCGCCACAGTCACCGCCACCATGTCGCAGGTGCTGTCTTCTCCCTTATCTTGTGCTTCACGGTTCGCATGACTTTCATGTCCAGCACTTCGTTCAGGATGCTCTTGATTATGATGCTCTTCACGAGCAGGCGTGCCCTCTGGCCACCTCTTCTCGACGCCATGTATGGGGGGGCTCACGCCTGCGCCCTTGGCCTGGTCGCCACGATGCCCAACATAATCGTCCAACAAGTCTGCGTTTTGCGTCGGGGTGCTGGGCTGCAGACTGCCAGCCCCGTCCTGCGTATGAATAATATGTCGTACGACGCTCTCATCACGTACCGCGTCTGAACCTGGAGCTCCAGGGTTTGAATGGCTGTCTACACTCTGACTAGGCAAAACAGAGGCGACGACTGAACCTGGTTTCTGCGGAGTTTGCATACGCCAGGTCGTGCCTCTCGAGTCGGTCCATCCATCTGGCTCGTCAATTTTCCACCCCAGCTCCGATGGCCTTTCGATCAAGGCGGCCGTGAAGCCCGTGACCGCGTTCCATCGGCGACGTATCGGTGCATGCCAGTCAGCTCGTGGCACGCTGTGGTTGTAACTACTTGGCATGCGCCTTCCGCAGCCTGATCCACTCGGCAACCTGTCGGGACAGTTCTGGTCCCGCTCGCATTGGCGTGCTTCGCACTCCCGCTGCGTATTCAAAAGCATGTCCGCAGCTTCCGGTCTGGCTCTCGTGACGTCCACGGCATGCCTACGGCTGGGACGTCGTAGTTGGATTTGGCCCTCACGTTGGTGACGTTGAGTTGCGCCAGCTCGAGCCTTCGCCATTCTGCTCCTTGGAATATGTTGGCCTTGACTACCCCAATCCTTGCAGCTGCCTTTCGCCTGTTGGCCGCCTTCCTCTGGCCATGTCTATGCCCATGTCCTTGGCGTAGGTGGCCGTGTCGATGTTAACCCCCAGTTGTTTTAGGGCCTTGGTGACCGCCGCCTCTATGCTCGGGTGAGAGGCCATGATCACCGACTTGGGCTGACATCCCCACGTGGCTTTCTATGCAGCCGCTGACGATCTTTACCGTCTCATTGACCAGGCCAGTCCTGATTTTGTTGTAGCTACCATCCGACCTTGCCGTCACATCGCCCCCGTATTGGCGAGGTCGTGCTTGTAGACGAAGTCCTTTGCCGCATGATTCGCATTGTTGCACCCAGGTGTTATGCTGTTCGTTTGTGTGATTGCATGATCGTGTGCCCCTGCAGCTCGTACCACTCTCGGCGCGAGGTACGTCACACAGATGAGGTACATTTCCACCGCTGGCAAATCAAGATCCCGAGCGCGCGGAGCTAACAGCTTGAGACGGCTAGACTCATAGAATGTCTTGACCTCCAGGTGTATGCAGCCCCGTTTCGGGTTTGCGTCTCGCTCGCTGCGTTCGTTCGTCGTCATGCTGAAAAGGGCCGCCTGCAGAGCCGACGACTTGACCACAGCTCCGTCCCCAAAGGCCGCCCGGGTGTTGCTCCAATGCGCCATCCCTCCTCGCCGTATACGCCCCCACAACCGAATCCGTAATGGTATGGGTTCCAGGGGCATTTCGTCTCCTGTCGTGACGCTGTCGACCTTGCGCAGTAGTTCGCGCCATACATGGAGCCATTGAGGCGGCCACGCGAGTGCCTGCTCAGACTGGTTGAGCAGGTCCGCGAGTTCTTAGCGCGCTCCTGGTGCGAGTGCTTGAAGATGTTGTACCTTCCATATGTCTGAGCCTTGCCCCGACGCATTCGGGGTACTTTTCAGAGCACCACCCAGCTGCTCGAAGATGATGGTGAGCTCCTGCTGGGCTTGTCGGCGTAGTGTGGTAAGCTATCCTTCAACTCCTCCGATTCGTCTAGCTTGGTCCATCGCGCCTTCCATTGCTGAGCTCTACCGCTTGCTGTGGGGCGGGTAGGGTTTTCGTTCCAGCATGGTCCAGACGTAATTCAGGTAATGATGGTGACTCTGGCCACTTGAGGTACAGGTGCGCCTCCTTCATGCTGCCGTCCAACGCTTTATTTGCCCACTTGTGAATGCTAATCTTCGCCTGCTACCGTGCCCTCTTGCCATGTCTCTCCGGTCGTTAACAAACCAGTTGCAGTGCTTCTTCCCAGAGAGCGTGCATTATCTCAAGCTCTGTTTTGCGAAGAACATCCAGGGCCCAACCATCATTCTGCCTATCTTTCCGAAACTTCGTGGGCAGCGGGGGGTACTGCATGCTTTCCACTGTGGTGATTTGGTCCTCGAGGAACTTATTCAAGTCCGCGTGGCTGGCTTCACTGCCTGCAACTCCAAAGTGTCGTAGTTGAGCTCCCAGCACCGTCCGCCTGTCATGGCGTGCCTGTTCCACGTTATACTAGCTGGGGGGGCAGTCTTCTTTAACAAGTTTGCGACACCGGTATCGGATTGGAAGGCCTCGTGCGATTTTGGTGTTCTTTCCCGCATCACACAGTATAGTTATGAAGACATGGCCGCCTGCGTCCATCTCACGCACTGGTCTCCTGGCTTCTTGGAGTTTGTCTCCGTGGCGCTGTATACCATGCTGCTTCTCGTTGCCTGATTTGGTTCAGGTATTCGCACGCCTCGACTTGCTGCCGAAGCTTCTGCCACGTCTCCTCCTCCATTTGAGCACTTTCTTCGTACACGTGGGTTTCAGCAAGTTCTCCATGGTAATATTTCCTGCCTGCAGTACCTGCTTGTCCTCCGTGATGTCCTGATCTTCAATTTCTTCATGTGGCTCTTGTCTGCTGATGGTGCTCACCAGCTTCTTGTTTTTCTCGCGGTCGCGCTTGCGCTTGAAAACTTTGTTAATATAGATATATCGATTTGGTATTTTGTGTTGAGTTGCTCTCACCAGCCCGAGTACTTGCAGCGCGGGTGGTTGCCGTCTGATTTTTGATGATGTGGAGGCCAATATGTGATCGCCAAGTTACTTTGATAACCATTTCCACGCCTGCGAAGAAAGGCCTGAAAGAGGCAGGCAGATGAGGTTGCCATCACGCTTGTTGGAACCACACGTTGCGCCTGCAACTTGGCTGTCTATGGTGACTGTAAGTATCCTTGTGGAGTAACATTCCGATCTCCGATCGCAGCCCACGGCGTAGGCATACTCTTGACTAATTGGGCCAACGGCTTCATCTTGGCTGCGTTGGTTCCCTTCAGCCCTGGACCACTGTCCAGGAAGAAACCGAACAGGGTGATACGTACTTCGCCTTTGAAACCCCAGTGCACCACTAAGATATCATTGAGCTCGCCTGAAAGGATGCTTTCGCCTCGGATCGTGGGCAATGAAATGCAGTCTGAAGGTGCGATCGACGAAGCCAGCATACTCCACCGTGCGTCCCGCTGGCCGTTTGCTGGGACGCCCAACCACGTTGTTGAAGCTTCTTTCCTTCGTCAGCTACCTCTGTCTTGCCCAGGTGGTGCTCGACTAGGCCCACAATGTCATACTTGGAGTCCATGATGAAATTGCGAACTGATGTGTGGTATTGCGTGGTACACGCCACGAATAGGCTACCGTGCTTCCCCGCGTCGCTTGCCGACTTATCACCATCATGATGTGCAAGATCGCACTCTGGATCTTAAAACCGAAATTTGCTACCCTCCAGACCCTTTGCTCGCCGCCGCAGCTTGCTCAGGGGCTGGGGAAGGGGCAGCCGCACCTGCAGGACACCGTACGCCTCCTGTCTTTGATTCGCTTGGTATTGAGTGCTTCTTGACATGCTCCTCATCGGTGAAGTCGTAGCCTCCTCGGGGCAGCTCGCCAGGGTCTTGCTCAGCCTGCCTAGCCTCGCCCTCCGAAGCTGTTGGAACAATTTCTCCATCCACTGCCCTTCGCTTCTTTGCTGTTG
>CAUYUJ010020616.1:657500-665000 GCA_963575745.1 Prorocentrum cordatum | reverse complement strand
ATGAGGAGGAGGAGAAAGAGGAGGAGGAGGAGGAGGAGGAGGACAAGGAGGAGCAGGAGGAGGAAGAGGAGGAGGGAAAAGAGAAGGAGGTGGAGAAGAAGGAGGATGAAGAGGAGGAGGAGGAGGAGAACGAAAAGGAGGAGGAGGAGGAGGAGGAGGACGAGGAGGAAGAAGGGAAGGACGAGGACGAGAAGGAAGAGAAAGTGTAGGAGGAGGGGATGCAGAAGGAGGACGAGGAGGAGGAGGAGGAGGAGGAGGATGTTGAGGACGAGGATGAGGACCAGTATGAGGAGGAGGAAGACGAGGAGGAGGAGGACGAGGAGGAGGATGAGGAGGAGGAGAAGGAGGAGGAGGAGGAGGAGAAGGAGGAGGAGAACAAGCGGCCGAGAAGGAGAAAGACGAGGATGAGGAGGAGACGGAGGAGGAGGGGGAGGGGGAGGGGGAGGGGGGCAGGAGGAGGAGGAGGAGGAGGAGGAGGAGGAGGCCGACTCATGCCAAACTCGAGGTCCCCTTCTGAGCCCGCTCGGCGTCTGCCGCCGAATGGGCACAAGGTTGAGCCCATTCGGCTGGCTGCCGAGCAGTGCAACTTCGACCACCCTGCTGGGATCGAGCCCGTCCGGCGGCCCGCTCGGCGCGAAGGGGGCTCAGACGCAGAACGGGCTCGGGAGGGGCAGCGGAGGCAACGACTTCGGGAGGGCCGCGCGGATTTCTCGGGTCGACCCTGCGTCCCCCCCCCCCCGACCCCGTCCCCGCGCGGCGGTTCCGCGCGCCAGGGAAGGGGTGTGGGGGTGGGGGATCTGGCACCGACCCAAGAAATCCGCGCGGGCCTCTGGAAGCTTGTGCGTGATGTAGGGTGGCGGTTCAGAAGTGCTTGGGGGGGGGCGTCACGCAGAAGCGCTTTGGGAGATGATTGACATGTCGGGTTCCAGGCCTGCTCGTCGTCGTCGTCGTCGTCGTCGTCGTCGTCGTCGTCGTCGTCGTCGTCGTCGTCACTGAGGCTCGTTGACCGTCCTCTCCGAAATCTTCCCCAGCGGCAGAAGGAGCACGTGTCGTGTCAAGCGTTCCCCATGTTTTTCTTATTCAATCCTCATGATACATTAAGGCAGGTTCGCAACGCATCGACGCGGCGGCGACCCCACTGCGGGCGCTCAAAGTTCAACGCCGCCGGTGGCCCAGAGATCTTGAACGGTCTGCGCCATTGGAGTGCCGCGACAGCTAAAGCTTGAAGAGTCCGCGCGATGTCAGAGACCAATGCCAACGTCGTCACGACACGAGCCTGCCGTACTACAGTTTTTTGTTCGCCTTGGAAGGAGATGAGGATCTCGAGGCGGCCGCCGGCGGTGGGCAGCGGCCGCGCTGTTGGTGCACCCTCGACGGCGTCCACATTCTGCCCGACCCTGGGCGGATGCAGCAGATGCAGGTTCGATTGGATGGGAGAGTGGCCCTCCGCTGGAGTGACCTCTGGTGCGGGCCCACTGGGGTGCCCCGATCGCTCAATACGGTGCGACGCTGGCGGCTTGCGCTCTTGGGTTGGGCCCGCCCGCACCTAAAACTACCGCCGCGCAAGAAAGGTCGCTCACGCCCAGGGGCAATATTCGCGTGTAGCCGACAGGCGCTCATGGGGGACACCTGGGCTGACCGCACCACCCAGGACCTCGAGGCGAGGAAGCGCAAACATGGATGAAGGTTCGGGGATTACCGACGGGTCCCGTTTCCGAATGGAATCGGCCCGATTCGTCGCCATCAGGCGGCATGTTCCGGGGGATACTTTCCCCGATCTGTGGATCTGGCTCCCGCGCAAAAGATTCACGTTTCGGTAATCCATGTTAGCGCGCGCCCGATCGAAGAGCCGAGTGCGGCACATACACCTTTCGCAGGTCCGCGCGGACTCCTCGGGTCGGCCTTGGACCCCCTTTGCGACGCCAGCCAGTGCCAGGCGGTCTCCCCCTTGAGGGGGCCGCCAGATCCTCCTGAGGACCGAGGCTCCAGGATGGGTTTGGGTCTTGGGGAGGTTCTGGGATCCCCCCCTCGGCACTGCCTCGGGGGTGCCCACCAGAAATCTCACGTAAGAAAAACAGCCATTCTCATGGACTCCAGATTTCGTACCAGAAAATCAAGAATTTGGACTGGACCCTGGGCGTTTTCTGTTAGTTGTCCTTTGTTGGTTCTTAGAACATTCGTATATCTGGACCTGGACTACTGCCCGAGGAAGCGATTCGAGAGAAGTCCGTTTTCTCAGCGTGGAGTTGTCTTAACTCTAAGCAGGGGGGTAAGGGAGTGCAGCGCCGACGCAAGAAGAAGGCCTCGCGGACCTCCGAGAGTCAGGCGACAGCAAACATGGATCAAGGGGGCGTGGATTAGCGACGGGTCCCGTTTCCATGCGGGATCGCGGGTTCCCGCCGCCGAGCGAGGCGGCACCTGCCGCATTTCGGGGGGTGGCGCCTCCCCCGATCCATGGATTTGGCGACCGCGCGCCAGATCCATGGATCGCTGATCCGTGTCTGCGCGCCCCCGAGAGAGCTCGCGCTGGCGCCGCTCCCCGGGCCCCCTCGCGAGGACCGCCGCCTCGTGGCGGGGGGCCTCCGCGTGCCAGCGGGCTGCCGCGTGGCCAGCGTCCTCCGCATCGAGAACCACCCTGCGTGGGAGCCGGGCGGCGCGCACGAGGGTGGGGTGCAGCCAGGTGCAGCCAGGGTCAGGTCGGGCCCGTCCCTCTGCAGGAGGAGTGTTCAAACATGTGTCAGAAGTACTCCGGGCACGATGTTGTGACTTGTTTTTGATCATTTGTTTTAATGATATGTTTACCATTTTTATTCTTCCTCTAAAATCTCCATGTAGGGGGGACAGGCCCGACCTAAAGCCAGGACCCCAGGTACGGTAGATCCGTGCGGCGTTGGCGCGCCGGCGACGCCGGCGAAGGCGTTCAAGGTTGAATCCTGCGACGCGGGAGCACCGAGGGACGCGATCGGTTCAGGGTTGAACGGTCGACGCGGTGTCAAAATCCTTTGCGCGCGCCGACGCCACACGAACCTACCGTAAGGGGCCAGGTAAGGGGACCCGGTTAGTAGTAGAGCTTGTTTCTTTGTCGCTTGGGGCATAGTGGGTATTATAGCCCCCGTCCCCCCCCTACCCTATAACGTAACGCCCCTCCCCCCCCCAGTGCGCTCTGGGCATTGCCGCCGTGCGCACGGCGGGGGGGAGGCGTTACATTATACCCCCTTGCGGCCCCCTTCCCCCCCCTTATAATGATCATTATCGCCGAAAATAAACAAACGCGCTCTCGCCAGGACCCCAGGTAAGGGGACCCGGTTAGTAGGAGGGCCCTCGAGCCTTTAAATAGGCCAGAATCACCAGACCAGGACTGCCGTAGCTGGTGTTTTTTCGGGTGACGGCAGTTCTGGTTAGTGAAACGGGCGGGGGTGGCGTCCCCCAGTACACATCACTAAACCAGGTCCTACTGAGCCCAGTTCTGCCAACGCCCGAGAGGGGAGGGCTTGACACGGAGGTCAGTGCAAGCGGGGGTCAGTCATCAGGCGATCGCAAACATGGATCAAGGAGGCGTGGATTAGCGACGGGTCCCGTTTCCATGGGGGATCGCGGGTTTCCGCCGCCGAGCAAGGCGGCACCTACCCCGGCGGCGGTCCGCTGCGGACGAACCGCCCCGACCTGCACCGACCCCCCGACCCGCCCCGACCCGCTCTGACCAGCCCCGACCCGCCCCGACCCGCCCCGACCTGCCCCGACCTGCCCCGACGTCCTCATACTCGTCATGGTCATCCTCGTCACCCCTTGCACACATTGGCTCAAGCTTCGGCACTGGCTGCCTCAAGCCTCGTCGTCTTCCGCGTTGTTTGGGGTACGGGGTGTCGTCGGCCTGCGGTCCTGTGTGGGCTGGGTTGGGATGTCCGGTTCGGTTCATGTCGGTTCGGTTCGGAGGGCCACCCGGTTCCAGTTCGGTTCCGGTTCTGGTTCGGTTCGGTTCCCCCCGGCTCGGTTCTGAACGAATTCGGTTCGGTCCAGTTCGATTTTTAATGTTTCATGTTTTGGTCCGGTTCGGTTCGGTTCGGTCACGGGTCATCGGTTCTCGGTTCGGTTTGGTCCTTTCATGCTTCCCGGATGGTTTTCGGAGGGTTTCGAGAAGGTTTCGGCTGGTTTGACAGGAAACCAGTCCCTAGCGAACTCTGGACTTTCTAAATCTAGGTGGTGCAATCAATGCGGTGCAATCCAGGAAGGGACATCCATGCGATACAATCTACGCGGTGCGAAAAGCAGTGCAAAACCATGCGAAGCAACGCAAAGCGAAGCAAGCCATTTCAAAGCAACGCAACGCAATGCGACTGCACGAGTAAACGATCCAGCGACGGCGGCGGCGACGGGCGTCGTCGGGCGGCGACGAGCCAGCCAGACTGGCACTCAGGCCCAGATGCCGGCGGCGACGGCGGCGGCGACGGGCGGCGACGAGCTGGCCAGACCATTCTGCTCAGATGCCTTACGAACCAAGGACCAAGAAGAGGGAAAGAAGCAGTGACATAAACAAAAAGTCGGAGGTCCGCGCGGGTTGCTCGGATCGGCGCTGGACCCCCCTCCCTGGCACGCGGAGCGCGCCAGGGGCGGCGCCGGAGGCGCCGCCAGGGGGCCCCAGCGCCGATCCGAGAAATCCGCGCGGACCTCCGAGTTTTTATGGTCATGTCACTGTTCGTTCCCCTAGAACAAGCTCCTGCACTTTTTATCCGCATCTCCCAAACATCCTTATACCTGTACGACCACCCTTTGGGTGATGAGGAGGTTCGGGGGGAAGAACCAACTGAGGACAACTGCCATGATTGTGATGCTGGCAATGCTGGTGATGCGCGCACGGGTTGGCGACGATGCAAGACGACGAGGCCGCGACACTGCATGATGGCAATGGGTTAACACACTGGCGACGCTGGCGAAAAAGCATGATGACGATGACGACGGTGGCAATGAGTTGGTCCATGGGGCGCCGACGGGACGGCACGGGACACCGACGGGACACCGACGGGACACCGACGGGACAGCGACGAGACACCGACGGGATTTCGACGGGACACCACGGCGGGACACCACGGTGGGACACCCCGCGGCCACCGCCCGCGGACAACGGGACACCACGGCGGGATACCACGGCGGGACGCCTCCGGCCACGCTGGCCCACTGGAGGGGCGGTCTTTGATCTTGTCATTCCTCTTGCCCGCCCACGCAGCATCGCCTCGCCCGCACGCAGGACACGAACCCGAAACCGAAACCGAAGCCGATCTTCATTGGTGGCTCTCCGTTCCACTTCAATCTCGCCCCGCAACCTCGGACTGCGAGTGCGTCGCCGCCCGGGGGCGACGCGCGCCCTGAGAAATCTCAGTTTTTGCTCGGTGGCGGCCCCGCTTTCGGGCCATACCGCCTGGGTACCTATATATCATAACAACGTTAAGGGCTCGCTCCGCTTCGCCTTTCGGTCTTGTTCCTTTGCCTGGGATTCACTTTTCTTGGAACATGCGGCTTGCGTCTGCGGCCCGCGAAGCAAGGGCGGAAGTGTTGGGCAGGGTGCGGGACTTCTGCACCACGTACTCTTGAGAAGCAATGTGCCATTGTTGCTTCTTTTAAACATAACGCTGTGGCTTCTCAGCTTCTCATGTTTTTGAATACAACGTAGTTGCGTCTTGGGAAAGCGCTGCTCAAATGTGCTTTGCCTTGGCTCGTGTGTGTCTTTCCCCTCCTGTTTCTCGTTTCCCGTCCACTTGTCTGCCTGCTTATCCCCTCCTCCTCCTGCCCGGCATCGCCGGTTGTCTCCATTGTTCTCTCCGGGAGCTCTCTGGCGGAACGGCGCCGGCTATCCCGAGCGCCAGCTGCCCATATCCCAGAAAAGTCTCTCGTCGGGGCGGGGGGGGAGTCAGGAGGGGGGAGGGGCGGGCAGGGGAGGAGGGGGAGGATGAGCAAAAGCGAGCAGGACGGGCTGGGGGCAGTAAAGGAGGAACGTGGCTGGGAGTTGGCAGCCGGGGAATATGGCGCGGGAGACGGGGGAGGATGGAAAGAAAGGAGAGAGGGCAACAGCAGGACGGCGGCAGTTTGGACGAGGGCTGATTGCTACATACAGCGAAGGAGAGGAGCATTGGGCGTGAGAATTGCTGCGGGCTGCGTGAGCGATCCGACGGCGGTGGGGCCGAGGTGGGGTTTTGGGAATCATTGGATGGGCACTGCGCTAGACGGGCAGGAAGCGAGGGCCCAGGATGAAACAGGCAGATGGGGGCGTTTTTGCGGCGCGTAATGGAAAGAAGCAATGCAACGGGTTGCTTTTTTTCAATTCCCGACGTGGCGGGGTTGTGTTTTCCATTGCGGTGCGCTGGAAGCGGGTTTTGCGTTGGTGGAAGGGCTCAGGAGCCCTGCGAGGTAACGGGAAACGATGCCAGTCCCTGCCGGGACGCGCGCGCGCAACAGCACGGACGTGCGGGGCAAAAGGCGCGCGCGGGAACGGCGGGGACGCCCGCGGCGGACGGGGAGCTTTCACGGCTTCGCAGGAGCCTCTTGCGGGCCGCGGCGGGCTTCTTGTTGATGGTCTTCTGGACCGTGGGCCCGGCAGCTGCGAGCGGCTTCGCATGGGGCGGGTCGCGAATGACGGTGCCAGGCTTGCACTCGCTGGTCGTGACGATGGTCGGGTACTTCATCGCGAGCTCGCGGAGGCCCTTCAGCGCGGCCTCGGGGAGGTCACTGGAGATCACAATGTTCACGTTGATGAGCTCCTTGATGGTGCACGGATCCCGGTTCAGCTTGGTGATGGAACGAGTATGCTCCACGCGGTTGGCGAGGACGCGGGGTTCGACCTGGAACGTCTCGTGGAGATCGTTGGCCAGGACGGCCGCGTTGACCTCGAGCCGCACTTGCTGCGAGCTAGAGTGCAGGACGTCGCAGAAGTGCTTCGTGGTTTTCGGGCCCGCGGCGGCGGAGTCGCCGTAGGCCCCGAGCACCCGTTCACAGCTCGCATCACCGCAGGGATTGTTGCTGGCGGTCGGGCCCAAAAGGCTCTGGACACCCACAGACACGCCGTGCGGCGCCTGTGGCAAGGTCATTTGGGTGACGGCGTTTTTGTGGAAGCAGGTGAGTGCGTGGCGGCCCGCTCGGCTCAGGCGCAGACTGGTGGCGTCCGCTACCGTGGCACGGGCGCCGTTGGCGCGGCTGCCGTTCGCGTCGATCATCTCGAGCAAGACGTGGGTGGTGTACACGCTGGCCCCCTGTTGGGCTGGAGATGGCCTGCGCTGGCCTGGGAGTCTGCTACGTCGGCGCATACGTGGCGTTCGCGGCTTGGGGCGGCATCGCAGCAGGGGCACGGCGCGGTCGGATGGGGCGCTTGAGCCAGATTGCTAGAAGGTTTTTTGTGCGTGGTATTTCTGAGGGCTGAGTTGAAAAAGAGCATCTTTGAAGCTTTGCTCTTTTTGGAAAGAAGTCCTGGAACAAATATCCGGGGTGCGATTCTGGGCGGAATTGACTATACAA
>CAUYUJ010020616.1:625000-655000 GCA_963575745.1 Prorocentrum cordatum | reverse complement strand
GACGTCGTATTCGTCTCGGTTCTTCTTTCGTTTTCGACGACGACGGCGGCGACCAGTGCCTCAGTCGTCTTGATTTGTCCAGCACGGAGGTCCTGGATCTCTACATGGACGTCCTTCCCGTGGACCCATGTCTTCGGCCCGATCCACTCTGTTGACCGTCCCATGGCCCAGGCATGGTCCCTATGAGACGAAAAAGCACCGCCTAGGTTTTCTCAAGACGTTCCCCTGTCTCTGGATCCGCCGTGCTTTGCGCGGTTTCGTAAGTACATTAGAGCGTGAATGTCTGCCATACTGGTCAGGCTCCTTGAATGCCGATTTCCGCCCTACTTTGCCGAGGCTGCTTCCGCCATGCTGTTGCGGAAATTTCCGCCCGATTTGTTCGAGGCAGAGATCTCCGCCACAGTTTGCTCGCCTCGTTTGGGGGTGCATTTCCGACACGCTTCGGAGTCGGAGAGTCAACCAAAATACGGCGGATTTGAAGGAGGAGGAGGAGGAGGAGGAGAAGGAGGATGAGGAGAAGGAGGAGGAGGAGGAGGAGGAACGCGGCGTGGTATAGCATGAAGTCCGAGCAACGTCAAAAAGCAAGGGGAGGAGGAGGAGGAGGAGGAGGAGGAGGAGGAGGCGGAGGAGGAGGAGTTGAGGAGGGGGAGGGGGAGGGGGAGGGGGAGGGGGAGGAGGGGGGAGGAGGAGGAGGCGGAGGAGGAGGAAGAGGGGAGGAGGAGGAGGAGGAGGAGGAGGAGGAGGAGGAGGAGGAGGAGGGGGAGGAGGAGGAGGAGGGGAGGGCGGGAGGAGGAGGGGAGGGGGAGGAGGAGCTGGCGGCCGCGGCGGCGACACGCTGCGCCGAGGAGCGGCACTGCAGGTACAGGGGCGCCGTGGCCGCGAGGAGGGGCGGGGCCTGCACGGCCTTCCCCACGCTAACGCAGGGCAGGCTGGGCGAGCTGGACGGCCGGGTGAACGAGATGTCGCCCTCCGCGGGGCTCAAGAGACGACAGGGGTCAATGCAGACGGGGGTCAGCCAGAGCGCCGGATCTTGCAGGATCCTGCAGTGCCAGGGGTGCATTGACCTGGGCTTGGGTGCAGGAATTTGCAAGATCCTGCAACGCCTGACTGACCTGGGTTGCCTTGACCCGGGTCAGTGCATCCCCGACCTTCTCACCCTCTCTCGGGGGGAACTTCGAGGTTCGAGGTTCGCTGTTGGCAGGCACCGCTGGAACTACCAGCGAGCCCTCGAGAAGAGGGGGCCTAGGGCGCGATGAGCGCCACCTGCTCCAGAACAGCTGCGGCACAATGTCGGCGTGCGGATTGCAATTCACTGCTGCTACCACTGCTTATCCCACCTACCACCCCAAAAAACGTACGTCCCAACCGTCGGGGGGCGTCAACTTTCCAGATCTCCGACGGCACGGTTTCTTGATCCCTGCGCTGGGGATTGTTTGGGACTTCAACAAAGCGAATCAACATAACTGTTGCACCCGCATAATCCTGAATCCTTTCAAAACCTAGTTCCTGGCACGTTCACGATGGGAATCCGTGAAACTCTTGCAATGTTTAAAGCGAATGTGCCCCGCGCTGAGGCGAGAGCCACGTTTTGAAAAGGAGTTGCCCTTAATCCGTGAAGCTCTTGCAATTTTTGTTCAACGAGTGTGCGCCGCGCTAAGGCGAGAGCCACATTTTGAAAACAACCCGCCCTCGATCCGTGAAGCCCTTGCAAATATTTAGAGCGAATCTGCGCCACGCTAAGGCGAGAGCCACATTCTGAAAACGGCCCGCCCTCACTCCGTGGAACTCTTGCAAATTTCTAGGACGAATGTGCGCTGCGCTAGGGCGAGAGCCGCATTATGATAGCGACCCGCCCTAAACCCGTGAAGCTTTCAGGGACTTTTTACATGAGTGCACGCCGCGCTCATGCGAGAGCCACATTTTGAAAATGACCCGCCGTCAATCAGTGAAACTCTTGCAAATGTTTGAAACGAATGTGCGCCGTGCTGAGGCGAGAGCCAAATGTTGAACACCACCCGCCCTCAATCCGTGAAGTTCTTGCAAATGTGTAAAGCGAATTCGCGCCGCGCTATGGCGAGAACCACATTTTGAAAACGACCCGCCTTCAATCCGTGAAGCTGTTGCAAATGTTTAACGAATGTGCGCCGCGCTGAGGCGAGAGCCACACTTTGAAAATAACCCGCCCTCAATCAGCGAAGTTATTGCAAATGTGTAAAGCGAATTCGCGCCGCGCTATGGCGAGAGCCACATTTTGAAAACGACCCGCCCTCAATCCGTGAAGCTGTTGCAAATGTTTAAAACGAATGTGCGCCGCGCTGAGGCGAGAGCCACACTTTGAAAACCACCCGCCCTTAGTCAGTGAAACTCTTGCAACTATTGGAAACGAACGTGCGCCGCGCTAAGGCCAGAGCCACATGTTGAAAGCCACCCGCCTTCAATCCTTGAAATTCTTGCAATGTTTAAAGCGAATTCGCGCCGCGCTTTGACGAGATCCACATTCCTCTATCCGTGAAACTGTTGCAAATGTTTAAGCTTTAGAGTCATAAGTGGTGGGGACGTCTCAGGCGAAACGCCCGGCCCGCCCTAAAAACTGGCCTCGTGGTGCGACAGGGAAAATTTTTAATAAGGGAAAGGAATGGATGAGGAGGAGGAGGAGGAGGAGGAGGAGGAGGAGGCGGAGGCGGAGGAGGACGAGGAGGAGGAGGAGGACGAGGAGGAGGAGGAGGAGAGGGGCGAGGAGGAGCAGGAGCAGGAGCAGGAGCAGGAGCAGGAGGATCAGGAGGAGGAGGACGACGACGACAAGCACGAGGACGAGGACGAGGAGGAGGAGGAGGTGGAGCTGGGTGCGAGGGAGGAGGAGGCGGAGGAGGAGGAGGAGGAAAAGGAGGATGTTTGTTTCCCTTCCCCCCAACACAAAAATACAAAACAACAAAACTCGCCCCCCCCCCCCCCCAATCCACCTCACACCCACCCACATGTTTGCTTATTCCCCAATCAGTGCTTGCACTGAAGGGGTCCTAGCGGAAGTTTCCCAATCAGTGCTTGCACTGAAGGGGTCCCAGCGGAAGTTGAAAGATTTGGCGAAAGTTTCCCGCCAATTTTGATAGCAGGCTGGGTTCCCGGGTTCCCGGTTCCAGTTTCCCAGGTTCCAGGTTATTGGTTCCGCGCCGATTTCGGTGGGTTTTGGGTTCTCAGCCTCCTGGGTTCCCGGTCGATCTTCTCAGCGAAAACCATCCTCTGATTGGGTTTTTCTCTGGTGTAATTGAAAGATTTGGCGAAAGTTTCCACCGATTTGGGTAGCAGGCTGGGTTCCCGGGTTCCCGGTGGTTCCCGGGTTCCCGGTTATTGGTTCTTGGCCGATTTCGGTGGGTTTTGGGTTCACGGCCGATCTCTTTATCGATGTTTTTATCGATCCCACGATTCGTTATCGATTTCATGATCGATCTCTCTAGTCATCTCTCTCAATCGATCTCACCATCGATCTCATCAAACCATCCATTGATTGGGGTTTTTCTTTGGTGTATTTTTTCTTTGAAGGGCGGGGCGCAGGAAAAACATAGCAAAGGTGGAGGAGGAGAAGAGGAGGAGGAGGGTGAATGAGGGTGAGGAGGAGGAGGAGGACGAGGAGGAGGAGGAAGAGGGAGAGGAGGAGGGAGAAAAGGACGCCGCAGAGCACGCAGAGCATTCACAAATGCACGTGCGAAGTCAGTGTGAAAGCCTCGCGCGCGCGTCCTCGACCCCGCCGAGGGATTCCACAATCCCCCGCTCTCGAGGTTTTCGCCATACTGTTGCGCATCGTTTGGGTTGCATGTCGGGCGCATTCTGAAGTAGGAGACGCAGCCAAGGTACGTCGGACCCGGCCTTGCCCGAGATCAGAGGCCGCCCTGCAAGGTAGGCGTTTCCCAAAGACACGCCGCGCAGAGTTCTCGCACGACGACTCCGGGCCTCAATCGCGATGGTTCAGAGTAGACGCCCGGACTCCCCGAGCCCGTCCGATCCGATCCCCGAAGATCGAGGATCGGGGTCTGCTGGACGCTGTGGGCCCTCAGCCGAGTCTCCGAGAGGCCGCCGCCCGTCAAGAGACCTCTCAGGTACCTGTTCCACGGCACCAACCCGGAGGCCGCGTACGCCATCGCGCGCTCCGGCAGCTTCAGCATGGACCTCGGAGGGAGGGAGCAGACCTCGGACGTCCGAGGGTGTTCCGCAGAGCTCGGCCTCCAGAGACAGGCGTCGGGCCCTGGGGCCAGCACAGATGGATCCAGAGTGGGACAGTTCTCTCGGGGAGCGGGTCTGGAGATGGGGCGCCAACAAAAAACATGTCGTCGGATTCCTGGGAGGGAATAGAGGTACCAACGCCCTCGTGCTAGCAATCTTGGACCTCGTGGGGGGGGGGCCTCCTCGCCGGCATCCTGGTCAGATTGCACCTGTGGTCACCGAGCGCGTTCCGCTACTCGCAAAGTGCCTACTCGCAGACGCCCCCCCCCCAACATGGCTTTCTACATGTAAGGGGTCGTAAGTCCCCCGCGGCGGATCCAGGCCATTTGCGAGTAGTCACTTTGCGAGTAGTGGAACGCGCTCGTCCATGTGGGGACCTCGGAAAACACCGTCCGTAAGCATCAACTTTCGGAGGTCCGCCCAGATTTCCTGGAGCGGCGCTACGCCAAGCGCGAGGGCTCCAGCGCCGATCCACAGATTCCTCGCGGAGCTCCGAAAGTTCATCGATAGATCACTGCATACATATATATATATATGCATATATATAAGTGTATATAAATGTGTATATATATATGTAGTAGATGTCTATGTATATATGTACATATATGCATATATATATATATATATATATAGATTTCTATCTTTACTATCTCGCACCAGGAAACCGACAGGGATGGCCCCCCCCAATAGAGTCTGGAAGGCCCCGGGGGTCCCCGAGGCTCTCCTGGGCCGTCCCCGACGGCGTGGAAGACGTTCCAAGAGACCAAGCCCACCCCAAAACGGCCCCAGAGGCTCCCAAGAGGCCCCCAAGACGGCCCCAGACGGCCCAAGAGGTGCCCAAGAGAGCCCCAAGACGGCGCCACGAGGGCTCAAGAAGGGGAGTCCGAACCGAAAATTCGAGCCTTCCACACCAAGCGGCCCCCAGGAGGCCCCAAGAGGTTCCCAAGAGGCCCCAGAGGCCTCCAAGAGGGCCCCCTAAGATGTCCCCAAGACGACCCAAGACGTCCCCAAGATGCCCCAAAGGTGCCACAAGAGGGCCCAAAACACCCCCAAGAGGTTTCGAAATTGCTTCAAAGAGACACCCGAAAAGCTTCCCAAGATATCCCAAAGACCATCCAAGAGGCCTCATATCCACAAACTCGGCATGGTGGCGGGATGGACCGAAGGCCATTCGATAAAACCTGGAAGTCCTTGGGTGTCCGCGAGGCTCTCTCTCTCTCTCTCTCTGGCCCATCCCCAGGGGCCCCAAGGGCCCTAAGGCTTCTCTGGCCCGCCACTTCGGCCACTTGGAACTCGCGTGCAGCGTCCCAGACCACCTCCATGGCCTCGACAGGCCCCGACTTCCCTGATCCAGATCTCCTGGTCGTCCTTCCGCTTCCTGCCTCCTTGATCCGCCCCCGACTCGTCGATTGAGTGTTTCTGTGAAGCTTGTTGGCATCGGCCATTCGTGGACATTCCGATGTGGCGCCTACTCTGTGGAGAGAGGAGGAGGGGAATCAAAAAAGCTTTCGACGCCCCGACTTGTCGCTTGAGTGTTTCTGTGTAGTTTGTTGGCGTCGGCCATTCGCAGACATTTCGATGTGGCGTTTATTTTGGGGAGGGATGGAGGAGGGGGATCAAAAAAGCCTTCGACGCCCAGGTGCGCCTCACTCTCGCCCCGCGTCGACGACAAATGAGGAGCCGAAGCTCGGGGATATTTCATGACGTCGTCGCGCTTACGTGGGCCTCTACGGGGCTTCGAAGGCCACGGCTGCGCCCTTTTGAAGATCTAGCCGCCAAACACCCGTGGGCTGGTCCAGGGGCCATTCTTCGCCCCTCCGAGCCAGCCGGGCCACCCTTCGCGTCAATCCGAACACGATATGGACGGTGCCTTCCTCACTGTCGCCGTTCGCCCTTGGAAACCCCATCTCGAAGCCCCCGCCCCGTCATTTTCCGGGCCCTGGAGCCCCGCGCCTACGACGGGCCTTCAAGCGGTCCGTCGCTGCGAAAAGACCGCCCGAGAAACGCGCGCGCAGCCCCAAGCGCGCCCCCAACGCAGCGCAAAAACTTCCCATGTTCCCACGAAGCCCCCGAACGCCCCGCACATGCTGCAGTCTTCCGAGCCCTTCATCCCCCCCCCCCCGAAAGGACGCCCGAGAGCCCCTGCGGTCCCGAGCACGCCCGGCCGCCAGACGAGCCGCCCAGCAGCCCCCCCCCCCCGAAAGTCTCACAGTTCCATTGGAAAAAAAACAGTAGGCACCCAACCACGCCAGACGCTCGCCGCGCGCCCTCCCCCCCCCCCCAAGCCCATAATAACCCGGGGGCGCACCTGGCCCTTTTTAAGCATGTAGCGAGTATGCGTCGGGTCTCTCAATACAACAACAGCCACTGAATGATCCGCAATGACCTCGATCGCTTCGCCAAAGAACGTCGGACCAGAGTCAGACCTTTCACGTGTGCGGCGTCGCTCTTAAGAGTCAGGCCGATGGCGGGAAAGCGGCCGCGAGGGGTCGTGGAAACATGTGGGAAAGAGGCGATTGGAGACATACTTCGTGGGAGTGGTAGCGCCTTGCGCTGTGTTCGCATTGCAGGGCAGCGCTCTGCGCGCTATGACTGCGCAGCGCCTGCGCTAAACTCAGCATGCGCCCGCGTGCGTTACAAGCAACGGGCAGTCGCAGAAAATATGCAGTATGGGCAACGGACAGCGCCATGCGCCATGCGCTGCGCGGCGCTCGCGCACGCCGCGCCATTCCGCTTGCCCTCCCAGAAGCCCATCGCGGCCCTCCAGGGGACGGCGAGGTCTCGTGGTGATCCGCGCCGCATGACGCACCTCCGCTGGGCCCCCCAGAATCCCGCGAAAGTGGTTACAGGTTCGCAGATCGCAGCCCCCCAGGGAACGGTTTCGTGGCGACCCGCGTAGGACGCACTTCCGCTGTGCCTCCCAGGAGCCCGCGAAAACGGCGACAGTTTCGCAGATCGCAGCCCCCCAGGGGGCGGCGAGGTCTCGTGGTGGCCCGCGTGGGACGCACCTCTGCTCGGCCTCGCAGGAGCCCACGAAAGTGGCGACAGTTTCGCAGATCGCAACCCCCATCAGACCCCCAGGGGACGGCGAGGTCTCGTGGTGATCCGCATATGACGCACCTCCGCTGGGCCTCCCAGAAGCCAGCGAAAGTGGGGACACTTTCGCAGATCGCAGCCCCCCCGGGGGACGGCGAGGTCTCGTGGTGATCCGCGTATGACCTGCCGCCGCTGGGCCTCCCAGAAGCCGTCGAGAGTGACGGCTTTTTCGCAGACCGCAGTCCCTCAGGTGACGGCGAGGTCGCGTGGTGATCCGCGTAAGACGTACCTCCGCTTGGTGGCGACATTTTCGCAGATCGCACCCCCCCAGGGGACGGTGAGGTCTCGTGATGATCCGCGTATGATGCACCTCCGCTGGGCCTCCCAGAAGCCAGCGAAAGTGGCGACAGCTTCGCAGATCGCAGCCCCCCAGGAGACGGCGAGGTCTCGTGGTGATCCGCGCATGACGTACCTCCGCTGGGCCTCCCAGGAACCCACGAAACCGGCGACGGTTTCGCAGATCGCAGCACCCAGGGAACGGCGAGGTCTTGTGGTGATCCGCGTATGACGTACCTCCGCTGAGCCCTTCAAAACATTCGAAAATGACGACATGTTCGCAGCACCCCCCCAGGGGACGGCGAGGTCTCGCGGTGATTCGCGTAGGACGTACCTCCGTTGGGCCTCCCAGAAGCAAGCGAAAGTGGCGACACTTTCGCAGATCGCAGCCCTCCCCAGGGGACGGCGAGGTCTCGTGGTGATCCGCGTATGACGTACCTCCGCTGAGCCCCCCAGAAGCCCACGAAAGTGGCTACAGTTTCGCAGATCGCAGCCCCCCAGGGGACGGCGAGGTTTCGTGGTGATCCGCGTATGACGTGCCGCCGCTGGACCTCCCAGAAGCCGTCGAGAGTGACGGCTTTTTCGCAGACCGCAGTCCCTCAGGTGACGGCGAGGTCGCGTGGTGATCCGCGTAAGACGTACTTCCGCTTGGTGGCGATATGTTTGCAGATCGCACCCCCCCCAGGGGACGACGAGGTCTCGCGGTGATCCGCGTCTGTCGTACCTCCGCCTGGCATCCCAGAAGCTAACGAAAATATGGCGACGGTTTCGCAGATCGCACCCCCCCCAGGGGACGACGAGGTCTCGCGGTGATCCGCGTCTGTCGTACCTCCGCCTGGCATCCCAGAAGCTAACGAAAATATGGCGACGGTTTCGCAGATCGCAGCCCCCCAGGGAACGGCGAGGTTTCGTGGTGATCCGCGTATGACGTACCTCCGCTGGGCCTCGCAGGAGCCCACGAAAGTGGCGACAGTTTCGCAGATCGCAGCCCCCCCCGGGGACGGCGAGGTCTCGTGGTGATCCGCGTATGACGTGCCTTCGCTGGGCCTCCCAGGAGCCCACGAAAGTTGCGACGGTCCCGCAGATCGCAGCCCCCCCCCCCAGGGGACGGCGAGGTCATGAGGCAGGGAAAAAGGACGAAGACGAAAACGAGGAGGAGGATAATGGAAAGAGGAAGGAGGATGGGGAGGAGAAGGAGGGGGAGAAGAAAGAGGAGGAGGAGGAGGAGGAGGAGGAGGAGGAGGAGGAGGAGGAGGAGGAGGAGGGGGGGGGGGAGGCAATGGAGGAGCAGCAGGAGGATGGGGAGGAGGAGGAGGAACATGAGGAGGAGGAAAAGGAGGTGGGGAACGCAGTGCTCTATTCAAAACGAGTGCCCAACACAGGAGGGTGGTTGACAAAACACCCTTCCTTTCACAACCTCCTCGACGACGTCGTCATCATTACCATCATCCGGCCTTGGTGATTCCTGTCTTCCGAACCGAAGGCCCCGTCACTTGCTCCCTCCCCCCCCTCCAGCCCACGTCTCCAACTGGCTCCCGAACCCTCCACCTCCCTTGTGCCCGGCGGCACCACTATTACTTCATCATTATTGTAGTCCCGCGTCTCCTTCATAATGTCACGATCGCCGCTCTCATCATCCATTGCTGCGGGCCCAGACTGCCGAAACACCCCCAAGAGCGGTTCCAGAAGGCCTAAGACCACCTCAAGATGACCGACGACGGCGACGACAACGTCGTCGTCGCCGTCGTCGAACCGCGCACACCTCTTCCACCACCCCATGTGCTTTGCCGTCTCCCGCAGCCCCCTATGCCTCCACATGTAGCTGCGCTTCGGCCCAACACGCCCGTTTGTCCTCCACCCCCCCGCCGCGCACACGGTGCACTATACCAAGACTTTCAAACGAAGCGCCGCGAGCTTCAAGTCTTGTATATCTATATATACACATATGCATATCTTAATATATGTATCTATATACATATATATATGTATATAGATACATATACATACATACATCACCCGCGGGGTGTCCTTTGGGAGGTTGGCCAATCACTGTCAGCGCAGCGCTGACGTGCAGTTGACAGGGGGTCGCACGTCTGGAGGCAAAGGCTACTGCCGCGCGATGGAATTTCGCTGCAGGGCGGGTGTTGCGTGCTGCTGATACAATCGTTCTGATACTCTCCACCCATCTCGTGGTATGTACAACAATTGTTCTGGTGTGCATAACGAGGCCCTTGACCTGGGGCGCGTTATTAAGTCTCACCGGAAATATAGAATGGCCTTCAGCCCATCCCGCCACCGTGCCGGGGTTGTGGGTTTGAGGCCTCTTGGATGTTCGTTGGGATCTCGTCAGGGCCTTTCGGGGGCCTCCTAGAGGCAGTTCTGAGGCCTCTGGGCAGCTGTTTCGAGACCTCTTTTGCGCCTCTTGTAGGCCTCGTGTGGGGCCACTCGGGCGCCTCTTTGGGGTCTCCCGAAGCCTCTTGGGGCCTCCCGGGTGCCTCTTAGGGTGGAAGGTTTGGATTTTCGGTTCGTGCTCCCCCTCTTGGAGCCGTCTTGAACGCCTTTTGGGCCCTCTTGGGCCGTCTTGGGGCGGCCTTTGGGGCCTCTGTGGCCGTCTTGGGGCGGTCTTGGTGCCCCCTTGGGCCTTGGGTCGTCTTAGAGAGTCACAGAGAAGCTCAACACAGAAGAGAACCCCAAAAGCCAAACGCATTGAACAACTTGAGGACAATCCATGATGTGGGCCTCTCGGAGTCCTCTTGGGGAGGCTCCTGGAGGCCTCTTGGGGTGTCTCGCAGGCTTCTTGGGCCATCTTGGAGCTGCCTTGAGTGTTCTCGTCCGATCATGTAGCGATTCGGGGCCGTCTTGGGGCCCCCCTTGGCCCGTGAGAGTCATGCGACAAGATGCGGATGAACCCCGAGGGCACGCGTCAAGGCCCGGGAGACTTGTGAATTCGGGGTCCGGGCCCTGAAGGAATCCTCGGGATTGAGGACTGAGGCTTGAGGGATTCGGCAGAGGACCGGAGGACACTCCAGCTCGTGCATCTCGAGGGCACGGTGGCGGACACACCACACCCTGTCTTGACGGGGGTCACGGGCCTGCCAGGATTCGGAAACCGCAGCGCTCGGGGGAAGGGCCGCCCTCCGCGGCCGCGTTTCACCCCCGTGGCGGAGAGCCGCTCTGCTCGGCCTTGCGCCTCCCCGCTACGTTAGTGGCAAAGTTAGATATTGTCCCGTGCCGAACCCTTGGTATTCGCCAGCATGCATGTTCGCAGTGTGTCCTGCAGCTCTTATGTTTCAAGCCAAAGGCTCATACACAGATGTGTGTAGACATATCTATATATCTATACATTATACATACACACGTGTCCATGCAATAAAGTCCTGGGAGTACAGCAGTACCAGTGCCTTTCTGGTGTTCCCGCAGGACCGCGCAGGGACCTGCCGTGGGAGCATGCTCGGCGCGGGCATTTACCTCGCGGACATCAGTGGAGAAGCATCGACCCCTGCTTTGGGGGGGCACTCCCACCTATCAGCATATGCCGAAGCGGCTCCTGGATGGAGAGTGCCGGGGCAAGTCGAAGAACACAAATCTGCGCAAACATGAGTTTTCAGATGTCCGCGCGGATTTCTTGGGTTGACGCTTGCGGCATCGCCCCTGGCGCGCTGCCAGGGAGGGGGGAGCCCGGCGCAGATTCAAGAAATCCGTGAGGAGTTCCGAAAGTTTGTGTTTATGTATTCTTCTTCATCTGTATCAGCATACGAGCCCCCAGACGGAGAGTGCAAAGGAATGCGGGCGTTTGCTGCGACCTGGTACGCCAGTAGCTAGGGCGTGCAGGTCAGCTCTCCCCTCCCAGGAGAACTCGTCCAAGAGCGACGAGTACGCGAAGGAGGGCGACGGGGTGTACGTGGACCTCTGCGCCATGCTCGTGTGCAGGGCCGTTGCTGGGGAGGTCCTGACGGTGACCACCACCGGCGACCAGACCTCGAAGGTCCGCGGCGGCAGCTACGACGCCGTCTGCGGGGACCGACTGGCAGCAGCGGGAACCTATCGCGAAATCGTCTTCTTCAACGAGGAGGCGGTGTACCCGGAGTTTGTTGTGATCTATTCTCGCGTCTACGACGAGAGGACGGCTGCTGACGTGTCCCTGTCTTCACCAATCAGGCACATTGCCGTGATGGTGTTCTCTGCCATCGTCCCTCATCCCCCTCCTCCTCGCTTCTCCTGTTCCTGCTGATTGTCCTCGTTTCTCTTTCGTCATGTTCCTCTTCCTCTTGCTCAGCGTTCTGCTCATCCGCCACCCGCCCACTTCCACCAATGTACAAAACCCCTCTGTCTGGTTACACACCACGCGATGGAGTCATTTGGGGGATCGAGGTCCTCCGCGACCTCCCACGGATACAACAGAATCCAGCGCAATGGGAAAGGATGGGTGAGATGGGAGCGATGTCTGATATGGAGCGAGCGCGCCTAGCTTGTCATCCTCCCCCTCCTACTCCTCTCGCTCTTCCCGGGGGTCTCCTGATCCTCACCCCTACCCCCCTGTCTCGCTCCACCCTCGTCCTCCCTCCGCCCCCGCACCCATCCGTTCTCCTCCCTCCCCCTGCCCTCGTCTCTCCCTTTCTGCCCCGTCGTCCTGCCCTCCGCCTCCTCCCATCCCAGCGTCCCCTCTGGAGCTCCTTCGGTGCCCGAGCACACTCGGTCGCGGAGCGGGCCGCCGACCGGGCTCAATTCCGACGGGGTGGCTCGAGGTTGGCCCGCTCGGCGGCCGAACGGGCTCCATCCCGATGCCCACTCGGCGGCTGAGTGGGTTCAGACGCCGAGCGGGCCCAGAAAGGAACCTTGGGGTAGAAGGACCCCCCTCCCCGCTACTCCGTCGTCCTCCCCCTCTCCCCTTTCTCTCCCGCCTCCTCCATCCATCCTTGTGACTTGCTCCTCCCTGTCTCACCTTCAAACGTGTCGGTAGGGCGGGCCGGGAGTTTCGCCTGAGACGTCTTCACCAGTCATGATCTTGAATATTGAGCTTTGCGACGGTTTGAACAGATGGAGGGCGGGTGATTTTCAAAATGTGGCTCTCGCCTCAACGCCGCGCATTTTCATGTCAAAAGTTCGCAACAGCTTCAAGGACGGAGGTTGGCCACTTTTCCAAATGTGGCTCTCGCTTTAGCGCCGCGTGCATTCGTTTCAAAACTTTGCAGCAGCATCAAGTGTGGAGGGGGGCCCGTTTTCAAAATGTGGCTCTCGCCTTAGCGCCGTGCACATTCGTCTTAATAGCTTGCAAGAGTTACAACGATGCAGGGCGGGTCGTTGTCAAAATGTGGCTCTCGCCTTAGCGCCGCGCACATTCGTTTCAAAAGTTCGTAACAGCTTCAAAGGGGGAGGGTGACCAAGTTTCCAAATGTGGCTCTCCTCCGCAGCGCCGCGCATATTGTTTTCAAAAACAAAATACGTTTTAAAAAGTGTAGTAACATCAACGGTGGAGGGCGGTCTGTTTTCAAAATGTGGATCTCGCCTGAGCACCGCGCACATTCGTCTTAAAAGTTTGCAGGAGCTTCAATGGTGGAGGGGAGTCCGTTTCCAAAATGTGTTTCTCGCTTCAGCGCCGCGTTCATTCGTTTCAAACAAAAGTCCGTGACACATCCGACGGCCAGCGGGACAGGTCAGCTCTGCCGACGCACAGAAACGTCAAACTAGGCCACATGATCATACGCTAGTCGAACAAGAAGGTTGGATAAGGGGGGGAGGGGAGGGTGGGGGAGCGGCAACTAGGCTGGTCCTCGCCTGGGCTTATTTCTTAAAACAGTCGCTCAACTTCAGCCCTGAGGAAGCGAAGCATCGTCGTGTTTATTTGGGAAAAGGATCATGCAGACAGTTGCTAGGGCTCAAACTGGGTTCATGCTTGGGGACCTAATCTCCAGTACGGAACTCTACGGTATAGCCCTCCCGACCTTGAGGAGGAAGAGCATCATCGTACTCATCTTGCTCGGGAAGTGGTGTGCACGTGGCCTTCACGGGGGCCTTGGTCAGGCCGTGCATCTGGACCTTCGGGCTGTCGATGGTGCTATTGGCCATCACGCGGTCAACGGCCCTATCCCCTTTCATGTCCTCGGCATTGCCCTTCGCGTTGTCAGTGGTGTCGTTGCCAATGACGATCGTGCTACCCATGGTGTCAGTGCCACTGACGATGAACTGCGACTGCAGAGTATGGTCCGCCTCAGCGTCGTTTGCGCCACTACCGAAGACAACAGCGATTCCAGTGGGCCAAACCCATTCAAGAGGACTTGCGTGGGCGTGTTCTTTCTTGGCATGCGACGTGCCCGTTACGTTGCTTGTGGTACGGCATCCAATGACAGTCTCGTTTGTGATGGCAGCTCCTTTCAAACAGAGGACGTCGGCTCTAAGCTCGACGGTGATGCTTTTGATGTCGACGAGCGCTTCCGTGCTTGCCTGCGCCTCCAGAGTGGCTTCAGCGGGCACCTTACTCATGCTAATGCCCCTGTGCTCCAGCACATCGCTCAAGGTGGTGCTGGGCTCCTGGTGCTCCACCACTCCCCTGCCCATGTTTGACCACATCACGTCCTTCACGCTTCTGGCGACATCGTCTTCCGTGGAATTGATCTTCTTGCCGTGACACTTTGGCTCGAAGAGTCTGATCTTCGCCTGCACCCCGCTGCTGGCGGCGCTCTTGCCGTGGGTATCGTCCATCTGCTCTGCGATGCACGCCTTTGATCATGAACTGACAACTAGCACCCAGATTTCTCGGGATGGAATTCCGCGGGGGGGCTATGGGTGTGTGCATGTTGTCGGATGCGGGTCCCCTCTCGAACGGGAGCCCCCCTCGGGGTTCGACAATTCGCGCCCATCTCTATACGATAAGTATGGGTGCGATGAAGGCGCTTTACTAGCGCCTTCACCGCACTGCCCTTCTCCATTTCTCCTCCCGATAGGTTCGAGTGTACGTCATTGTTCGCCTGTTGTTCGTTCATCCCAGTGCTCGAATTGCTCGCCGCTTGGCCTAGAGCTGCCTTTCCCTACGCCAGAATATGGCGCGAACTTGCTAGCAATGATCCGCTCATTCGCCTGCGCGCTGCTGCCGGTGGCTCATGCCGGTGGCCTCGATGTGAGCATCACCCAAACATATTTATATTATGTGTGCGTCGGCCCCGCAGGCGCGACGCGCACGCTCAGAAATGTGAGCCAGCGTAGACCCCAAACAGTGTGTCTCAGCGTACTGCGCAGGGCAGCATATGCAGTGCAATCGATGTGTTGCAGCCTATGTGGTGCAATGTATGTGGTGCAATCCATGTGTTGCAATCTCTGGGGTGTAATATATGCTTTGATCTATGTGGTGGAACGTATGTAGTGCAATATATATATATATATATATATATATCTATGGTGCAACTGATTGTAACAAGCGAAATGACTCATTCCATGTTCTTGCAAACATCCCACCACCAACCCGCAACCTGGCTTGCAACACCCATGCGGTGGCAACTGCGATGCATGCTTGGCGTTGGCTGGTGCATCTTTGCGGCCGCGCCAACCCTAGCACGCGCGCGCAGCGGCCAGCTAGTTTGGCGCCACCGACACGGCCGCGGTGGCGCTGACCGCTGGGCACATCCCAGCGGGCACTTCACTGCGAGTCGACGACTTGGGCGGGCGCGGTATCATGGCAATGTCGGCAACAGTAGAGAAGATGATGAAAGTAGCGATGCTGGTGACGATGTTGACACCGACGAAGGCGCGGCCAGTGCGGGCGCCGATGCTGATCACGCTGATGACGATGACGGTGTCCTCGCGTCGGTGATGAAGGTTTCGGAAAAAGTTCGACATGCACGCGCGGCCGGCGCGCGAGAGTGGCCCGCATGGTTTTCTCTGACACGGATCGTGCCCCCCCTTCCAACACGCGCGCAAGGGCGTGCGAATGATGTCGGCATGCGGCGCCAGAGGACCATTTGGCAGAATTCCATGAACATGTTGAAAAAAAAATTTGGTTCTCCGAAAAATGCGGAAGGGCGCGGGCGCAGTTTTTTTTTTGGTTTTTGAAAATTTGTGTTGCGAAAGCATGTGCTGATTGGATTGTATGGTGGGTCGGACGCTCGGATTTGAAAACGCTACGGAACCGCAGGTCTTTGACATATTCCGACATGCGCGCGCGACGACGCGCGCGCGTGCACTTCGTCACGTTTTTCTGGTTTGCAAAAAGTTCTCGCGACGCCACGCGTGCAAGGGCGTTCGAACGATTTCGACATGCGCGCGCGAAGCCAACTTGGTTTCATGTTATGAAAAATGTTGAAATACCTTCCTCTCGTTTTCTCAAGAATCCGTACGACCGCGCGCGCACGTTTTTCCCATCCATCCTGTGATGTTCGTTCCTCGTTTCGAAAAGACAGCGCCCCGCGTCCCTTCCTTTCCGTTGCCCCTTCCCTCCTCTCCATCTTCCCTCTTTCTTCGTCATCGTCATCGTCATCCTCGTCATAGGGATCTTCAGCGAAGGCCCCAGCGGGAGCGTCCGCATGGCACGGCCGCCCTATTTCGACAAACCCCTCGCACGGTTCGTGGCCGCATAGGGAACCCCACCGAAGGCCCCAACGGGAGCGTGCGCATGGCACCGCCGCTCCACCACTCACACGGCGCGTGGCCCCATAGGGAGCTCCACCGAAGGCCTCAACGGGAACGTCCGCATGGCACCACCGCCTCATTTTGGCACACCCCTCACACGGTTCGTGGCCCCATGAGGAGCTCCACCGAAAACCGCAGCGGGAGCGTCCGCATGGCATTGCCGCCCCATGTTGGCAGACCCCTCACACGGCGCGTGGCCCCAGAGGGAGCTCCACCGAAGGCCCCAGCAGGAGCGTCCGCATGGCGCCGCCGCCCCATTTTCGGCACACCCCTCACACGGGCCGTGGCCCCACAGGGAGCTCCGCCGAAGGCCCCAGCGGGAGCGTCCGCATGGCACCGCCGCCCCATTTTGGCACACCCCTCACACGGTTCGCGGCCCCATAGGGAGTTCCACCGAGGGCCCATTGGCACCGCTGCCCCATCCACACGGTTCGTGCTCCCAGAGGGAGCTCCACCGAAGGCCCCAGCGGGAGCGTCCGCATGGCACGGGCCGCGCACGGGGCTTGGGCGAAACCAAAAAGACCCCCCGCTCGCCCGCATCAGTTTTTCTCTCGCTCTTGCACGCCGCAGTCCTTTTTGCTGCCCCCCGTCCTTCGTCTCCTCTCTCTCGCAGTACTCGCAGCAGCATATGGTCGGGTCCTTCGTCAGGCTAATGTTTTGAAAATCCGTGGTGCGAAACTATGTGTTCTTTATATGTTTGTTGGGCACTCGATTTTGAAATCTTTCCGAAACCTATTGTTTTCGTAGGATTTCGGCACGCGCGCGCGACGACGCGCGTGCGCGCACTTCGTTTCATTTGGGCATGGGGTTCTTGACAACTCATGGTTTTTTATAAACGAGTTCGCGCTTAGTAATTTTCGCAGAGGATGGCGGGGGGGCTGATACCGGCCTGGCTGGGATGGTATGAACTCACATGTAGGATGGACGATGGGGCATAATCATATGCAAATTGCTATACGACAAGGGAGGTTGATAATCCGGGGGGGGGTTCGAGTATATTCTGTAGGCGGCAACGGGACGGCGACGGCGGCAACATAGCCGCCAGACCGCTACCCAGGCCCAGACGGCGGGCGGCGACGAGGTGGCGAGGCGGCGACGGGGCGGCAACGGCGGCAACAGAATTTTAGACTATGCTGTTCACGGGATCCCACGTGCCAGAGCTGAAGGGGGGTCAGGCGGCGCACGCGTGCACCGTCAGGCTTGCACGAATACAGACAAACAACAGGAATATCCGACACAGCAGCGGGACGCGAGGCGAATCCAGACGAGAGCGAGCGTGGGGCCGCATGCCCCAAAGTATGTTCGAAAGCCCCCGCGCGGGACCGGCACGAGCCCGAAATGTGTCTCCAAAAATCGGTACCTGACCTGGCATTCCAGGTGACCCTCCAGGCCCAGAGAGTCCACGTGCGGAAACACCCCACACAGGCCAACCAGCCCCTTCTGGCCGAAGGCCGTAAAAGATTGCACATAGCAGTACGTGGCACAAACGGGAGGGCGGGAGGGAGGTGCGAAGGAGCAGGATATCAGATCATGACTCCCCAGCTTAGGCACCTTACTTGGGATCCCCCCAAAGCCAATACTCATTCATTATCATTAGACGTCATGGGGAGCTACGAATTGCGCCTCCTAATTGTTGCTTTGATGCCCGTCCTGGGCCTAGCCACTTCGGGCCTTGGCTCCGACGCAGCGCAGCCGAGCGACATCGAGTCACCCTTCAGAGCCCGCAAGGTGCGGGAGAGGCGAGCAGCCAGTGGCCTACGCACCACCTTGGACTCCTCCAGCGCGTCGGCCATGGCCGTGCCTGGAGCCTGCCAGAACTGCTCACCCTCACGAATGTCGCTGTCGGTCATGATCGCACGCCTCTGGATCAGGACGTGCGTCTTGGTGTAGCGCTGGAGCGCGCTGGACGTGTTCCAGCGGCCCCTCCTCCTTGCGACCTCCAAGTCACCCCCGTTCGCCACGAAGAGCGCGGCCCCCGCGTGCCGCAGGCTGTGCGGGGGGCCGAACTCCTCCAACCCCAGCCTGCTGAGGCTGGCGTTCCACTCCTTCCTCTACTTGTCGGGCGTGGTGGGGGAGACGAGGTCGTCGGGGCCCAGGTCGTCGATCAAGCACTTCATGACCCCCTTCGCCAGCTCGGTCGTCAGCTCGACGCCCTGGCCCGAGCCCGTCTTGACCCTCTCGCCCCTGGAACGGTCTCCCAGTAGCAGTGCGATGCGGCCCGGTTTGTCGATGCTCACGTCGCGTCTCCTGAATCCTGCTTAGTCCTGCTCTATCAGCCAACCGTCGAGCTGGACGACGACGGCGCAGGCCTCCAGTAGCTACCTGTGCTTGCACAAGTCAGTCCGTCACAATCAGGGCCACCCCTTGGAGCGGGATGGGTTGCCCCTCCTGCGCCTGCTGTTGCCGTTCCCACGCCTTGAGAGCCCTCGCGGAGAGCGGCAAGCAATTGCGATGAGCCTCAAAGATGTGCATGAAGCCGTTGAAAGTCACGCTGCCGCTCCCATATCCCAGCCCGCGTACGTAACATTGATCCGCCAGGTATGCTGCTAGAGCCTTGTCCCGCTGGTGCACCGTCCCGAAGGGAACACCCAAGCGCTTGGTGTCGATGAGGAACTCCCTGACGGCCTTCTCGTACACGAGGTTGGTCTTGTCGTCGACCGCGTGGATCGCCAACCTGTTGGTGAACTCCAGCTTGTCGTTGTGTGCGTTCGTCCAGGCCAACACACCTCTAGTCTTCAGCGGTGGTGGCCTCGATGATGGGCGGAGCGCCCCGACGGAGCACACCAAACCGAAGAGAAGCAGGGGGCCCCAAGAAGGCCGTGACCTCGCAGCCGTGCCCCGAGGGGGGTGATACACGAAGACACACTCCTCGACCCCGTCCAACGCGTCAGGCTTCACCAAAGAAACATCAGCGCCATCAGCACAGGACCCCGCAATGCACGTCCCGATCAGATCTTCCCGACCGTCGCCCTCAGCGCCTTCGGGGTGTACCGCCATTTGTGCTCTTCCTTCGTCGCCTCCGCTGCTCCGATGCCCAGCCCCCGACTCGGTCCGTCGGAAACGTTGTCCTCCGAGGCGACCCACCTCAGGTGCAGCTTGCTGCCACAGACGAGCACCACCGCCGCAGCCTGTTTTGCCAGATGCAGTAAGCCAACCGCTGATGAACGCCCCTTCGCCAAGACTCCCATGGATATCAAAGAGTCCGAGAACACCAACGCCCTCTTGCCCCAGCAAGGCCGCGATCGGGAAAGGTGACGAAGCAAGGCAACGATCGCGCGCAACTCGAGGATGTTGTCGTGCTCCTCCTTGGCCCACTCCCCCTGGAAGAGCACGGCCCATCTCGAAACAGTCGCCCATGAAGCACAGGCGGGCAGCGCCTGCCCCCTCGCGCGCACGATCTTCAGCTGGCCCTGCTCGATCCTTCCCCGCGCCCCAGCGGTGACTCTGCACCAGTCGGGCGAGATCCCCGTCACTATCTCGCAGTACACTTGCCGCCAAAGAGCTCCGTAGCTGAAGCCCGTCTCCGCTGTGCACGAAACGTCCCCAGGCCCCATTCGCACTGCTGAGCCTCGAGAACCGCCCGTCGTTCGTCACTAGCAGACCCTCCCAGTGCGAGTTGCTGCAGGCGTAGCCGTAAACCCCGTCCAGCCCCAAAAAGTTGGACCCGACCTCGCCGATGAACCTTGTCTGTCGTATGAGTGCCCTGAAAAGGGCCCCCCCCTGCGCATCAGCTTCGCCACCTCCAGCGCCGCGCGGTGCGCGATGGGGTTCTTGTTTGGGTGCAGGTGGGCTATCCACCACCATCCCCTCCTGATGTGGCCGAAGGGCCGCTCGAGCTCTGTTGGGGCCATCAGCTCGTAGTTGGGGCCACGCCGAATGCCCGACGCGTCGCACCAAATACCCTTCAACCCCCTCACGTCGTCCGTCAGCGTCTCGACGTCTGAGTGGAGCTCGAGAAAGCCTGGTATCCCCGCGGGTGGTCGCGCTACCTCGTCGTCCTCCTGGCCCACCATCGCGACCTCCTCCCCGGTCTCCCCGAAAGCATTCTCGGTCCTCACTGCCCAGACCTGGTGGTCCCCCTTGCTCACCTCCCGACGACGCTCGCCCGAGGTGATCTCCGTCTGCACGATGCCGCAGCCTTCATCGGACGCGTCTGTCATGAAGGCCTCGGGGCGCCAGTCGGCCTCGAGGTTGGAGGAAAGGTAGACCGAAAGGGTCGGGAGGGCCATCAGTTCTGACACGACGTCCTGTGGCATCTTCAGGTGTTCCTCCCACTCGTCGGTCATGTGGCTCTGGGCCCGCTGGGAGATCGAGTTGAGCATTGCGAATCCAGATCGAGATATCATGAGAGACCAGGTCCACATCCCCAACAACCAAGACAGACGTGATGGCGCGGTGCTCCCAGCCATCACGATGGCCTCCGCCGCCATCACCAACTCCTTCATCGTCTCAGGATGTATCATGACGGTGCACGGGCGGCCACGGATGGTCAAACCCAGTCCCCTCGTCACCCCCTGGCCTCAGTCTTCTTTGTGCACTTGCAGCCCCTTCGCCTCCAGCGAGCCCTTCACGATGTCTTTGTCTATCTGGATGTACCCCTCCCCCGACTCCAAGATCCTGAAGCCGATGTAGTCGCCGATGTAGAGCATGAGGATCGGGGAGGCTTTCTCGAAGGACGGGGTCGGCCGACCGTGCGCCAGCTCCTCTATCTCGTAGCCCTGCACGTCTCCGAGGCTCTCGGCGAGGCAGGAGTGGGTCAAAAACACAGCCCAAGAATGACCCATCTTGGGAGCGATAGCTCCAAACCCCACGCTCGTCGGCGAGGGCTCTTCGATCGGCCTCCCCACTTCGCAAGAATACTTCCACAGCCCCATTGAGGAGATATCCTCCAGCACACAATAGTCCGCTAACTTCTTGTTCCATCTCAGCTTGTAAAACCAGTCTGGAATGTCCCCCGCGAGCGAGAATACCTCCTTCGCGCCTAGAACGTCGGGAGACAAATCCAATGAACTCAGCGCTCTCGGTGACCCCAGTCCCGTCTACGGTAGCTTCCGAAACTTCAAGTTGAGACGCTTGCAGTCCCAGACGAGTCGCGATGGCTCCACCTGACACTCGTCGTCCTTGCTCAGGTTCTTCACGACCGTGAACACGCCCACGCGTTCCTCGATGTTGTCGACGTACGTCAGCATCCCCCCTTCCCGCATGCGCAGGCCTAGCTCCAGGCGGTTCTTCTTGTGCCTCCATCTTGGGTCGCAGTAGCTCCGCGCCTGGTGGTACTTGTCCCAGTCGATCTCGTCGTCCGCCCTCAGCATGAGGCCCGTCGCGCTCTCGAGGTAGGGGGAAGCTCCCGTCGGCAGCTTCGATATAGGTACGCCCGTGGCCCCGCGCTTTGGGACAGACGCCTGCTCCGCCACTAGGTCGCACAAGTCGCCCTTCTTCAGTTGTCCCGTTGCCCGTGCCGTCCGTCCAACACCTCCGTAGTCCATCATCCCGCCCCTGCCCAGGCGGCCGAGAACAGCCCTGCCATCGCTCATGCTTCCCCAGTGAGCTCGCTGCACCAACTTCGACCAGAGCTCGTTGGTGATCGTTCTCTGCGTCGGGGTCGCACTCGCCCAAGTCGACTTAGTCGAAAGCGGCTCTCTGCGGCTCAGCTCGTCCACTACCTTGCATCGCCCTCGAGCCAGAGACCGTATAGCCGCCGTCGCCCTCACAAGTCTCCTCCACGTCAGCCTCCGCCCCTTCTCCGTCAGGTAAGGGCCCCTCCCCACCATCGCCGAGTAGGGGGCGTCGGCAGATCTCGCAGGGGATCCCGTTGACGCTCCCCAGAGGGAGCCCCAGCAGTCTGGAAGCAGTCGGACATGCAGTCCACGATGAGAGGTGCCCTCAGTCTGGCACAGCTGCGGCCCGATATGCAAGTGGAGCAAAACCACCAGGACGCAACCGATCACACGTGCCGAACCTTGACCAACAGCGCTACAGTCCCAACCCCTCGTAGCCGCCGAAGACCGCCCGAACCACTGGACGATCAAGCTACGCGGACATATGCACTTGGTGCTGGCTTGGCAAGAGGTCGCCGCAAAACCTCCTGCCGCAACCTATTCGTCAGCATGGCCACGACCGCTGCCCTCGCCGACTCCGCCGAGGTGCTTGGCGATCGCGGCCTTCCGCTTGAGACGCTCCGCCGCCTCACCGTCGGCGGCCAAAACTCCAGGGGTGTCCTGCTTGCCCAGGTCCAAGAACTCCTCCGCGTACGCCCAGTTGACCTTGGACTTCCACTTCCCACCGTTGGCAGTCTTGGGGCGTCGCCAATCGGACTCCTGCCCCACCAGCTCGTAGGCCTTGAAGATCGAGTACAGCCGCAGGCAGGTGAGCTCCGCGGCCTGCGAGTTGATCAAAGAGTCAAACTCGCCCGCCGCCATCATCCTGTCCAACACCGCGCCCAGCATGTACACCTCGGAGGCGATCGAGCACTTGGTGAGCCCTTCTGCCTGAGCCAGTCGTCGAGCTCCGCCCGAGCCCCGCGGCCTGACTTGTACAGGCGCGAGAGGACGCTCGGCGCAACCCGAGTCTGCACACCTCCCACTCTGCCTCCGTCCACCTCGGGCTTCGTGAAGACCCGATCCTTACCCCTGACGTTCACGATCTGGACGCGCAGCGTCGGGTCCGCGCACGGCCAGACCGTGCTGTTCGACCTCCCCACCTTGCTGATGAGGAGCATCACGCTCCCCGAGTTGCTGCCCTTCTTCAGGTAGATCCTGTTCCACCTCGCCCACGGCGCCATGACGACCGCCGCCTTGGTCCCTGGGATCACGATCTCGTCAGCGTCCTCGTAGTCTCCGCCGTACGGCACAAACTGCTCGTCGGCCTCGGCTCCCCAGATGAGCGGACGGCCCTCGTCGGCGAGGTCGGGCGCGATCCAGCCGACCGCGCAGGCCCCGAGGTACCACCAGGCTCTCGTGGTGGCACAATCGCGGCCCCCCGCGCGGGATGGCCAGGCCGTCGGGCGACGCCCGACACGTGCAATCTGTCAGAACGGAACGGCTCCGCAGAAGGTCCTTGGGGACCTCAACCGCATGGAGCCGAAATCTTGAGGACGGCAGAGCCGAGGGAGGACAGAAGGACGAGAACGAGGAAGGACAAGAGAGGACGGCACGAGGGGGGGAACTGGCAGTATAAAAGAGCGTTATAATAACATTTAAGCCGCCAGACCGCCACCCAGGCCCGGACGACGGGCGGCGACGGGGCGGTCACGGCGGCAACAAAATAGCCGCCAGACCGACACCCAGGCCCAGAGGACGGGCGGCGACGAGGTGGCGACGGGGCGGCGACGGCAGCACTATAGCCGCCAGACCGCCACTCAGGCCCAGTTCCTTAGACCACAAGTAAGACCCCGAAGTGCAAGCACAGCTCGGGGAATCGTACACTATACGCTCCGTGGTGGGCGCTTTCTCGCCAGACCGCTCGGGAGCGATATGCTAGAATACTGTTGTACTAGATGCTCGGGTCGGAAGTGCGCCTTCAACAGGAGCGCCCGGTACTGATATGTCCCTCTGCGTCCCATCGACCATCCTCCCCCTGATGCACTCCCTGTGCCAGAGCTGCTCGCCACTGGGCCTGAGGCTGCAGTCCTCCATGCTGGAGTCGGGCGCGGACTGGCCAGCGATGGCCAGCTCCGCGTGGGCGCTGGACAAGATTTCGACTGGCTGGGATCACAGTCGGGGGCGCCGCGGTCGGCGTTCTGGGGGCCGGGGCCCCAGGACTCTCGTGTCCCCCGCTCCCTCCAGGCCTCCCAGATAGGGTCCGAGCAGGTGGGGTCGGAAGGAGGCATCCACTTGTGCCGGAGTGGCTACGGGAGGAGGCACGAGGGGGAGGGGGCGGGAGGACGACGGGGGGATGGAGGGCGGAGGAGAGAGGGATCCCAGGGAAGGATTTCAGCTAAGTGATGCTACCACGTGACTCGACGAGGGAGGCGACCCCAACTGACATTACCAGAGGGCGACCCTGGCAGGCATCACCAGTCGTCAACACATGATACCGCATCTCACTCCACGTCTCGCGGCAAGATGCCTCTGCCGACCCCCGAGATAGCCCAAGAGGGCCCCAGGAGAGCCCCACGAGGGCTCCAAAAGGCTTCCGGCAGGAAAGGAATTCGAAGAGGCGTTTGAAGGCCAGAAGTCATGCCGGAAGGAAGTTCGAAGAGACTAGAAATACCCGATGTGGAGTCTTCATTCGAGGTGTTTGATTGCATGTCACAGGGCTTTTGGCCCGCAAGCACGCTGGCGATTTCGGGTGTAGGGGGACCCGCGTCCAAAGCGCGAGGAGAAAGCAAGGCCCCCGGCAGTGAGGGGGAAGGAGGGAGTCGGGGCTCAAGAGACGGGGGTCAATACAAACGGGGGTCAGTCAGAGCGCCCGATCTTGCAGGATCCTGCAGGGCCAGGATCGCATTGACCAGTGTTTGGGTGCAGGATCCTGCAGGATCTTGCATGGTCCTTCGCACAGACCTAGGTTTGGGCGCAGGATCTTGCAGGGTCTTGCAGGATTCTGCAAGGCTTGACTGACCCAGGTCTGGATTGACCCGGGTCAGAAGATCCCCGAGGGAGGTGTGCCTCTCTTCTCCGACCTTGCATTTCCTTCGCGATGTCGGCCCCCCAGGAATCTCGGCCACTCCCCGGGGGGCCCGACGTCCACCCCCAGAGCCTGTGCTTCACGAGCGGCTTCCAGGGGCAGAAAAAGCTGCGAAGAACAAGCCGTCGCGATTTTCGCGCGCCGCCCAGATCTGAAGGGAGGGAGGGCTCCCCGTTTCCTCCCCCCCTTCCCCTCTTGCCCCCCCCCCCCCCCCTCCGCCCCCCGCTCCCCTCCTTGCGCGTGCAGGACGCTCCCGAGGGCGGCTGGCTTTGCCCGCGCGCGGGCGGCGTCGGCGGAGCCCGCGCCCCCCAGCCCGCGCGCCGCCCAGCCTCATCATCACCAGCAGCAGCATCATCATCACCACCACCACCATCATCATCATCATCACCAGCATCAGCATCATCATCACCACCACCACCATCATCATCATCACCATCATCATCATCATCATCAGCATCATCGTCATCATCATCATTGTTGTTTCGTTCCACAATGAGTTGGTTCTGGGCTTCTAGTTGGGCATGGATGCTTCACCAACTGAGAAGTGGCCCCGCACCAGAGCAGCCGAGCAAACATATTGAGGTGGCTGTCGCAGCCATCGTTCTGGTTGGTAGCAGAAAGATACTCAATTCAAGGTCGATGAGTATACCGACTTGCAGCGGCCGTTGACTCATTCACCCCGCCTATGTTTTGCCCATCCTGTCCTTTCACTACATATTGTAGTCAGCAGCGTTGCTGGGACATTTATATGAACCTGTACCGTGTACCCTCTCTTCTACGAGTTTGCTTGTACAGCGCACTCGTGAAACGCGATTGGGCAGTGCATCCTGGTGTGTCGGGCTGAGTACCTTCTCCTCCAGAGTGCGTCTGTACCGTGTACTTTGGGCACGTGATTGGGCCAGTGCGATACCATATTTGGTTTGGCGCTACGCTTTGTGTGCTCATCGGCCCGCAACTTTTTTCGATGCCCACGACGGTGAGATGGCCTCGTCCTACCCTGCGCAGCGCCTGGGATCGGCACGTTGTCCAGCCGATACTGAGGCACCTTTTTTCCCATCCAGGCGATGGTCCTTCTTCTGTTGTTGTCCAGTGGGTATGCTCAAGGGTCATCATGAATGACGTTCCTGCCTTGTGCGAGGCTCTGTATCATATCTTGTAGGAGATTGTTCCAGATCATGTGCGGGTTGGTCGGTATGGTCGCGCGGGTAATATGGTTCTTGCTCTTCTCGCGCACGGCGCGGCACCAGCCCAGCTCCGCGCTGCACTATTAGCGCCTAAATGTCCGCAGTGGGCGAGGTGTGTATTAATGGCGTTGCCAAGTGAGACGATTTTCTTGGTTAAGTCTGGCACCCTTGAGCGGTTTCAGTCTCATCGGCAGACATTGCTACAATCGACAGGGTCTGCAGTGCAGTATAGGTTCTATTTGGACACCGTGGCTTGCACATTGGCAGGGTCAACGTTGATCGGGCTAAAAGACGACCAGGTATCCCTGAGCGTTGCGCTGAGCAGTACAAGGCTCTCCTTGGTTTTGATTAGCGACGAGATTATGAGTTTCCGCGCTGCGCATCACTTCGGAAGGCTGTTGGTAGCATTGGTTGCATGCCTGTTGTCTGGCGCCCTATGGAAGTACAGGCGTTGATTGTTGAGAGAGCGCTCGTTCAAACGTTACGCCCTGGCTGCAATGATGCTGACTTTCGATGTCTTCAGAATGTTTGGCGTCGCGGTTTTCGCATGCGTCCTGACCGAACTGAGCCGCGGGCGAGGTCCTTTCCTCGTTCTCGTTCCAAGGCCACAGGTTCGGCGTGGGCAGCAACCATTTTTCTTGATGTTTTGCGGGAGAAGCCAGCACGTCCACCTACGCACCCGTCAAAGACCCGAGGTAGTTGCAAGCAGTTGCGCCCGTTCCATCTGCGCGGTAGGATTCTTTCGTCCGGTATGTTTGGACCATTGACTTGTTGGATCGCAACCCTCTCTACCGGAACATGGCGTTGGCATTTTGTGATTCGAATGTTTGTATCAAGTTCCTTGAGTCGTGCTTTCCGCGGCAACAGGCCGAGTATGTTTATGAACTCGTTGGTCATATCAAGATCCGCACGGGTGGTTTCTCATCCCAGTTTGCAGCAAAGCCGTTCCTGAATGAATTGTGTCAACGTCTTAGCTTGCCGCCTTTTACGGTCGAGCCCATTGTCTTACCTCGCGAACTCGTTCGACGTCTGCGCCTGCTTCGCAGGCTGTTTCAGCTTGCCCTGCAAGAAGTTCGTTCTGAACCTGCTCGTCGGTGGCTTTGTGATCATCTGAATGTTCTGCCAGCGAAAGGTATTGTTTGGTCCGACAAGTTCAACGTCGAGCGCGTTCCACGGGGCTCTGCCACGCGGACTTCAGCTGCGCGCCACCCGAAGTCAGCGGTCTGAGGGCAGTTCAACCGTCGCTGGCGGCGCACCTTGGGTCATGGATGTTACCGGCGTGGCCCTCCCTTCCACGTCTTCGGCGGGCGTTACAAAGCGCGTGGCAGGCGTGGAGTCGTCGGCGTCGACTGCATCCTCGTGCCCAGCGGCGCATTCGTCGCGCTCTGGGCTCGGAGGTTCAAGCTCTGCCTGTTCCAGCGCGCCCTGGGCCATGGGTGGAGTTGGAAGTCCGTTTTCGGGAGAACGTTCGCTTGCGTGGCGTTCTGGCGTGGGGCGACGAGGACTCCACAGAAGCATGGGTCATTGGGCGCGGCGCGGTTGGCCCCTGCATAGCCCGCCATATGGTGGCGGACGCGAGCTCGTGGCGGTATCATCCAGCACTACGCCCTCGCGATGTTCTAGCCTGGCATGACATTCGCGGCCAGGTGGGCCCCCCCGAGTTCCTGGCCCACAGGTGGGGTTTCATGCGCCAGGCCGCCTCGCCGCCCACGCTCTTTCCCTTTGCCAAGTCGAAGTGCTTCTCGGACTGTGGCGATCGGAAGCGCGGCCGTCCGACGCACTCGTGCATGCCCAGAATTATTGACATGCCGTATATTCTCTTCGCGGGGCCCTGGAAAGTCATCGGTCGGGCGACGCGCGTTGCGCTGGGAATCCCAGGCGCAGGGCGCGAGATCCCGAGCATCAGCGACGTCGGCAGGGCTCTGAGGCAGGACCTGCAGTCACTGGCGGCACCTGCCCCTGATGGGTGCTGCATGCGCTGCGACTGCCAGTTGCGCGGCTGCCTCCGGGTCTCGACTCTCGATATGGACCGGGCGTTTGAGAGTTGTCGCACTGAAACTGCGCTGCCCGCGTGGTGGCGGTTAGAGTCTTAGTTCCGCGCAGTCGCAGGCGTTGGCGCCATCGCGACTGCGAAAGGCAAGCGGTGCAAGGTCATGGCCGCCACTCGTTCCTGGAGTCGCGCCTGGCGGGCCCCACCCCTGGAGGCCATGAGGAGAGCCCTTCTACAACCAGGTCATGCCTGTAGTTTTGTCGTGGTCGGGAACCTGGTCTTTGAGCTTATGGGGTCGTGCATTGGGGGACTTATCAGTAGTGCTGCAGTCTCTGTTCGTTTTGCGCATGAAGAATTCCTGATGCTGGATAATATTGCGAAGTTTAGGCTCTTGGTTTCCGTTCGGGCCCACCAATAGAAGCAGCTCTGAAATGGCGTAGGTGCGCGGGTGACCCCATGTCCTTCAGTCTCTGTTAGCGCCCCGTCTGTGAAGGTGTTTTCGGTAAATATGTTGTCTGAATCTGTATCTGTTGAATTTCAGTCCACGGGGTGTCCGACGCGATAGTATTATGGACGTCTCGTTCTTCATGGCGACGCATGTGGGCGGGTGAGTCTGGCGCCACTTAGCTGGATTCTTCAAAATCAACAACGCCCCTGGGTCCACGGGGCCTCGGAGCGCCAACGTGGCGTCGTTATCCCTCGGCCGGGTCGTCCACCATGTTCGTTCGCGCGTGTTCGAGCCCCGCTGCTCAGTAAGCTGGCGTCTGCTCGCTCGGCTTGCTTATCTCGGGCTCTGATGTCGCTCATCGTCGTGGAGCGCGCTCTCGAGCTTCTGGAGCTTGGGTATCCCATGGCTTGCATCACCAAGTTCATTGTATCCTTGCCGCCGTCGCCATTTGTGCTCAGTGCTCCTCGATTGTGGCTTCCCCAAGTACGGCGCCATGTTCATGTTCGGCTTCGGTGGCCCTGAGCCACGTGCAACGGAGACGTCAGGGGCGATGGCGGTAGGAGCCTTGGCATGGTTTCTGGCAAAAGGATACGGCTACGGTGGCTCGCCCTACGCGCAGCCTCGTGGATGGAATGATCGTCGTGACCGCCGCGGTGACCCTGGGGGTCGCGGTGATGATCGCGGTCGCTGGGGCCGTGCTCGCGACTGCCGTCGCTGCGGAGACTCGCCTGGCTCGGAGGAGGTTCCGCCTCCTTGCCCTGCGGCGCCCGCAGCGCTCGAGAGCGGGGGCAGGTGGTGTCGCGCGACGAGGACTACATGCGCCAGGGTGAGATTTTGGCGACCTGTTGTGGGCCCCCGGCTGAACCGGGCTCTCTTTGCGATCGCGGTTCCAGCAGGTCCGAGCGAGGGTTTCTCAGCGGGCTCATCCTCGCTATCAGCCCCCCCTCCTCAGCCGCCGCCGCATGCCCGTGCCATGGGCGGCCAGGTCGTGGATGGTGTTCTTTCGGCATCGCCGAAGTGCATCATCAAAACAACGCGGGGTGCCACATGCAAGTTTGTGACAGGCGTTTTCCAGGAGGTACGCGAGTTTCTCATCAGGTCGTGGTCGTCGAATCTTGGTACTGTCAAACAGCTCAATGCGTTTCTCAAGCGCAAATGCGAGGGCGTGCCCCCCCGCGCCAAGGAGGATATGATCCAGTGCTTCTGGGGCGTTCTCCGGCAGCTGGGATGAGTAGAAGATACAGGGTTCCCTGGAGATCTGGAGTCCGACGCTGAGTAGGTTGTTTGTCTTTATTGTCGTCGGCAGTGACATCAGTCAGGCTCTGTTTTGGGATCCCTCCATATTGCCTTTTCAGTAGTGTGCTCAGTGTTCCTGATCGGCGTCCCGTACGGATGCCTTCTCAAGCCGTTCATTGTTTCATGCCGCCCGTTGGGGCTTGCGCGCCATCTATGGGTGAGTTCACCCGCATTGTTTTGCCAGAGGTTGTACGTGCAGGCCGTCGCCGCGCGTGCGACTTGTCTGGCCCCATTGATGTCAGCTCCCGCTC
>CAUYUJ010020616.1:527500-620000 GCA_963575745.1 Prorocentrum cordatum | reverse complement strand
CTACTACTACTACTACTACTACTACTACTACTACTACTACTACTACTACTACTACTACTACTACTACTACTACTACTACTACTACTACTACTACTACTACTACTACTACTACTACTACTACTACTACTACTACTAGTATCCGTGGTCTGCGATCGGCCCGATCGCAATTTTGTCTTTTCAGAATCTCACCTGTTAGCCTAAGGCCCCAAGTGGTTGCGATCGGCCCCGGTTGCATTCCCCCTCCCCCTCCCCCTTCCGAGAATCTCTTAAAGCATTTTGAAAGCCTTCAGAAGTTCCCCCCCCCCGTTTCCCTCCTCCCCCCTCCGTCCCTCCAACCCTCTGCCCCCCCTTCCCCTCTCCCTCATTGCTCCTTACTCTTTCCCCTTCCTCCTCCCCTCGTTTTTGAACTCCGCTCAAATTAGTCGCTGGACCACTCCCAGGGTCTAGTTTTTCACCCCGATCGATCTCTGACGGCCTTCGGCTGCATCTTCGAGGGGGTCTTGCCAGTCATGTAAGTGCGGTCGTATCCTTGTTTCCGACGTGGGTTGTCGCTGATTGAACGTAGATCCAGCATGGGTTCGACACGGATTCGACGTGGATTCGAATCGGATCCGACGCGTTGGACGCGGACTCGGCGCGCATGCTGGCGCGATGGGACAGACAGGGCCCCCCGAAGGTGCAGCATGGGGTGCCCCGGGCGCCGAGAGCGGCGAGAGGCCTTCCTGCGACGCCCACCCATGGCCCCGTTCGCCGGCCCCCGTGCCCCTGCCCCCTCGCCGCAGGGGCAACGACAGGGGGGGGGCAGGCACAGGGGGGGGATGCATCGATCCCCAATCGCCCATGGATCGCCGACGCGGAGCCACATGTCGCCGATCCATCGGCGATGTATCGCCGATTCCACGTCGATGCCCCCCCCTTCTGCGAGTCCCCCCCTCTCGTTGCCCCTCATCGTAGGAGGGCGCACTCGCGGCGGCTGGCAAGACCCCCTCGTCCCTCGCCTTCCACCCCTTGGTCCTGAGGAATCGGCTCGTGAGGGTATCCGCCGCCATCGGGCTTCGAGGGCCCTCTCCGGGCCCCATCAGAAGGGAGTCAGGACGAGAAGCTGGTCCCGGGGCAGCGGCCCTGAGCTCCAGGACCCGCTTCCCTCGGTACCCGATGCCAAATCGTCGTACCCTTGCTACTCTTCCCCTGCCACGGCGGACCACGGCCAAACAGCGGCGGGTGACAAGCTGCCAAGTCCCAAGGTCTCAAATGCTGGAGGCCCGACCAAGAATGCCAAGAGTGCAACCATGGCGAACCACGAAGGCCAAGAATGCAAACCAAGAGTACCATGAATGCCAGGAATGCATGAGTTTGCATTCTTGGTTTGTATCATTGGTACTTGCCGGTAGGCCCAGTATATGTCCAGGCCTGATGTCTACCATGACGTTAATGTTGTTTCAAGACAGCCGCCCCAGGTGTACATTTTCCACGAGTGCCGATCATGTAAATCGCGTATGTCAATAATGCGCACAATGAGGAATTCGTGGTCTGCATTCGCGGTATTTTTGGTTTTGCATTCTTGGCATTCTTGGTGGGCTTCTGTTTACTGGTACCTTGGGACTGGGCAGGTGACAACAATGACGAACATGGCAGCAAACAGGCAGCGCGAGGAGCGGCTGGGGGCGAGAGAAAACTAGTCAGACATCCATCAGCTTCACCGCCCTGCTGCTCCCTGGTGCGAAGGACCACTCTCATCCTCTCGCCATGAAGGGAAGTCCTCCTGCTCCTCCTCCTCCTTCCGCCTCTTGCTGAAGTCCAGCCATAAGGGGGCGGACCCGACGTGTCTGGCTGATGCTCTGGAGGCGCCCGTGGTCAGGGGAGGCTGCCGCACCGCTCAACGAAGTGATGTTAAACGGATCCTGCAGAGTGGGCCCCTTCCCGAGTCCGTGCTTCGGTGCGGATCGTCTGCGCGCCTCGTCCCCGTCGTCGTCGGTGTAGGTGTCGTCGCCGTGGTCGTGGTGCCTCTGCTGCTCTGCTCGGAGCCTGCTTCCCCTGTGCAGTGGCCACCACTGACCACCCACCGCGACCCTCCGCCTCTTGCCCCCCCCCCCGGACTTCCGGCCCCTGCGCCGCCGCCGGCCCTCTGCCGAGGACGGCCTGTTCGGAGCAGGAGCAGCGGGCAAGCTCGAGGCTCCGACGAGGCGCCTGCGCAGCCTGTCGGAGAGCAGCTGCTCGCTCTGAGCTCACCCTGCCGCGTGGCTGCGCGTGGCTCCGCGCCCGCGCCGCCCCTGGACGCGGGCGCCTCGAGCCTCGAAGTCCGAACCTTGAGGTTCGGATTTCGCGAGATTGCAAATAAGCCACATCTTGCAAACAAGAGGGTCTTTATTTGCGGTGGTTATTTGCAATCTGTTGCTATGGTTCGAGATTTTCGTGTTCGCTCTTTGTGCCTCCAGCTGGCTTCTCGTCACCACGGCTGGATTCGCCCTCTCGAAAGTCGGGCCAGAGCGCATCCTGGGGCAGGTCCAGAGGTCGAATTTTGACCGCTGAACCCAGATGATTTTGCTTGTTGTTGTCTTTCATCCCGTGCTCTGTTGTGACGGCCCTGGGGTGTGGCAAGGGCCCCAGGAGGCCGAACATTGCCAAGAAAACAAAGCGTCTCAGCTTCTTCACGCGAGGGGATGGGTCTGGGGCTCGGGCCCCAGGGCCTTTTCCTTCGGTCCATCCCGCCTCCGTGGCTGGGGCCTCTTGGGTGTCTCCTGGGCCTCTGGGGGGCGTTTTGGTGGCCTCCTGAGTGTTTCGGGGGAGCCTCTGGCGGCCTCTTGGGCGCGTCTTGGGGGCTCTCTGGGTTTGGGGGCCCCCGAATGGCAGTTCGAGTTCCTCCTCTTCGGCCCCTCTTGAGGGCCTGTTGGGTGCTTCGAGGACTCAGGTTGTCATTCTTGGAAATGGATATCTGGGGCCTCTTGGGCCGTGTGGGACGCTCTTAAGATCGAAAGTGCGAGCATGCGATAATCAATCATCAACTAGTTTCAACAATTTGTGCCTCCTGGGCCAGCCCCCAGAGCCCCCAAGATGGCCCAAGAGGCCCCCAAGAGAGCCCAGGGACGGCCCCTTGGGGCCATATCTAGGACGCGTGGGAAGGACGGACCCACAGCCGCGCTCCCGAGGCCTTAAAGAAAAATCATACGACAATTCCTTTGATCGCCCACGAGTGTGTATTACCTCATACTCAATACAGAGATCTCGAAGGGACTTGAGGACACCACACTCAGTGGTTCGCGGCACGGTGGCGGATACACAAGCACGCTGAGGGAGAAGGATGAGGAGGGATTAATCAGGAGCAGCAGGAGGAGAATGGTATTCATGAGGAGGAGGAGGAGGAGGAGGAGGAGGAGGAGGAGGAGGAGCTGCCATGTCAAGTCCTCAGGAGGAGCAGCAGCGGGAATGCCTCCGGAGGCCTCCGCGGGACTCCTGGACCTTGGGGCCTCCGCAGGCTTTTGGGGGACCTGCAGGAACCTCCAGGCCAGGGGCCCGCCAGAGAACGAAGGAGGACAGGACGGAGCAGGAAGAGTTGGAGGAGGACGAGGAGGAGGACCCATGCAAATCCATAACGCGCCAGCGATGCTGCAATTCACCCCTCCTCCGAGTTCCCCCTTCACAGGTCACACAGAACGGTTTTCACTGCGGAAAGTGCCCCCTCGGAAGACAGTCTTTCTAGAATCTCCCGTCGCACCAAAAACCAATGCCTGGGGCCTCAGCGCCGCGAATCAATGTGAGTGTTGCATGCTGACAAGGCTGAGCCGTGCCAGAACACCCATGTTTGGGATTTAAAACACAGGAAATGAGCGTGACTGTTCTGTCCTGACAATCCCAAATCGCACCAGAACGCCATTCCTGGGACTTCGACCATGATTCATGAAACGATCGCGAACTTTAGCACGAAGGTTCGCGGCGCCAAGGCGATAACACACATTTTGCAAACGAGCCGCCCTCAACCCGTGAAACTGTTCCAGAACAAATGTGCGTGGCGCCACGGCGAGAGCCACATTTTGAAAATGTCCCGCCCTCCATCAGTGAAATTGCTGCGAATCTTTAAGATAAATGCTCGCGTCGCCAAAGCGAGCCACATGTTGGGAAGGACCCGCCCTCCATCCATGAAGTTGTTGCATACTTCAAGTTCGGGCGAAACGCCCAGACCTCCCTACCTGCACGTCTGGGGGTGCGACAGGGAGGAGACAGTTATAAGAAAAGGGGATAGGGGGAGGGGGCCCAGGAGGCGAGGGGCAGTGGCGAGGCCCGAGGTTGCGCACAGGGCCCTCCCAGGCAGTCCTGGCTGGCCCCAAAAGGCCTCCCCCCCCCCAGACCACTCGGGGAGCTTGCCGAGGCCGGCCAGGACCACACGAGAGGGCCGCGTGCCACCCGACGCCGGTCCAAGGGCGAGGGGGTCGCCTTCTTGAGGCCGTTGCTCTGTGCTTCTCAGGGTCCTCCACCTCGCCTGCCCTCTGCCCGCCCTGCCCTCTCCCTGAGCGGCCGCTGGCACTGCAGTCAAAAACCCTAATAAGGACGCGCGACTTTGCTCAGGGTACCCTTGCGTCCTTGCTCTTCCTTGCTCTTGCGTCCTTGGGCTTTTCGTCGTCCGCCACCCCAGAAATCCCAATTTCGGCTTCCAAGGGTCTTGAGTCCTTACCGCGCGTCCTTATCTGGGTTTTTTGACTGTACCTGGGCGCCATCCGGTTTTGTTGCTCGCATCTGGACTCCACATATTCCCATCAGCGATGGGCCAGCCAGAAGGGGGAGCGGGAGGAGACACGCAGGCACGGAGGGCAGGAGGCGTTGCGTGCTTTCCTGGTGAGAGTGGGGCTGGAGGCCACAATGCAGCTTGCAGCTCTCCTCTGGCGATCTCAATTTGTCGCGGCTCACAAGCGGCCGTCTCTGCGCAATTAGGTTGTACAGCGGAGGGAGCGCCTGTCACCACCCTCCCCCTTTGCCCCCCTTCCCGTCCTCCTCTTCCCCTCCTCCTCCCCTTCCCCCCCGCCCCCCCAGCCCCAGGGTTCCCCCCATGAGCCCGTGGGGCGTCTGAGCCCCTGCGGCCATATTCGGCCACCGAACGCGCTCAGATCCGTCAGGGTGGTGCGCAGTCGACCCGCTCGGCAGCCGGAGGGGCTCAGTCACGTGCCCGCTCGGCGGCCGAGTGGGCTCAGACGCCGAGCGGGGCAGGAAGGGAGCCACGGGGCAGGCCTTTGGCCCATTGCTCCCACAACGGAGGGGTCCGTGACCGGAGCCCGGCGCCGATCCTCCGAAAGCATTCGCCTCGAGTTTTGGTGGGATTTCGCAAGCCCTCAGATCCTAGCCCCTGGAGGGAGGGGGGAGAATGAGAATGGAGAAAGAGGAGGAGGAGGAGGGAGGAGGGAGGAGGGAGGATGAGGGGCGCAGGAGGAGGGAAGAGGAGACGGGGGAGGAGGACGAGGAGGAGGAGGAGGAGGAAATCCGTAGCCGTTTTGGCTCAAACCGTGGCTCAAATTGAAGCCGTTGCCCCAGCGGCTTCAGTTTGATCGCATGCGAGGGGCGAGCCCAGGCAACCTCTCGTTTCGCGATCCCTGCCACCTTGGACAGCCCGTCCTGGCAGGCCACTACGGCAGATTCGCGTCGTGTCGACCAGCGGTGACCCCGCTGCGGGCGTTCAAGGTTGAACGCCGCCAGTGGTCCAGACTCGGCCTACATGGAACGATCGGGCGATCGGAAAGCCACCGATCGTTCAAGGTTGCACGATCGACGCGGTGTCAGAAACCAACGCCAGGGTCGTCACGACACGAACCTGCCGTATACCATCTGTCGTCCCTCATCTCATGCCAGGCGCATGGCAATGGCAAGCATGTGCCCGACACGTGCTGACAGTGCTGGTGTGGTCGCAAGCGGCAGGCCTCGTGTCCCTGCCAAAGGCCGACCAGAGCGGAGGCCAAGGCAGCCGTCCCGCAGGCGGCCCTCTCGGCCACGAAGAAGGCGCGAGACGGCAGCACCAGAGCGCAGCCATCTCTCGCCAAGAAGTGCAGAAGCTCACAGACACGACCCCCGCAGCGCTCCCAGCCGTGGCTGCCGTGTTTTGCCCCCCCGACCCCCATCCCCCCTAGTGCCAAACTGAGCAGAGGCGCGGCCAGGAAGCGGCGCGCGCTGGAAGGCGGTACAGAGTCCCAGGCCAATGCGTGCTCATTGTTCTCTTTGGGGCCTTTCGGCCTTTTCTCCCCTTCGCCTTCGAGCCTGAGCAGGTTGACCTAGGCAATGCCCTCCTTCGTACCATGCTGCAGTTATTCATTGCGTGTCATGCGTGTGCCACCCTCGCTTTCATGGAGCATCCCGCGGAACCGCCGTGCGACCCAGAGGCGCCAATCGTCGTGGCAGCTCGAAGAGTTGAGTAATGTGGCGGGTTTTCTGAGTGGCGGAGAAAGTGACCCTTGCACAGTGCAATTTCGGATGTGAATTTCAGAAGCCCGCCGCTTTCCTCACAGTGCATGCCCCGTCTCTTGGGGTGAAGGTTTGGGGGGCCCCTGGGAGGGGGGCCTGCCTGCACCGAGGGGTCACATGCCCGCCTTGGGTGTCTCGGAGTCTGGATGTTTGAGGACTGCTGCCCTGAAGACCTTCCCACCACAGCTCTGCAGGACCCTCGCCGAATGCCTGTGGCATGATCTCACGCCAGGGCTTCCCGACGGTGTTTGCTCCCATGCAGTACCACTGGACGCCCACGGCTTCCATGTCCTGCTCAACCCGTTCTTTCCGTTCCAGCCTGGCCACGATGGTTCCAGGGATGCTGGCAGGTGCAGGCTCGGAGGCGGGTGGCGGCCCGCGTGTGCATGTCTGCTTCTGACACTGGCCGCACGTTGAATTGAGCACGCTTCGGTTTGGCAACGGCATGCGAGACAGCTAGAACGCGAGGAGGAGGGGGAAGAAAGCAGGCAGGGAGGGAGGGAAGATGGAGGAGGACGGAGGAGAAATGCGAACCGGAGACCCTCGACCTTCCTCCCCAGCCGCCCAACCAGTGGCACGGACACTACCATTCCCCCTTCCCCTGGGGGCCCTGGGGGCGCCGACGGCCTTCCGGTGCGCTACGGCACCGGTTTAGCCTGCTGCGAGGATCGGATACGCTGTGCCGCCGCCAACCACGTGCGCTTACCCAGCCTTGGGGCGTTCCGAACAGGGCCTCGCCTTGGAAGGATCGGGAGGTTGGAAAGAGCGCGTTCTGTGGGCGCTTGGAGGGGGGGGGAGTTTGGAACCGGACCCCCCCCCTCGGATTGAGGGGGGAGGGGTTCGAACCCCCCCCCCTAGCTTCTCCTCTCTCCCTCTCCTCGGGCCAGCGCCGGCGTCGGCGGCGGCTGGCGGCGGCGGCGGGGGGCATCGATGAAGACGACGACTTGTTTCTCTGGGCCGGCACCAGCGCCAGCGCCTGCGGCGGCTGGCGGCAGCGGCGGGGAGCGTCGACGAGGACGACGGCGACGACGATGACAACGACGACGACGACGACGCTCCACCACCGTGCATTGGTTTCGGGTCAGAGTCCTAATGGATGCCTCTTGGGGTCTCGACGGAGGGCTCTCAGGGGCCTCTCAAGGGCATTTGTGAAGCCTCCTGGGCGCCTCTTAGGCGTCGTTTGGGGCCTCTCTGAGGTGGTGGTGGTGGTGGTGGTGGCGGGCTGTGGTGGTGGTGGTTGTGGCGGTGGTGGTGGTGGTGGTGGTGGTGTGGTTGTTGGTCGTGGTGGAGGTGGTGGTTTTTGTGCTGGTGGTGGTGGCAGGTTGTTGTGGTGGTGGTGGTGGCGGTGGTGGTGCTGGTGGTGGTGGTGTGGTTAATTCTGGTGATGGTGGTGGTGGTAGTGGTGGTGGTGGTGGGTTGTAATGGTGGTGGTGGTGGCGTGGTGGTGTGTCGTGGTAGTTGTGGTGGTGGTAGTCGTTGTGGTGGTGGTGGTGGGTTGTGGTGGTGTTGGCGGTGGTAGTGGTGGTCGTGTGGTGGTTTGTTTGTGGTGGTGGTCGTGGTGGTGGTGATGGTGGTGGTAGTGGTAGTGGTGTGGTGGTTTGTAGTGGTGGTGGTGGGTTGTGGTGGTGGAGCTGGTGGTTGTGGTAGTGGGTTGTGGAGGTTGTGCTGGTGATGATGGTGGTGGCGGTGGTGGTGGTGGTGGTTTGGTGGCTGGTTTGTGGTGGTGGTGGTAGTAGGTTGTTCTGGTGATGAGGTGGTGGTTGTGGCGGTGGTAGAGGGGGTGGCGGTGGTGGCGTGGTGGTTTGCCATGGTAGTGGTGGTGGTTGTGTGGTTGTGGTGGTGTGGTGGTTTGTGGTGGTGGTGGTGATAGTGGGTTGTGCTACTGGTAGTGGTGGTGGTGGTGGCTGTGGCGGTGGTGGTGGTGTGGTAGATTGTGGTGGTGGTGGTGGTAGTGGCGGTGGGTTGTTGTGGGTGTGGCAGTGGTGGTGGTTGCGGTGTGGTGGTTTGTGGTGGCGGTGGTGGCGGTGGTGGTGGTGGTGGGTTGTGGAGGTTGTGCTGGTGGTGGTGGTGTTGGTGGTGGTGGTGGTGGCGTGGTGGTTTGTTGTTGTGGTGGTTGTGGGCTGTGGTGCTGGTGGTGGTGCTGGTGGTGCTGGTGCTGGTGGTGGGTGGTGGGTGGTGGTGGTTGTGGTTGTGGTGGTGGTGTCGTGATTTGTGGTGGTGGTGGTAGTGGTGGGCTGTGGTGGTGGTGGTAGTGGAAGCGGTGGTGGTGGTGGTGCTGGTGTGGTGGTTTGTGGTGGTGATGGTGGTCGTGGTTGTTGTGGTAGGTTGTGGTGGGTTGTGGTGGTGGTGGTGGGTTGTGGTGGTTGTGGTGGTGGTGGTGGCGGTGGTGGTGGGTGGTAGTGGTGGTGGTGTGGTGGTTTGTGGTGGTGGTGGTGGCTGCGGTGGTCGTAGTGTGGCCTTCGGGTCTTCCCGCCACCGTGTTTTGGCTTTGGGTCAGGTGGTGGTGGTGGGCTGTGGTCATGGTTGTGACGGTGTGGTGGTGGTGTGGTGGTTGTTGTGGTGGTGGACATGGCGATTTGTGTTCCCCTCTGCGGCCTTTGGGCCCTCTCTGGTCATCGTCGCTGCGTTCCCGCTGTCGGCGCTGCTGGCCGCCGCCGCCAGCGCTGGCGCCAGCGCTGGCGCCGGGGGGTTGGAACGTCCCCCCCCTGGGGCTCTCTCTGGTCATCGTCGCTGCGTCTGCCGTCGGCGCTGCTGGCCGCCGCCAGCGCCGGCGCCGGCGCGGGGGGGGGGTTCTGGGAGGGGGGGGGGTTCACGGGGGAAGGGGAGTCCTCGTGGTTCTGATCGACGGCGCCGAGTGTTGGGGGGGGCCCCCCGGTTCGAAACGCGCCGCCGAATGTTCACAAGGCAAGCGCCCGTGAAACGCGCTCTCTTAGAGGTTGCGACCTCTGCCTCATTGGATGGCCGTGGAATGTAAAATGGTGCCCAGCTCCGACTGCGGGAGCCGGCAGGCCGCCAATCTGTATGTACGGTCGTTTCGCGTCGTGTCAGCGCGGCGAAGACGCCAGCGCGGGCGGTCGATGTTGAAGGCCACCAGCAGCCTGAATTTTGCCCATCTTGAACGAGCTCGATTATCAGAAAGGCGCGACTGTTCAATTTCGAGCGATCCACACAGTGTCAGAAACCAAAGCGCAAGTCGTCGCGACGCGAATCCACCGTATCCAGATGCATGCGGGACAGACAAGGCGTCATGGGGCGGCTGCAGGAACTTCCGAGGAGGAGGCTTCCAAGGGTGTCCCCGGGGCCTGCGGGACCCGTCCCAGAAGAGAGAGCGAGTCACACAGCCGACCCGGGATCGCCACGGGCCTTTGGCGACAAGGTAGCATCACTGCCCTCCATGGGCCTTCCAAGGGATTCCTTCCAGAGTTGGCCTGACAGCCTTCAGTCGGGCATGTCGCTCTAGAGGAGGAGTATTCAAAAATAGTCAAACATTATATGGGGGCGATTTTTCAGACTATGCTTGAATAGTTTTGAGTATGTTTGATGCGCAACAGGAGGCTGCAACAAAGGGGGTGATGGACGATCTGTTCACCGAGCTGATCGAGCAAGAGGTCTTGGTGCACGGAGACTACATCATCGCGGTCACGGACACGCGCGCACCACCAGACACCCAACCCTTCATCACAGTCGGCGCCCTTCGCGCGTGGCCATCTCTTCTCACCATCCTACGGTCCCTCGCATACGATCCCACAGCGACGGACCCTTGGGCCCTTGTTGGCATACCGAAGTACGAAGGACCACCCCCACGACAGAAATGGTCATGCGACGAGTAGCCCTGGCACGTACCCTAACATCGGTTTGCCGACACCCAGGACACCAGCCCCAGGTATCGACAGAGGCCGCGACATTTTTAGGCCGCCTCAGCGCCGCAGGAAAATAATGCATTGACGACCTGCCCCACGTGCTCCGAAACGCAAATGGACGACCACACGGAGCCCGCGCTGGCTCGAAGTTGGCGCCCCGCTACTTCAATACCTACATGACTGGGCGAACACTGCGGCACGACCCACCACTCTTCTGCTTCACATGTCCAACTTGCAGGAGATAGACTTTGCACGCTTTCCCCTAGCACTCCCACCTCTCGCGCGCCGACAACGGTACGAAGAGCTAAGCAAAAGTGCTGCGACCATCCGCACCGCTTTACAACGTATGTGCAGCCTGGAGCTCTACATGTGGGCCCCGTTGGACGCCGCAGCCATGGCACGATTCGCACGGGGTTTCAAAGCCTTTGCAACTACAGCGACCGCCACGACGGCTCGACACCTAGTCGTCCCACACGACGTGTACCCAGGATGCACTTCGCCAGCGGAGATTCAGGACTTGTGGGGCCACGAGCTGATGGAGGATCAGTGGAAACTCATACTTTCCCGCGTCGAATTCTTCCGCCAACCAGTTCCGTGCGTATTCCCTGGTCCATCTGGCCCGCTCCATCACGTCAAGTCGATCGTGGTGTTTTCACTTTTGACTTGCGGCGCCACCTCGTTTCCAGCCACAATCAATTGGCGATCCTCCCTGCTGGAAGACAGTTGGGGCCCAGCAGTCGTTGTGGATTTCTTTGGTGCGGAGGAGCTGGGCGTCCACGGAGTACTCGCTCAGCTGGCTCTTCCTGGTCTGATTCGCTGGGACGGCCTGCGTCGCAGTCTCGGCAGCAAGGGCCCGCCACAGCGGCTCTACTTCGTGAGGTTCTTCGATGGCAACCGCGTCACCGACCTGGACCTGCGGCTTTACGTGGACCACCTCAAGAACCAGGGCCAGTTGTGCAAGGTGCTCATTGGGCGACGCATTTTTTATACAGACCGCACGGCCATGGTGGTGGATAAGGGCTCACCTACAGCTCTGGTGGCCATGAGAGACTGGGTTAACGAGGTGGCGTTGGTCTCGGCGCGTCGGGCGTTGATCACGACGGCGTGGCCAGCAGAACACTTGGGCCCAAGAACTCACCGATCAGAACACAGTCACCCCGCAAGAGGCGATTACACGAGTGCGGCATCGCGCGTCGATTTTTGGCGGCCGCACGTGGGCAAAGTCGCACGCCCTTCCCGCGAGCTGGCGCCGGGCCATCGCTCGCGCAGCCCCCGCGCCAGCCACCCCAGCAGAGGCGCACCGTATATCCCTGTCCACCGCCATCATGATTTCCGACTCCCCCGCAGGCCACCTTGACTCCTTCCCAGGCCTCCTCATGACGCGGATCGATACACTTACCGACACGCCTTGGGAGAGGCAGCAAGACGGGGTCTTCTCCGACCAAGGTGCTGGCGCAGCGTGAACACCCACCGCCTTGAGGTCCAGTGCGACACTACCCACGACCTTGCCCAGCTCTTCCACCACGTGCACAACACCAGCGTGGAGATCGAGGGCGTGCCGTGCTTGGTCGAGATCGAGAACCTGCACCACGACGCCCCCGCCGCACTCCCAAACCCGCCTTACACAGCCGCCCCGACTCCGTCGCCCCCCCTCGAGGTGGCCAGGAACGGGGCATTCGATACCTGACGCCGCTGCTGCGGGGCATTCGAATTCGTGCGACTCCTCAGTCGCGCTCGCACGATCACCCCTACCCTCTGTCATCCCTAATCCCCCCACGGCAGCCCTCCCTCCTTCCCCTCGCCACTCACTGGAGCCTCTGCCACCCCCTGCCCCTCCTGGTGACATCCCCACTCCGCGCGGCACGACTTCACTCGACACCTACCCCCGAGCGCCGATTATCCCACCAGCAGAGACATGCCCCGACCGCAGTAACAGAACAGCCCCGCGACGGCCCCACAGCGCCCTCGCAAGCCAGACGGCAGACGCCAGTTCGGCGAAACGACTCCGTCTCCGGCACGCCCCGTACGACCAGCTAGCTGTTGCGCCCCAACCACTGGGCCCGACGCCCGACGCCCCGAGGCGACATGCTCCGGTCACTGACCACCCGACCGACGCCCCCAGCGCTGTCGGAGCAAACCGCAGCCAGACACGACGCCAGCACCAGACCAACATATTCGACACAACTCAGACACTCTCAACGAAACGACCACGACTCCACACGACCCCACCCGCCCCTCCTCCTACGCCACCCCCTCCAACACTCCCTCCAGCCGCCTTCCCCTTTGCAGGAGATCACCGAGGCGCCTACTGGAATGCCCAGGCACTCTTCGCCGCCGACCCCGTGCGCTCAACATGACAAGCAGCAGCGCGCATGGAACCTGTTACGTAAGCATGACTTCATTGGGCTGGGTGAAACACGCAGCGCGATCGGCCACGCGACTGCCTTCACACTGCCAGCGCATACTCGCGCCTTTTGGTCGCACCACAGCACGCGACGAACCGCGGGCAGTGGCCTCATCCTGACGAACAGCTTCCTCAGCTCGTTCGACCCGGTGCGGGACGAGGACTGGGCGGCAATTTCTCGGGGACGTTTGGCGGCATGGGCCCAGCGGCGCGTTGGACATCGTCGTGGCGTACTTCCCTGCCGGCAGCGAAGTAGCCGCAGCTCGTCGACAGCTCATCCAGGATCTAGCTCAACGGGTGGCCGATCAGGGCATCGCACTCACCCTCCTGATGGGGGGCTGGAACTTCGCGCCAGCAACGGAGGACAGATGGTGCAAACAATCTGGCCAATGGACGGGTGCCACGGACCAAAGAGACGCAGATGCTTGGGACAGCCGCCTCACGCGCCACCACGGCTTCCACGAGCTGAGCCAGCCACTTCCTACTTGCGAATCTGGGCGCGCGCTCTCCCGCATCGACCGCGTCTACTCCAACCGCCACTGCTCCGACCAGCTGGACAGACAGTTCTCCGCAACCGCTCTCCCGCACACGCCCCCTTCGCAACGCAGGCCCCTATCTTTTTCCCGCCTCGGCAAAACCCGCACCCAAGGGGCAGGGGGCGCATTCCCTACGGGGCCCCTCCGCCACCCAGGTTGGAGCCGCCGTGTAACCTTCGCACACAACGAAGCACTGCCAAAGGACCGCGCCCCTGAAAACCCCCCTCCGCCGACTGGGGATTTTGAAGCACTACGCGACACCTGTTGCGACGAAGATGCACCGAGAAGAATTGGGCGCTCCCTCCGATGACCCAAGGGACCATCTAGGATGGACAATGGCATGCATACGGCTTACCCTCACCTTGCTACGATATGCCCCGGGCGCTGACCCGAACGCCCGTCTTTCACCGCGGCTCCAGTCAGTCCGACAACACGCGATGGACCTCGTCCACAACGCGGTCACGACAGACCTGGTCGAGTTAAAGCGCCAGGAGGCCGACGTCAATTCGGGGGATTACCAACAACGCAAAACGCACATACTCACGAAATTCCGACGCCTGCAGCTAGGCTCCAACACCGCCATTGGCGCCATCCAGACCCCCGACGGCACTCTTGCTCACGCGCCCCACGACATTGCTCAGGAACTTGGGAGGCATCGGAGCGGAGTATCCACACGACAACCAATCAATCCTCACATCCTGGAGCAGTGGATCGCATCCCTCCCGCAATTCTTGCCGACCCCAGCGACCCCCTCATACGCTGCCACGAGCAGTTCTGCAACGACGGCCCAATCGCCCCCCTGCCCCGCGCCCCTCTCTGGCCGACATTCACCTTCGCAACCTGCGCATCCACGCCCGCGCCAAGGCCGCCCGCGCCGACGCCACTCCCGGCCCCCTTTGAGCACAAACCCAAGCAAATGGGCATTGCGGGAGCGAGACGTGGAGTCCGCGGTGCAACATTCTGGAAACAGCATGCCAGGCCCAGACGGGATAGCATACCTCGAATGGCGGCGTGGCGGCCAGCTCGCCGTCGGAGCCCTGCGGGAGGCCGCCGACGCCCTACAGAGCGACTCTGGGGAGACGTACCTCCGCGAGCTGAAAGACGACGACGGCCAAGAGGGCCGCGATTTCAATTTGGGAACCCTCGTGCGTCTAGGAAAGAAGAAGCTCACCTGCGACCCTACTCACGGAAATCTTCACACAGCGGACAGCACGCGCCCGTTGTCCATCGTGAACACCGACAACCGGGTCATAGCGAACGCGGCCCGCCGACGTTGGGAGCCAGTGCTCTATATGCGTGGGTAGGCTCTTCGCAGCAAGGTTTCCTACGACGCCGGTCCCTGTTGAAAAACGTGTTCGACGACGATTTTGCCTGCGTGGCCGCCGCGCTTCTCCGGCGCAATCGTGCATGTCGACTTCGCGCCCGAATTCCCATCGCTCTCGCAGGAGTATTTGCACGACATGTTGCGCCGTCTGGACTTGCCAGCATCGGCCCGGAGTTTGGTGAGGCATTTGTACGACAACAACTGGTGCCAAATTGTCATTGGGCCAGACGTTCTCAGGTTCCCCCTTGACGGCAGGCGCCTGGCAGGGATGCCCATTGCCCCCTCTATTGCACGCTATGTGTGCAGAGTTGTTGTTGGACACGATCCAGGCGACGTGCCCGGGCAGATTGATTCGTGCTTACGCCGATGACACCGCGGTCGTTTCTACAAATATCTGGGCGGACGCACCCAAACTAGCAGCCTTGTTCGACGACTTCGCAGCAGCGACTGGGCTCCGAGTCAACTTGCAGAAAACGGTCGTCATTCCGTTGTTCGCTTCGCCACTCCCGACGGTGCGGGCTCACCTCGACGCGCTAGCGCCGGGCTGGTCCTCCACCCAATTAGCACATGCAGGGAAATATTTGGGCTTCTACGTCGGACCTGGCAGCCGGGACTTGCTTTGGAAGGGGCCAGAGGCGAAGTTCCAGCAACGGGCCGCTCTTTGGGCAAGCCACCCACTAGGGCGTCATTGTGCAGCACTCGCATACAACTCGTTTGCGATATCATCATTAGGGTTTTTTTGTCCCAACTCAGCGAGCCGACGGAAACCATGCTCAAGGTGGAAGTGCAGTGCCTCAGACGGGCCGCCCCAGGCCCAGGTAATTGGGCCACTTCTGAAGACCTCTGGTGGTTGCACCGGACTTTCCACTTCCCGAGTGCTTTCCGACGGCCCCGGTTCACGGCTCCAGCAGCGCAATTACGCGTGCGATCTTGGGACGCAGCTTGCGGTGACCACCCCGCAGAACCAGGCACCCCATTGGATTTCCGCTTTGCGGGGGGCGGGGCGCGCCCCCCGACGCTGGCCGACCCCCCGCCCCACCTCCCCAACGGCACAAACCACAATTGCACCTTCCATCGACGCGCCCGGTTTCTCCGATCCCTCTTAGGGGCCGCCGACCGCTTACAGGAACGATCCGCGCGGGACCAAGGGCGTCGGCATTCGCGCCACCTCCGCTTGGACAAGAATTTCTCGGACCCAGCGGCGCTCTTGGGGGCGCCTCCCGACCGGCCTGCGCGGAAGCGCGGCGCCGACCCGCGAAACCCTTTACACAGAGAAGACTGGGACCGAGTACGATCCAGCTTCCAACCCACAGTGCACGCGCGACTGTTGCAGGCGCACGCTCCACCAGCTGAACACCGAGTCCGGCGCAAATGCCGACGCTGGTGCCTCAATTCGCTCGACCACGACCACATCATCAGCTTCTTTCCGGTGCGGCAGCGCACGGAAAATTGGCATGGCCAGGCTGTTCTCCACCACCTCAAACGAGCGCGCGCCCTGGTGGCCCCCCGGGAGCAATCTGCAGTATTCAGCACTATGTGAAATCGTTGGACCACAGCCCGCCGCTGTCAACAACGCCAGGGTGGACCATGTTTGCTTTGCAGAGGGCCGCAAACCCAGGACGCTATCGAATACTGCGCGAAGTGCCTTGTGGTGAAACGACTTGCCGCGCAGTTTCTGCACCTCGGCCCGCGCCAGTTCGTGAACCTCCATTCGTTTCTTGTGGTTGATCCTTGGCTACGAGCTACGACTAAGGAGACTCTCGCGACCATCGAAGTTATGGCCCATGCGACGTACAGGCGCACAGACTACCAACGACGCGCCCAGACGCCACTTCCGACGGCAGCTCTGTACGACGCAATGACGCAATGGGTGCGCGAAGGTGCGAAAGGGCACGGTCCCTCCACTCGCGCCCTTGTCCGACGTTGGGTCCCGAGCGTCTCCCATCCGCCACCCCGGGTGCCGCGATGCTGTCCCCATGCGTGTGCCCATTCGACCTCCACCCTCCACCAAACCGGCCTTCGGCCTCCAGCATCCGACATCCAGTCTTTTACCTTCACCTCGACCTCCACCTCCACCTATCGCATTTCAACCTCCGCCAGGCCATCGCCCCGACCCTCAGCGGCAATCATCGGACTTTCCACCTGGCTCCACCTGTGGATAATGGATTCTGACATCTCCATCCGTTCTGTCGGCGTCGGCGGGGAGCAGGCGCTGATACTGGACAAAGGGTGCGATTAATTGTCTCCGCCGCCACAAATTAGCGATGGCCCCATCAACCCAAGGACAGGCCGGCACGCCCGAAGAATAGACGCATGGGCCAGTACCGAACAAAACAAATCCATTCGGTCCACTTATCGACCTCCAGCTCCCGCCAGCGCGAAATTCCGACCTCCTGCATCCATTTTGCCCCTCCCTTCCACCTTTCGACCTCCGGCGCTGTCCAGCGCGGCATTCCGACCCCCGGCATCCAATTTCCCCCCCCCGCCTCCACCTATCGACTCGTGATTTGGTCTCGGGCGCGCATCTGGACAGAATCTTGGCCACTACCGCGGAGTGCAAGGGGCATCGCCATTGCCTGGGCTGCTTGATCGACTTGTTGGAAGTCGCCGCTGGGTTGGACCATGGATGCATGGATTGCGCGGAGTGGGATTCGGGGGCGTATCGGGAGGGGCTCCGCTGCAAACGAACGCGTCTATAAATTGCTTGCGCTGCATTTGGATTCGCGCGGAGATTCTGGACGATTCGAGGCGGGAGGGGGGGCGTATTTCATTCCACTGCTGCTGTCTATTGCGACATGGTGCATATCTGTTTACACGCACGGCCAGCTAGACCGTTACGCGGGCCACAGGACCCCCAAGCGACGCGGTTGACAAATTACCCGGTGCAGTCGCGCATTGAGAGCAGCAAGCATTCAGATGATGAGGGCAGCGGCGGTAAGAAATCGGGTCGGTGTTTAACCTCTACCGGATCGACACTGCGCCATCTTGCCACCAGCGTCCATCTCCGCAGCTCCACCTCCACCCATCGATCTCCCACGCTCGCAAACGCGGCATTCTGACCCCCAGCAGATAGCACCCAACTCCAATTACACCTCCACCGAGTGACTTCCAATCTCCACCAGTCCCGCACCCTGGCCCCTCATATCCAGCCTCCGACATCAACGTTCACACCACCACCCCCACCTGACGACTTTCAACCTCCACCAGGCCAGCACCACGACCTGCAACACCCAGCATCAAACATTCCACAGCCATTTCCACCTATCGACCTCCAACGCCCACCAACGCAGCATTCCGACCTCCAGAACTTGAGACGCGTCTTATACGCGAACGGCTGGCATGCAGATGGGCACCCTGGTGCAACAACAAACGAAGAAGCATTCCGACCTCCAGCACCAAGTCTCCTGGCTGCACATGGGCGGGCTCCCGCGCCCCTCCCTGGGCAGTCCAAAGATGACAGCCCCACTATGGACCCCCCCCCCTTCCACTCCAGCGTCAGCCCCTGCGCCATCGCCTCCGCCCCGACGACAGCCCCTGCACGAACCTCAACACTGGCACCTTCGCCGACACCAACACCGAAACCCACCCCAGCACCGACGCCAACGGCATCCGGTGTCCCGCCGGCGCCAGCACCAACGCCGGCACCACCACTGGGGCCATCGCCGGCACGTCCACCAGCACCAGCGCGAGCCCCGACGATGGCATCTACGCCGGAGCGCCAGCACCAACGCCAGCGCTTCCACCAGCACCGACGCCAGCACCGACTCCGGCGCCTACTCTCGCAGCATGGCCGCCTGCGACTACTCCAGCATCAACGCTGGCGCCTCCACCAGCGCCGACTGCAGCCCGGGCGCCAGGAACAGCAGCCGACGCCCGCGATAGCATCGACGCCAGTGCCGTCACCAGCACCACGGCGCGCCGGTTAGCGAGTAGAGCAGCATGCGGCAGTACCAGAGAAGGGAGCATCGCCACCGCAGCGAATTCCGTGATACTTCCGTTGTGACTTGCACTGTGGTGCGACCTATTTTCTACGAGTTGGTCTCGAAAAGCTCCGTGCCCGCCCGGGGCGGAACTTCGGTCGGTCGCTCAAGCTGCCAGGAACTATTGGCGCCAGCAGCGCGACGACGAGCAGCGCGGCCTTGGATCAGCACGACGGCCACCAACAGTGCGACGATGAGAAGCACGACGATGAGCAGCTCTACTGCTGGCGCCAACACCAGCGCCTGCTCCAGCACAATCGCGGGCCCCATGAGCTGCATGACGAGCACCCCAGGCAGCGCGACAGGGTCCGCGAGTAGCGCGGCGGAGACCACGAGTAGCACTGGAATGAATCGACAGGCTGGTTGACTCGGGCACCGACCGTAACGGGACCTGCCGCGCCGACCAGCTTGGCGGCCCCCTCGCTGACCAGGTCATTGACCCCTGCTCTGGCCCGCTCGCCGACCAGCTCGCCGACCCCCGCGCCGACCGGATCGCGGCCTGCCCCCTCGTCGACCAGCCCCTTGGCGGAGTCGCAAAGCGATTTAATTGCTCTTCTCCCTCCAGTGCGCGGCGCCAGAGCACAGTGGAAGAAAAACTGTTGCGCCTTGCCTGGCACCATGGGCTCAAGCTGGCCTTGTGAGGCCTCAGCTGAACAGCTCCAAGACACCGCGCGAGGAGGGGGGGGCCAGGAGGTTGTAGGATATCGCGTGCTCTAGCACCCCACGGCTCCCGCGCCGATCAACTCATCGACCCCCGCGCCAGCCAGCTCACCGACTCCCGCGCCGACCAGTTCACCGACTCCCGCACCCAGGCCCGGCTCGGAACATATATTTGCGCCAGCGATAGACATCGCGACAGACCCGTTGACACTTCTGCATCGCGTTCGCGTCAATTCCGACACAGACTCCAACTCCAGTTCCACCCTGCACGACGGATGCCTCGAGCAGCACGACAGAATCAACAGTTTTACGACCACCACCTGCAGCGCGACGGCTACCATGGACAGCACGGCGGCTTCGCCCCCCCCTTGACTCCAGCTCCAACTCCGACGTAGACTACGTCTCTGGCGACCGATCCCGCTCCGACGCCAGCTCCAGAATTCGATGCAAGACCTTGGCGTGGGCGTTGCGCAGCCGGATTCTTGGTCTGACCGGTACCATCGTGCCCGTCGCCAGGCGCTTTTCGGCCTCCACCCACCCCTGGGACGGCTACCTGCACTTGTGCTACATCTACTTGTACCTCCACTTGGCCGACCACTCGTGAGCCCCCGCACCGCCTTTCTGCCGTCCTCTACTTTGGTGCTTCTTCTCCCCCTCCCTCCTGCTCCGCACGCAGCGCCGCTACGATGACAAGCAAGGGATTCGTGGCTGAGTCAGCCGCTGCGACGCGCGAGGCCACGGCTGCACTGCTATTTGAATGCTTTCCTGTTCCCTTCTCCTTCTCTTCCTCCTCCTCCTCCTCCTCCAGCGTAGGCCGCCTGATACAGGGAGCGCTGCAATTACCCAAATTACGGAGCGCGTGGGTAGATGTTGCCCGCTAATCTTCGGCAGCATGCCGGTCTAAGGGCCACTTCAAGTTGCGAGTGGAGACACTTTGGCCTCTCATGGCGTTCGTCGTCGTCGCCCTGCTGATCGCCTGTTTTGTTGTGGTTCCGTTTGTGCGGGGCTAGCTTTGGCGATCCGTCACTAGTAGCTTAAGGCTTCGTTTGCCGTGAAACAAGTTTTGGATACGTTTGATTCGTTTATTTTGGGGGAAGACATGCCCGACCTAATGAGATCCTCCAGGGCTCTCCCAAGAGAGGGTTGGCAGAGCGTGGGCGCGACGGCCAGGCCGCCCCTTTTCGTGGAGACCTCCACTCCTGCAGCCGTGCTGGGCGCCCATCGAGGCCCTCGAGGGGGCGGGTGGACCTCCCGCACATGGACATTTGATTCGAACCCTGTGGCCCGAGATGCCACCCAGACCCCCCGAAATTAATTTTGATGGCGTGACGACGGGGGGGGCGTGAGTGGACAGAAATAATCGAACCCCAAAGGCACCACCTTTCCTGAGATCAACATTGATGTCGGGGGCGTGGGGGCGATTGAGAATATCCCTCGAATGTGTAATGGTTCGAATAGATTGTCCATCTACCGTCCCCCATCCGCCGCGCCGCGCCTGGATAGGTGAGCCTGGCCTCAGCTCCGCTCTCACTCCTCCTCCTCCCCCTCCTCCGCCCCGCCCTCCGCATTCCGCCGCCCCTCGTTCCTCTCCCCCGCCGCCCCCCTCCCCGCCGCCTCCCGTCCTCCTGGTTCTCGTCCTTGCCTTTCGCCCTCCTTCCTCCTTCGCCCCCCCCTCTTCCCCTCCCATCGGTGCCATCTCCTCAGCAGCACGGCCTGCCGTCGGCGCAATAGCCGTGGCACCGTCGTCGCTTATGAAAGGAGCACAACTCTCCTGGTCGGCTTGGCAGCGGAGCGCAGTCCTCGCCGGCAGGGCCCGGAAGGGGCGCGGTCCAAAGGGGGCTGCAGCGGAATTCGCGGCTGTCGGGTGGACGGCAACGTGGGTCACAAAACGCGGGGGGATCGAGGAGTCCAGGAAAATGGTTTTCCAGGGGCCCTAAACGACCCCTGAGTTGCCGCTGCGGGCCCAGGCTGGCCACGACGGAAGGGTTTCGACAGTCACTGGCCTCTTGGAGCCTCAGGGCCGTGGAAGAACGACATTCGGGATGAAGAGTTTTTCGGGGCGACGACGGGGGCGAACAGCTCAGGGGCGGGCGTTACATGCATTCGCTCGGGAGCCTCGCCGAAGGCATGAACCCTTGGCGCCCCTGGATACAGGTATTGTTCCCCCCTGGGCTATTCTCCCCCCTCGTCGCCCCCGAAGCTCGTTCGTCGGGAAAAGATTCGAGACCCCTGGGGGTCCGCACGCGCGTGCCGTCCCGCCACTGCCGCCGCAGCAAAAGCCAGCGCGCGCCGCCAGAGCGATAATCTGGCCAGAGGGGGAGACAGAGTGAACACCGCCACCGAGTGACCAACTCAGGGAGGATGTAGGAGGAGGAGGAGGAGGAGGAGGAGGAGGAGGAGGAGGAAGAGGAGGAAGAGGAGGAGGAAGAGGAGGAGGAAGAGGAGGAGGAGGAGGAGGAGGCAAGAGGACGAAGCCGAGAACGACGCTGACACCGACGACGTTGACCACAGCGCCGCCGACGCCACCCCCGCCGCTGACGGCGGCGGCGGCGATGGTGCTGACGCCGGCGACGGCCGCGAAGCGAAGCCGCGCAGCCACGCGGCCGCGGAGGGCCGCGGCGGGCCACGGCGGCAGCCCCGCGGCCGAACCGACGCTCCTCGGCTGCGGCGGTGACGGCGGCGTCGGTCTGCGACCACGTACGAACCCTACTCCTGCGGGGCGGGTTCAGCCGGCGCTGGGGCCTCGGACACCCCCGCTGGGGTCTGATTTGGGTGCAGACAAGCTTCGAGTTCTGAGCTGCGTTTCAGAAATCTGACCTGCAGGGGCAGGGTTAAGTCGGGCGTGTCCCTCTACGGGAGGAAATTAAAAATTGGTTTAAACATAGTTTTGGGACTGTGTTTTGACTATTTCTGATTGTAATTTTCACAGCTTTTCATTTTTCTTCCAAAATCCACCTGTAGGAGGACATGCCCAACATAAGGGCGGGGTTCACAGGTAGTTGCCTCGTCGGGTCACCCACGGCGGCCAGCGGCGAGCGCGAGCTTCGCTCCGGCGGCGGCGTCGGTCGGCCACGGCGGCGGCAGTCGCTCGATGGAAAAAGCACGCTGACCATGACCAATATGTCGTCTTGGTCATGGTCAATGCCGATCTTGGCCATGGTCAATCTTGGTCATGGTCAATGCCTGGCGTCGTCGATTCGCGAGGACTTGCGGTGTCCAAAACCCGGATAGCAGGGCGCCAGAATGGCGTGGACAGGCTTTTCGACGAACCTTGGAAGGACCTGCAGCGAGCTTCCGAAGGACCTTCTGGAAAGCTTCCGGGCACGCGTATTGGGAAACGCTTAGAAGAGGCCTCTCGGGACGCTGCAGCTTCGGACAGCCTTCTCCGGGGATTTCGGTCATGGTCCATGCCGGCCGTCGCCGATTCGCGAGGACGATCCACGAATCGACCCTGACCAAGATGGATGATGATCCAGATCGACACGGACGTTTTCGCGTTCAGACTTGGTCATGGTCACCGTTTTCTTTCATCCAGTCGCGAGCGTGAGCGCGGGTGCCGCAGCGGCGGCGGTCAGGACGCACTAGCGGCGGAAGGCGACGGCCGCGGCGTCGGCGGCGAGCGCGAGGGTGGCGGCAGGGGACGGCGCGGATCGGCTGACGCGTGAGAGTAGTCCTTCGCTGGGGTGGCCTTTGGTGCGCGCATTTCGGGGGGCGCGGGTGGGTGGGTGGGGGGGGGGCAAGCCTAGGTCTGAGTCGGGCCTGTCCCTCTACAGGAGGAATCTTCCAAGATACTAAAAACATAGTCTGGGTACGTTGATTTCAATACTATGTTTGAGTCTTGTGGGGGTATTCTCAGTTTTTCGTCCAAAATCCGCCTGCAGGAGGACATGCCCGACCTAAGCCTAGGTACGCAGGCCGCTACATCGCATGCAACGATCTGCAAGCCGCGCTCCAACGGTCACGCTTGCCCGGGGTCACTCTTGCGTGTGGCCGAGCGGAGGGCTCGAGGTTCGGGCACCGTTGGAACGAGGGTCAACGACAACCCCAGTTTGGGAGGGATTCCCTTGTGCTCATCGCGTTGGAGCTTTCGGCTTTGGATGCTTCTTCGTCGTGGCTATAACCATGGGGGCTTTGACCTTCGCCGAAGGGACTCATGTCATTCACCCACGTTATTGATGCAAGGTTTATAATGTGCGAGGGGGATGGGACAGTCTAGGTTCGAGGGACGAGGTTTATTGGAGGCGTTTGTTGGTCCCCCTTCTGCCCCTCCGGGTGCGGGGCGGATGGTGGGAGACGCATGGGAGGGGCGGCGGGGGGTCAGGGAGAGAAATGAAGAACGGGGGACGTGAAGGAATGGGGGGAGGGGGGGGACGAGGCTGATGAGGGGGAGCACGCGACGACGGTGGGGACGAGGCGAGGGGAGGGAGGCGGAGCAAGAGAAGCAGGAGGAGGACAGAGCATGACATGGCATCAGCAGAAGAGGGGGGCGTGAGGAGGGATGGACTGGAGGGAGCAGCGGGGGGGGGGAGGTGAGAACGGAAGGGGGGGATGAGACGAGAACGAGGCCAGGATGGGGAGGAGAGGGAGGATCAAGAGTTCGAGGAGGAAGAGCAGGAAAAGCAGGAGAGAGCGGGACGGCAACAGGAGGAGGGAGGGAAACACGAGAAGGGTGAGGAAGAACGACGAGGGAGGAGGAGTTTGAGGAGTTGCATGAAGAGGAGGGTGGACGACGAGGAGGAGCAGGGACAAATAGGAAGGAGGAAGGAGGGCGGGGGAGCAGGGAAAAGTAGGAAGGATGCGACCGCCCGAAATCTTGTCGTCTTCACTTCTCTTTGTCCTCCGTACGTTTGTCCTGTGTGCGCCTGCGTCCGTGCGTCGGTTTCTGTGCGCGCGTGTGTTTTTGAATCGATCGTCTTGCGGGGACTGTGATGACAATGTCAAGTCAGATGCCGACGGCATTGGGCGCATATGTTCCGTGTTTGCTGGTCTTGTGTTTGCTGCCTCGTCGTCGGAATGACAGCGCACCTTCTTCTTTAGTGGCCCAGGTGTTGCGACGGTCGTTCTCTATGTGTCTGCCTTCGTCAGTATCGTCTCTGTGCTGAGTACCTGTGCCGGCTGGCTGCCATGGCCCGCTTCCGCGAGTGAGCGCCGTTGCTTGTCTTCGGTGGTGCATATTTTACACATGTCGGGGCTGGACTTGACGTGCTGTGCCGGCAGCTATACACAGCGCTTCGTGGCACCATTTCCGGATTTTCATAGGGGCGGGACATTTGTTGGGCATTGTTGTGGAAGAGCATTCCTTGACAAGCGCGACAGGGATTGCATTATAGTGATATTGGCCCTTTCCGCGCTAGTGGCGCATGTCAGTTTGCACGCGGGTCCCACTGTGAATTACCTGTGTGATCCCGTGGGCCCACCCGACGGGCATGATGAATAATTATGTGATGTGTAAAACAAAATTCGTGTTCCTCGCCCTCATCATCTACCCCCTTCCTTCGCCTTCCCAGCCTTCTATTCCCCTGGGTCGCAAGAGGGGTGCAGCCACGAGGTGCAGGGACCCACGGGACGGTGAATTCGAAAAGAAGCAAGTTCGTCTCTTCGCTAGTGATACTCGCACTCCTGGTTGTGATTCTTGGCGTGACGGTCAGGACCCGCGGAGGTCATCCGCCCTCCAACTTCAGGTGCTGCGGCCGCCTCAGCAGATGGCTGCAGTACCCCCTGATGCTAGTCAACAGCCCTCACCTCGTGCGGCGCCGGATGCACCATCTGGGCAAGTTGACGGCCCTGTTCTGCATTATGAGTCTGAAGCTGTTCTTGGTGCCATGTGTGACGAGATCGCGCGCGCGCGTTGCACAAGGCGAGCGCCACCCTCTCCGCTTCGATTAATGCAGGTATGGCTGCCGCCCTCCGTAAGTTAAGCGAACATCAGGCAGCCAAAAACGATCAGACTGACGGGCACCTCAGGAACCTCAGAACAAACATGCTTATCATCCAGAAGGATCACCGCGATATCCAGGCCACCCAGAAAACGCTCCTGCAGTTCGAGGCCGAGGTCCCGATCCACAGCATCGCTGGCATTGCCGACTGGGCGAGAGAGCCTGACAAGGTGTTTTTCGTCGTGTCCAGCGGGGGGCCTGGCACCAGCGACTCCCTCACCCTCGCGTTCCAGGGCTTGCTCGAGGAAGCTGGGTTCAAGGACGACCGCGGGACCCTCGACGGCCCCTCTCCGGGGCGACGTTGCGCCCTTCGCCTGGCAGGATCGGTTGGTTTTGCTTCCAAGCGTGGTGCCGTTACGTTTAATGACCTCACGAAAGACGGCCAGTTGCGTGGTTTCCGCACCATGGCCTTCAGAGACAATCCTGCCGACGTCTTCGCTGGCGTCGACAAGTCCCCGCAAGCCATCAGACAAGAAATCCATACCCACGTAGCGACTCGACTTGGTCAAGGAAGTGGACTCGGAAGGCAGGTGGCGCGCGAACAGGCACGTTGGCATCATAAGTCTCGGGAACAAGCCTGCCATCGAAGTACTGGTTGGCGACGCCCCGGATACCCCCGCGACGCCGGGGTGGAAATGTCTGGCCATTTCTGATGCTGGCATAAACAATGACGCCGGCAAGGGCTCCTTCGGTGACTTATTCGACGCAGAGGAGCGCATTCAATGGCACGCGTAGCGCGTCTGGCACCATGAAGGGTGCCAACCGAACGCTTACGCAATGTGTCTTATGGCACTTGGAGCGCTGGGGCTCTTGTTCACGGAAGCCAGACAGCGCAAGTTGCAGTGCCTCCGCAATTATTTCAGGCGGGGCACAGTCGCGCCCATTGACTAAGTTCATGGTGCAGAACTCGAAGTCAAGCAAACAGTTCTTTTGCATGCATCTTCATGCTCCAGTGTTCGTTCCCTTCGACGAGCGTCGGAGTGCCAGTGGCGCGGCCACGGGCATTACTGGTTCATTCTCTTCTTCTGGCAGATATGCGCGCGAGATTTTGGTCTCTGGGCGCGCTCAACGGGTTCGTATTTCGGGCGTCCCTCCATCTCCTGGGGCACCCGCGCCACCCGTCGTGCTGCGCAATATTCATGACTTCGCGGTCTCAAGTGACCACTTTGAGATCGTCTCGGCGAAGCTGCGCGCCGACCTCGCTATGGTGAAGATGGCCTTCGCCATGGCCGCGGCCTTTATGCTCGGCGACTTCATCACTCTGGCCGCGCCGCCCATGCTGCTCAAGCGACCCGAGCTGAACGAGAAGTTCGTCTCTCCTGGTTCTGATCCCAGCCCGCTGGGGTCTCGCTAGGCACTGCTGTTCGAACGGGCGCTGGAGCTCGACGACGAACTCCCGACGAGCAGATCCCCGAAGGGGAATCTCCCCCAAGCGGGTCCATATCGACGGGGCCCTCCCGGAGACCCCCCGGCTGGTTGGTCACCCGGTGGCGCGGGACTGCTACCGCGGAGGGTTTTTGCAGGGGAGCTCCACGAGGCGGGCATCAGCGATCGCGCTCCGCTGGCGGTCATGCGCCAGACGCGCAGCCCATCTCATCGTGCATCTCTTGCGACCCAGGCTGCCAGGATGAGCGCCAGCTGCTCGGGCGCGCGAGATGGCCCTCGCTTTCTGTATGCACTAGGCCACTAGGCATCGTGAACATGAGCTTCTCACGAAAGATGCTGCCAGGAGCGCGCGCGATCGCACCCTCCGTCGTCGCGGGCGCAGCAGCGACGCGCATCTTGTCGCATGTCGTTTGGTTCCTCGCGCCGCATAGATGATGTCTCTCGTGAATTGGCAGTGAGGCGCCTCAATATCATCGCGCGCGGGGTCTCCCTGATTGATGCGCGGCGCTTCGAAGCGGAAGCCGCCAATGATCAGCGCGCGTTCGCCGACCGTCCGCAAGCTGCCCTCGAGCAGCGTGCTCAAGCTGCTCCGACTGATGGCAAGTCCTTTCATCGAATCGGTGCCATGCGCCGTTCCCTTCGTCGCCGCAACGCCTTGTCGTCACCATTCCGCCGTTCTCTCAAATTGCAAGGGGTTCGCCTGCCATCGGAAGATAGGCAGGGCCGAGTGGTTGCGGCGCAGGCTGACATTACTACTACCCGTATTCTTAGTAGTGTCATTCGTGATAGTATTGGTCTTGCTACTACTCTTGAGAATAGTGGTAGTAGTAGTAGTAGTAGTAGTAGTAGTAGTGGTAGTAGTAGTAGTAGTCGTAGTCGTAGTCGTAGTCGTAGTCGTAGTCGTAGTCGTAGTCGTAGTCGTAGTCGTAGTCGTAGTCGTAGTCGTAGTCGTAGTCGTAGTCGTAGTCGTAGTCGTAGTCGTAGTCGTAGTCGTAGTCGTAGTCGTAGTCGTCGTCGTAGTCGTCGTCGTCGTCGTCGTCGTAGTAGTCGTAGTAGTAGTCGTAGTAGTACTCGTAGCAGTAGTAGTAGTAGTAGTAGTAGTAGTAGTAGTAGTAATAGTAGTAGTAGTAGTAGTAGTAGTAGGAGTTGGAGTTGGAGTTGGAGTAGGAGTAGGAGTAGGAGTAGGAGTAGTAGTAGTAGTAGTAGTAATACAAATTGTGGTAGTCGTAATACTAACACTGGTACTGATAAGGCTGGCATTCGTATATGCATCAGCGTTAGCATGTTTAGTGTTACTAGTAGTGGTATTGTTTTTGATTTGACAATTATGATCATGTTGGTACTCGCCATCGCAGAATTCTCATGGTTCGGAATCGTTTTTTCGTTCTTATGATAGTAGTATTTCTAGTCGCATTCTTGTTCTTATCATTCGTAGTATGATCCGCACTCCGAGTATTAGTCGTACGAGTGATAATGACAATCATGCGATTGGTGTTTTTGGTATTCGTAATATACGTATATGTGTGCCAGTCGTATTCGTATAATGATAACTAATTGTTTGCGTTAGTCGTAGTATTATTATTACGCTTAGTATTCGTTTCTTCTTCCTCCCCCTCCTCCGCCTATTCCTCTTCCTCGTCCTCCTCCTATTACTACTCTTCCTCCTCCTCCCCCTCCTCTTCCCTCCTCCAGGGTGACAGTTTCATTACCATCACCGCCGGCTCCCGCCTGAGCGGTTTCCAAGCAACTCACTGTGGAGGAGGCTCCCGCATGAGAGGTCCCAAAGAATCCCAAACAGGAGGAGGTTCCCGCCTGAGAGGTCTAAAAAACACCAAACAAGATGAGGATCTCGCCTGAGAGGCCCCCGAAAAACCCAAACAAAAGGAGGTTCCCGCCTGAGAGGTCCCCAAAAATCCTACAGACGAGAAGGCTCCTGCCTGAGAGGTCCCCCAAAAACCCAAACAAACCCAAAACCATGCTTCTCATCCCTGCAACGGTTCCAAAAAACAAAAAAAACGAGTTCCAGGAGAGAACGGGCGCCGCTGCCCCAGATGCATTGACGAGGGCCGCCATCTCCTCTGGATGTTTTTCGTTTTTTGGGACAGTTACAGGGATGAGAGGCATGGTGTTTGAGTTTCTTTGGGTTTTTTGGGGGCCTCACAGGCGGGAGCCTCCTCCTCCTCTTTGGGTTGTTTTTTGATCTCTCAGGCGGGAGCTTCCTTCTGTTTGGGTTTTCGGGGACCTCTCAAGCCGGAGCCTCCTTCTGTTTGGGTTTTTGGGGGGACCTCAGGCGGGAACCTCCTCTTGTTGGGGACTTTTTGGGACCTCTCAGGCGGGAGCCTCCTCCACAGAGAGTCTGCGTGGGACCACTAAGGTGGGAGCCTCTTGCTCTCCTTCCTCCGCCTTCCTTCTCTGATGGAATTGTCCTCCTCATCCCATCATTGTGTTACTTTATCCTCATCCTCCTCCTCCCTCCTCCTCTTCCCCTTTGCGTCTACATCTGCATATGCATCCGCGTATAGATGTGCATCTACGCGTTCATCTGAGAGAGAAGACGAACGAGGAATACACGACGAGGCGAACAAGAAAAAGGCATAATGATGTAGGTCCCTAAGGGGGGAAACCACATATATAATCAAGCGTGTCATGTTCATTCTGGGATTCAGCACGAGATGATCCATTGCTGTCGCTTCGAATTTCTCATTGCGTGCGCACGCGCAGTCAGAAACGTGTGTGTTTCACCATGGAACATATCATGTCGAGGTGACACTTGCAAGCGAAACGATCAATTTAAGTTGGCCATTTGCTATCTGCGATTGATGTTGACATGGTGCCGCGCGCAATACAACACGTGCGTGGGCGACTATACCTCACCTCGCGCCGAGGCCCATCATGAAAGTGAAACATTAGTATTCGCAATACAATTGTCGCCATTAAGTTGGCTGTTTGGGTTTGGTTTTCGCATGGTCATCTGGCGCCGCGCGCACGTACGAGCACGCGAGGGCTCAATCCGAATTGTGTATATTCCCGCGTTGGGCCCCAATGTTCCGCCCAACCGAAAACCCCACGAGTTCAGGGATTGGGGTCGGCATGCCCCGTGGGCGGGAAACGCATCGGTATCCACAGCCTCGTGGGCCTGGCCCATGTGCCGCGACCGCACGGACACGGGGCGATGCTTCGAGGAAGCCCCGCGCAGAACCTACCCACGAGACCGCACATCCACGGGACCGCGGCGGTGTCCAGATTGCGAGGGCGTGGGTATGGACATCTTCGCCGCTCGTGACATACCCCCGAGTGCCCGGTCTCCCGCTCTGGGAACGACAGAGGCATCAATGACGCGTTGCTTTTGGGCGCCCGTTAGCGTGTCACGATTTCTCTTTTTGTTTTGTCCGAAGTCATCGTGCTTCGAGCCTGTTGGTTTTATTATGGGCCAATGACGGCTGTCATCTCGGGGGGGAGGGGGCCGATGACGTCACGTTTCGCGTCGGCGGCGTCTGGGAATGCCTGGGAATGACCGAGAGGACGGGCTAGCAACAGCATGTAGGTGGCGATCTGCACCACAGCGCCTGTGTGCACCGCAGTGCTTGCGTGCACTACAGCGCCTGTGTACACCACACCGCCAATGTACACCACAGAAGCCGCGTGCAACGCAGCGCCAGTGTGTGCCACTTTGCCTGCACGCACCATAGCGCGCGTGTAAACCACATCGCCCGCGTACATCACATCAGCCCTGTGCAACACAGCACCAGTCTACACCACAGTGCCTGCGTGCACCGCAGCGCCTGTGTACACCACGGCGCTTTTATTCACCACAGCAACCGTGCGCAACAGAGCACCATTGTTGCATATAGAATATTCGAAGGCCTCGTTTTGACAAAGAGGAAGTGGACGCCTGACCAGCACCCGCGGAGCCCGGCGAGGCGGAAAGGGCGCCAGTGGCCGTTCCCGGCGGGCTGGGCAGCGACGCGGGGACGGACGAGCCAGGCGGCCGCGGACCCGAGCCGACCGAGCTGGGCAGCGTCGAGCCAACAGAGCTCCGCGGGCCAGGGGAGCCGCTGGGCAGCGCGGGCGACGGCCTGGGCCTCGCCGAGGCGGCCCGCAGCCTGGCGCCGACGACGCTCCGCGACAGCTCGCCGGAGCCGGCCGGGGCAGACGGCGCCGAGGCCGAGCCCGCTCTGTCTGCCCAGTTGCTGCTGGCGCCGCCGGATGGCGCGCGGCGCGCCGGGAGCGCCGCGGCGGAGCGCGCCGCCGCCCTGCGCCTGGAGTGCGGTGCGGGCCCGCGGCCGGGTGGGCGCTGAGCTTGTGGGGATGGGGGGGGAGATGAAGAACAATTGCTTGGTGTAGGATTTGGAGAAGGAATCCTCATCCTGACTCGTCCCATCTGCGTCCAGAAGGCCCGAGACTAAGAGGACTGATTCAATAGAGCATTCTGCGGTGCACGCTGAGATGCGAACTTGCGCTGTGGCGCCGACCCGCACGACGGGGGGAAGGGTGACGGAGGAGGAGGAGGAGGAGGACGAGGAGGAAGAGGAGGAGGAGGAGGAGGAGGAGGGGCATGAGGGAGAAGGGAGTCACATCGTATTATGTTAACACTTGTTCCTTGGCGTGGCGTTTAGCTGTTTAGCTGTCCGCAGCAGATTCTCACCGACATGCTCCTTCTTCCTGTCCTGTGCACGCAGGCGCTGTGGTGTACACCAGCGCTGCGTTGCACGCGGATCCTGTGGTGTACGCAGGCGCTGCGGTGTGCACAGGCGTTGCGGTGCACGTAAGCATTGTGGTGTACACAGGCGCTGTGTTGCGCATGGTTGTTGCGGTGTACACATTCGCTGTTTTGTACAAAGGCGCTGTGGTGCACGCAAGCACTGTGGTGTACGCAGGCGCTGCGTTGCACACGGCTGTTGCGGAGTACGCAGGCGCTGTGGTGTACACTGGCGCTGTAGTGCACGCAAGCACTGTGGTGTACACAGGCGCTGTGGTGCAGATCGCCACCTACGTGCTGCCCCGTCTTAGCTTCGGCCATCCCCAGGCATTCCCAGACGCCGCCGGCGCGGAACGCGACGTCATCAGGGGGGGGGGACGGGGCCGATGACGGCCAGGACCCCGGAGCCAAACAATGATTCTTCTTCAACGGTTTCGTGCGGATGGGTTCCCCACGGCGGCGTGCCGTTGATATCGTCGTTGCCCCGCGCCTTTTGCTCGAGCGCCTGTCGGGCAGGGGCCCCCCCGTTCTGCGCGAGGGGGTCGTTCCTACTCCCGCTGCTGCCTGGCGGTGCAATCCGCGCGGGGGGGCGCGGGCGGATGATCGCGGGAGTTGTCGGCAACGTCGCGCACGACCTGGTCTTCAGCGACGTGGACCAGCAGGCAATCCTTGTCTCCCCAAGCTGTCCGAAGGATATTCTTTTTGTTCCTGCAGCTGTTCCTAGGTCTCGGCCTCGAGGGGGCCATTTTCGGGCTCCAAGGCCGTCAGCAACAAATCCGGGATGAAACATTGTCCCAAGCAAAGTGTTTTGGAGCTCCCGGGCCGCGGATTGGAAGAAATCATGTCGTCGGATGTTTGGGCCCGCATTCTGCCTTCCTCCTCCCGTCTTCCCTCCCCCCATCATGCCTCTTCCCTTCCTCCTTCCTCCCTCCCTCTCATGTTCCCTCCTTTCCCCCCTCCCTCCCTCCCTCCCTCCCTCCCTCCTCGCTCCTTGTCCCTACCTCAACCCCTCCCCTCTGCACAAATAGTCTTCAACATCAGTTTCGCAATATGAATACTGTCTCTTCTCTCCCCCGAAGATGGCTGTGGAGTGGCCCGCCTCCCTCCTTTCTATCTTATTTGTTTGTTCGTTGACATGTCGAGGACGCCTACGGCGAATCACCGCCGCCCCCTTCCTTTTTGGAAGCGCCTGCGTGGCCGAAAGTAGGGTTTGAGCCTGGCCAAGCTATCGGGCCACGCGTTCCCCGAGTGGGTTTCGAGCTTCGAAAGCCTTCGGGGAGCACGGAGTCGGGCGAGCCATCGGACCAGGTGGTTTCCGAGCTTTCGGGCCTCCTGGAGGACGTCTTGGAGGGGTCTTGGGCCGTCTTGGAGGCCTCTGGCGGGCCTTCCGTGCAGTCTAAGGCCATGTTCAGGCCATTTGGGGCCGTCTTGGGTGCATCTTGGGGACATCTTCGCCGTCTTGGAGGCCTTCTTGGCCGTTTTGGAGGCATCTTGGAGGCCGTCTTGGAGGCCGTCTTGGAGGTCATCTTGGCAGTCTTGAGGTATCTTGGAGACCATCTTGGCCGTTTTTGAAACCTCTTGGGCCGTCTTGGGGCCCTCATGGGGCTGGCTTGAAAGCCTCTTGGACCGTTCTGGAGTTATCTGGGAGGCCTCTAGGACTAGTCTGGGGACTCCTCGGGCCGTCTTAGGCGGTCGGAACACCAAAACCGAGGAAAAACAAAAATCCGTCAAACTTAAGGAACATTTAGATGTTGGCTCCCTCGGGCCTTCCTGGAGCACCTCTTGGACCCCTCTGGGGCAATCTTGGAACCTCTCGGGCCCATCTTGGGCCATCTTGGCCGTCTTAGCGGCCATCTTGGCCGTCTTGAAGCTCATCTTGACCGTGCTGGAAGCATCTTGGAGGCCATCTTGGCCGTCTTGGAGACCGTCTTGGGCGTCTTGGAGGCCTCTGGAGCTGTCTTGGCGCCCGCTTGGGGCCGTCTTGGGGGCTTCTTGGACCGTCATAGGGCCATCTCGGAGGCCTCTTGGGCGCTCTGGGGGCCATCTTTCGGGCCCCTTGGGCCGTCGTGAGCCGTCGGAAGGCTCGAAAAGACCAAAAGCCAAAATCCTTCAAAAACCTACGGAAAACATTGATTTTGACCTCTCCGGGCTCTCGTGGAAGACCTCTTGGAGGCCTCTTGGGCCGTCTTGGAGACCTCTTGGAGGCCTCTGGGGCCGTCTTGGGCCGTTTGAGAGGTTTCTTGTGCGAATTTGGAGGCATCTTGGACTCTCCTGGGCCGTCTTGGGCGAACCTGGAGGCCATCTTGGAGCCATCTGGAGCAAGGAAAATCTTTGCAACCAGATTTTGGGCAGTCTTTGGGGCCCTTGCGGGACCCCAGCGGGACGGGCCGAAGCCCCAGGGAGTTTTCTAAAAGAACCCAAATCGAAAAAATCTAGCACGCTGGGCACCCCTGTGGCAAGCCAACAGGAGGCGGCGGATGACGGAAAGAGCGAGGTACGAGCGATAGACGTTTCGCAGGGGGCGAGGCCCTTATAGAGAGGGGGTCTGGGGGAGGGTGCTAGCGTGGGAACAACAGTCTAGTTGCCCTCGCGCCTCGTTTTTTGTTCGAGTGAAGCGGCTCCCGGGCGGCTCCCATGGCCTGTTTCTTTATATTTGTTTGGTGAATTGGCCAGAGGGCCCCAAGACGGCCCAAGAGGGCCCCAAAACGGCTTCAGAGGGCCCCAAGATGGCCGCAAGAGAGCTTCAGATGGCCTCCAGACGGTCCAAGAGAGTCTCGAGGCGGGTCCAGAGGGCCTTTTGGTTGCCTTTTGGATCGTGGTCCCCCTCCCGGCCCTCCCGTGGGCTCGTTTTCAGACGGCCTTGGGCCGTGTCGGGTGCGTCTTGGGCCGTCTAGAGGCCCTCTGGGGCAATGTGGGGGCCCTCTTGGAGGCCTTTTGGGCCGTCCTGGGGCGACCTCGGGGGCGTCATAGGCCGTCTTGGAGCGTCGGACAGGCGGGAAAGCGAGTTTGCTAAAAACGTACGTTTTACGAAGGGAATGCGGGGCCATTTTTGCGTCTGGGGACCCTGTTGGGGCACATCTTCGGGGCACTTTGGGGTGTCTTGGAGGCTGCGGAGAGCGTCTGGGGACCATCGCCGGCGTCTGGGGTCGATATTCCAACGATTCGCGGTTCTCTTGGACCGCGTGGGGGGGCGTCTTGGTGCCCTCTTGGAACATTTTGGGGCGTTCCCCCCCCCCCTTGGCGCGCATTGTCCGGAACCTCGCGCGGCACGGGAGGGGGGGTCAAATTCGAGGTTTGGGGTCCCCAGGGGAAGATTAGGGGGGGGAACAATCTCACACGCCTGAGGACCCACAAGGGGTCGGCGGATTTCTTGTTTTCCCGTCCCAGAAGAGCCCAAGACCGTCCAAGACAGCCCCAAGACGGCCCAAGAGGCCCCCAAGACGCCCCAAGAGTCGCCCAAGGGGCGTCCCAAGAGGGCCCCAAGAGGCCAAAATCAGCGATTTCCCGAAGGAAGACATATATTTTATACATATAACGGCGCACCGGGTCCGGGGGCCCGGGGCCGGGACCCCGACCACAAATGTGGGCTCCGGGGGGCCCGGAGGCTCGTCGGACCGCCGGACGCCGTCCAAGATCGTTCGCAGGCGGCTTCGAAACGCGCTCCGATGGCTCCAGATGCCTTCCAAGACGCCTGTCATGACACCAAGAAGGTCCCAGAAGCCTCCAAGACGCTCCGAGAGGCAGCCCAAGAGAGGCCCAAGAAGCAAAAATCGTGGGGAAAACGTATATTTTTCGCATGTTCGCCTCTTGGGTTTTCACCGCGTCCAAGACGGCCCAAGAGGCGCCCAAGACGGTCTACGAGGCCTCCGGGAGCGCTCCAAGGCTGCGCACGAGTGTCCCAGGACGGCCCCAAGACGGCCGAAGAGAGCCCCAAGACGAGTTCGAGAGGGGTCCCAGACGGAGAAAGCCAACCTCGAATTCCGAGCTTCCGGCCCAAGAGGCTCCAGGAGGCGCCAAAATGCCGCCAAGAGGCGCCAAAAGGCTCCCAAAAGCACCCCAAGACGTTCCGAGAGGCACCCCAAGAGAGGTCCAAGAAACAAAAATCGTGCCATTCCTATGGGAAAACGTATATTTTTCGCATGTTCGCATCTTGGGCTTTCACCGCGTCCAAGACGGCCCAAGAGGCCTCCAAGACGGCCTAGGAGGCCTCCGGGAGCGCTCCAAGGCTGCGCACGAGTGGCTCAGGACGGCCCCAAGACGGCCCAAGAGAACCCCAAGACGACTTCGAGAGGGGTCCCAGAAGGAGAAAGCCACTCTCGAATTCCGAGCTTCCGGCCCAACATATCCCAGGAGGCGCCAAAACGCCACCCAGAGGCGCCAAAAGGCTTCCAAAATCAGCCCAAGACGTTCCGAGAGGCACCCCAAGAGGTCCAAGAAACAAAAATCGTGTCATTCCTATGGGAAAACGTATATTTTTCGCATGTTCGCATCTTGGGCTTTCACCGCGTCCAAGACGGCCCAAGAGGCCTCCAAGACCGCCCCAAGACGGCCCAAGAAGCTTCCAAGAGGGCCCCAGGACAGCCCAAGAGGGCCCCAAGACGGCCCAAGAGGCGCCCAAGATGGCCCAAGAGGGCCCCAAGACGGGCCCAAGAGGGGGCCCAGAGGGGGACCACGAACCGCAAGCTCGAGCCTTCCGCCCCAAGAGGCCGCCAGGAGGCCCCAAGGAGGCCCCTCAAGAGGCCCCAGGAGACCCCCAAGAGGCCCAAAGGAGGCCCCGAGAAGCCCCAAATCGGCCCCCAAATGCTTCGAACCTGCTTCCAGGAACAGGTTCTGCTCCCGAGGAGGCCCCCGACAGGTTCAGAGGCTCCCGAGAAGCTACGTCAAACTCCCAGCGAGCGGCCGGACGAGGCCCCCCACAAAATCACAAGAGGGTTCCAGTATTTGTATCCTTCAGCGCTCTCTGGCCTTCTTCCCCCTGCCCCCTTCCCTGCGACTTTCGTTGACTCAAGCTCGCCTCCTAGCTAGAACCTAAGCGCGCGCGAAGCGCGCGCGTGGTTCTAGTTAGCATATACGGCTTTTCGCCTTTCACGGCGTTGACGACGACGGCCCAAGATGCCCCCAAGACCGCCCCAAGATGGCCCAAGAGGCTCCCCAGAGGCCCCCAAAACGGCCCAAGAGGGCGCCCAGACGGCCCAAGAGGCGCCCAAGACGGCCCAAGAGGGCCCCGAGGCGACCCCAAGAGGGGGACCACGAACCGAACAGTCTAGCCGATCGCCCCAAGACGCTCCCAGGAGGCCCCCACAGCCCCCCAAGAAGCCCCAAGAGGCCCCCGTCCCACGAGGCCAACAGGAGGCCAAAATCATAGATTTTCTTTGGGAAAGCGTGCATTTTTAGCATGCACGGCTTTTCGGCTTTCACGGCGGTGACGACGGTCCAAGAGGCCCCAAAGACCGCCCCAAGACGGCCCAAGAGGCTCCCAGGAGGCCCCCAAAACTACCCAAGAGGGCCCTCAGACGGCCCAAGAGGCGCCCAAGACGGCCCAAGAGGGCCCCAAGATGGCCCCAAGAGGGGGACCACGAACCCGAAAGTCTAGCCTTTCGCCCAAAGAAGCTCCCGGGAGGCCCCCACAGACCCCCAAGAAGCCCCAAGAGGCCCCCAAGAGGCCACCAGGAGGGCCCGAAAAGAGCCCCAATAGGACTCCCACGGAGGCCCAGAGACGCCAAGAGCGATCGGTAATGCAAAAAGCTCTTCACACCAAGGCTCCCAAGAGCGAACGGTGATGTAAACAAGCTGATAAGACCAAGGCTCCCAGCAGAGAGCGGTGACGTAACAAGTTCCTGACACCAAGGCCCAGCCAAGGCTCAGGAACGGGCGGCAACGCAACAATCTCTGAACCCCAAGGCTCCCAAGAGCGAGGGGTGACGTAGCCAGCTCTCAACGCCAAGGCTTCCAGTACGCACGGTGGTGTGAGTAATTTCGGTTTCTGTTGCTGCAGCGCTTTTTCCGTCTCTGTGCCGGGCCCAGGTAACGGAAAGAGCGAGGTAGCGCGGACGTTTGGGCTCTAATGGCAGTTTTGGGGGTATTCTTATGGTTGTTTTGAATGTTTTTCAGATTTTTCTTTTTTTCCGTCCCAGAAGAGCCCAAGACCGCTCAAGGCAGCCCCAAGACGGCCCAAGAGGCCCCCAAGAGGCCGCCAAGACGCCCCAAGAGGCGCCCAAGGGGCGTCCCAAGAGGGCCCCAAGAGGCCAACATCAGCGATTTTCCTTAGGAAAACGTGCGTTTTTAGCATATACGGCTTTTCGCCTTTCACTGCGTTGACGACGACGGCCCAAGAGGCCCCCAAGACCGCCCCAAGATGGCCCAAGAGGCTCCCCAGAGGCCCCCAAAACGGCCCAAGAGGGCGCCCAGACGGCCCAAGAGGCGCCCAAGACGGCCCAAGAGGGCCCCGAGGCGGCCCCAAGAGGGGGACCACGAACCGAACAGTCTAGCCGATCGCCCCAAGACGCCCCCAGGAGGCCCCCACAGCCCCCCAAGAAGCCCCAAGAGGCCCCCAAGAGACGTCCCACGAGGCCAACAGGAGGCTAAAATCATAGATTTTCTTTGGGAAAGCGTGCATTTTTTGCAAGCACGGCTTTTCGGCTTTCACGGCGGTGACGACGGTCCAAGAGGCCCCCAAGACCGCCCCAAGACGGCCCAAGAGGCTCCCGAGAGGCGCCCAAGACGGCCCAAGAGGGCGCCCAGACTGCCCAAGAGGCGCCCAAGACGGCCCAAGAGGGCCCCAAGACGGCCCCAAGAGGGGGACCACGAACCCGAAAGTTTAGCCTTTCGCCCCAAGACGCTCCCAGGATGCCCCAACAGACCCCCAAGAAGCCCCGAGAGGCCCCCAAGAGGCCACCAGGAGGGCCCAAAAAGGGCCCCAAAAGGACTCCCACATTGGCCCAGAGACGCCAAGAGCGATCGGTAATGCAATTATCCCGGCAAAGCAACCTAACATCGATGTGTAGGAGCACATTTGGAAGCATTCCCCTTAAGATTCGGATGAGAATCCAGTTGTAGAATTCTGCTGTTCTCGCAGTCGTAGTCGCATTCGCGATGACAGTCGCAGTGGCAACGGCAGTCGCAGTCACAGCCTCAGCCTCAGCCTGCCTCAGCCTCAGCCTCCTCAGCCTCAGCCTGCCTCAGCCTCAGCCTCAGCCTGCTTCAGCCTCAGCCTCAGTCTGCCTTCAGCCTCGGCCTCAGCCTCAGCCTGCCTCAGCCTCAGCCTGCATCAGCCTCAGCCTCAGCCTCAGCCTCAGCATCAGCCTGCCTCAGCCTCAGCCTCAGCCTGCCTCAGCCTCAGCCTCAGCCTGCTTCAGCCTCAGCCTCAGTCTGCCTTCAGCCTCGGCCTCAGCCTCAGCCTGCCTCAGCCTCAGCCTGCATCAGCCTCAGCCTCAGCCTCAGCCTGCCTCAGCCTCAGCCTGCCTCAGCCTCAGCCTCAGCCTGCCTCAGCCTCAGCCTCAGCCTGCCTTCAGCCTCAGCCTCAGTCTGCCTCAGCCTCGGCCTCAGCCTCAGCCTGCCTCAGCCTCAGCCTGCATCAGCCTCAGCCTCAGCCTCAGCCTGCCTCAGCATCAGCCTGCCAGCCTCAGCCTCAGCCTTCAGCCTCAGCCTCAGCTGCTTCAGCCTCAGCCTCAGCAGCCTCAGCCTCAGGCCTGCCTCAGCCTGCAGCCTCAGCCTGCCTCAGCCTCAGCCTCAGCCTCAGCCTCAGCCTCAGCCTGCCTCAGCCTCAGCCTGCAGCCTCAGCCTCAGTCTGCCTTCAGCCTCGGCCTCAGCCTCAGCCTGCCTCAGCCTCAGCCTGCATCAGCCTCAGCCTCAGCCTCAGCCTGCCTCAGCATCAGCCTGCCTCAGCCTCAGCCTCAGCCTGCCTCAGCCTCAGCCTCAGCCTGCTTCAGCCTCAGCCTCAGTCTGCCTTCAGCCTCGGCCTCAGCCTCAGCCTGCCTCAGCCTCAGCCTGCATCAGCCTCAGCCTCAGCCTCAGCCTGCCTCAGCATCAGCCTGCCTCAGCCTCAGCCTCAGCCTCAGCCTCAGCCTCAGCCTCAGCCTCAGCCTCAGCCTGCTTCAGCCTCAGCCTCAGTCTGCCTTCAGCCTCGGCCTCAGCCTCAGCCTGCCTCAGCCTCAGCCTGCATCAGCCTCAGCCTCAGCCTCAGCCTGCCTCAGCATCAGCCTGCCTCAGCCTCAGCCTCAGCCTGCCTCAGCCTCAGCCTCAGCCTCAGCCTCAGCCTCAGCCTCAGCCTCAGCCAAAGCCTCAGTCTGCCTTGAGCCTTGGCCTCAGCCTCAGCCTCAGCCTGCCTCATCAGCCTCAGCCTCAGCCTCAGCCTGCCTCAGCATCAGCCTGCCTCAGCCTCAGCCTGCCTCTGCCTCAGCCTCAGCCTGCTTCAGCCTCAGCCTCAGTCTGCCTTCAGCCTCGGCCTCAGCCTCAGCCTGCCTCAGCCTCAGCCTGCCTCAGCCTCAGCCTCAGCCTGCCTCAGCATTCAAAATGTGGCCCGGGAATGGAATTCTGGGAACTCGAAGAACACGAAGTGGCCTACAGTTGGCTCCGGGCATTCAAAATCATGCCCAGGAATGGAATTCTGGGAACTCGAAGATCACGAAGTGGCCTACAGTTGGCTCCGGGCATCCAAAATGTGGCCCGGGAATGGAGTTCTGGGAACTCGAAGAGCACGAAGTGGCCTACAGTTGGCTCCGGGCATCCAAAATGTGGCCCGGGAATGGAGTTCTGGGAAATCGAAGAGCACGAAGTGGCCTACAGTTGGCTCCGGGCATCCAAAATGTGGCCCGGGAATGGAGTTCTGGGAAATCGAAGAGCACGAAGTGGCCTACAGTTGGCTCCGGGCATCCAAAATGTGGCCCGGGAATGGAGTTCTGGGAAATCGAAGAGCACGAAGTGGGCACGAAGTGTGTGACTGTATGCGAAAAACGATCCCCGCCGGCAAACCCCAACAGCCCCCCAACTGCCACCCAACTGCCCCCAACGGCTGCCCAGACCCCCCTGTGGAGTAATGTTGAAGTAATGTTGAAGTAATGTGCTGCTCTCTTTTTAGACCACCAGAAACCTATCAGTCTTCGATGTTAGGTAAAAAGCTCTTCACACCAAGGCTCCCAAGAGCGAACGGTGACGTACATAAGCTGATGAGACCAAGGCTCCCAGCAGAGAGCAGTGACGTAACAAGTTCCTGTCACCACGGCCCAGCCAAGGCTCAGGAACGGGCGGCAACGCAACCATCTCTGAACACCAAGGCTCCCAAGAGCGAGGGGTGACGTAGCCAGCTCTCAACGCCAAGGCTCCCAGTACGCACGGTGGTGTGATGAATTTCGGCTTTTGTGTCTGAAGCGCTCTTTTCGTTTCTGTGTCGGGCCAGGTCTAGTGGTTTTCGGCCCGTCTTGCCACCGTGTTTGGGTTGTGGGTTAGAGGCTTCTTGGAAGTTCTTTTGGATATCATGGGAGGCTTCTGGGGGGTGCCTCTTGGAGGCAGTTTTGAAGCCTCTTGGGAGCCGTTTGGGGACCTCCTGGGCCTCTTTTTGTGTCTCTTGGGTGCTTTTGGGTGCCTCTGGGGCTCTCTTGGGGGCCTCTCGGGACCTCCTGGGGGCTTGTTGGGGCGAAAGGCTCGAATTGTCGATTAGTGTTCCCTTTTTGGGTCCCTGTTGGAGCCGTCTTGGGGCCCTCTTGGGCGATCTTGGGCGCCTTTCGGGCCGTTTTGGGACCCTCGTGGATAGTCTTCTGGCCCTCTTGGGGGCCTCTTGGGCCGTCTTGGGGCGGTCTTCGCCGCCTCTGGGGCCATCTTGGGGCGTCGGAAGCCCGAAAACGCGAGGACGCGAACAACATATAATACCACCAAGAGTATCAATGATATTTATCTCTTTGGGCCCTCTTGGGGGTCCTCTTGGAGTGCTCTTGGGGCTTCTTTGAGGCCTCTTGGGCCGTCTTGTGGCCATCTCTTGGGCGTCTTGGAGCGCTCTTGGGCTGTTTTGGAGGCCTCTTTGACCCTCTTGGGCGCTTTCTGTGGCCTTCTTGGCCTGTCTTAGGGCCGTCTGGCCTCTGGAACAGTCATGCGGGGCAGCCCAAGAACGCGTGGAAACGCTTATGACAATGGCGAATTTGGGGCCCCAGCCTTGAGAAAACTATAATCCCAGGGTCCTGTGTTCAGAAAACAGAGGACACGTGAGGACCTGGAGAGAACTCCACTTCACGCCTCGCGGTACGGTGGCGGATAAAAGCAGCAAGGGGGTTACACATTGTTTTTTTCCTTATGGTGTTTATTACTTTTCTTCGGTCCTTCAAAACGGCGCTGCCGCTGCAGCGAGGGCCTCGTTTCAGGATCGTTTTGCTCCCGTCCTTCGGAATGGCACTCTCGCCTCAGCGCGAGCCATTTCCTTGATCCGAGTGCTTCCTCACCGTTGTCGCTCCCCTCCTTTCCTCTCCTCCGTATTCCCCTGGCCCTCCTGCTCCCGCTCCTTCCACTCCAGCTTCTGCTGCTGCTGTTCGTCCTCGTCCTCCTTGCTCCTCCTGTCTTTCTCGTCATAGATAAATCCTCCCTGTCGCGTCACCTGGCGTGTCAATAAGCCGGGCCAGGCGTTTCGCTTGAGGCTTCCCACCAATTATGATCTTGTAGTTCCAGCTCAAGGATGAAAATTGCAACAGCTTCAAGGATAGAGCCCGGTTGAATCTTAAAGTGCAGCTCTCGCCTTTGCGCCGCCCACATTCGTGTTGTGCTTGTTTTTCGCAAAACATGCCATCGTGCCAAGGGGGTCCTTTTCAAAATGTGGTTTTCGATTTAGCGTCGCGCGCCGTTTCAAGGATGGAACCTGGGTGGTTTTCAAGATTTGACTTTCGCTTTGGCGCCGCGCACATTCGTTTTACAAATTTGCAGCAGCAAGGATGGAGGGCGCTTCGTTTTCAAGATTTGGCTCTCGCTCGGTGCGCGCCCATCCGACCCTACCCACAAGCATGTTCGGTTTACACTTGCTGATCTTCAACTGGGCACAAACTGCCAGAAACAAACAACAGTCGATAGCAAATACATGGTACATGTGTTTGGATCACCCCTCGCCGACTCCGATTTGGGACCCAAGCGTTTCCCAGGCTGCCCCAGGCGTTCCAAGACGCTCCCGGGCGCTCCCAGGCGCTACAATCCTTTGCCAAGCGCGCCCAGCTTCGTCGCCGCACGAGGCTACAAAGAGCAGATGGATTCAAGTCGCGTTGGCGCGTGGACCGCGGCCTTCACAACGGGGCTCTCGCTGAGCTGAAGCCGCACACCATCGTTTTCTCAAAAAGGGACTCTCGCCCCGGCGCCACGCATAACAGGCTTTCAAATCATCCTCAGCTGCGCGAGTGGATGGCGAGTCCTTTCCATGACGGTGGGGGCGTTTGACAAGGAACCCTTTGGATACGGAGCCCCGGGCCTGGAAGCCGGTGAATCTTCAATCAACTTCAATCGTGGGCCGGCCATGGATACCACCGCCGCCCTCATCAGATATAAGGAGTCCGCTAGGGTCTGCAGCTTCCTGGGCACATTCTTCAACGAACGCTCCACTGTATTGGGGTCTTCCCATTGGTTTCGCGCGCCTCCGAATACAAAGTCCACCATCTACACCCATTTGAACCTGCCTCGACCTTTACGGCCAGGCGTTCCATGCTGTGCAATAGCACGGAGAGAGAGAGAGAGCGGCTTCTTTTTCGAAGATATGATCTCGCGTGGCATTTCTGCGAGGCATACGTCCATGATTTTGACATCTTGTAGCGCTGAGACGGATGGAGGGCATGAGCTTTTCAAAGTAGGCCTACCCTGAGCGTCCTCCAAGTGGAGGGAGGATCGATTAAAACAGGCACTCTCGTCTGATTGACGGACCGACCAGCCACTCATCATTCTAGGGGGGGCGCCCGCAGTGGAAAGGAATGTTTGTATGGATTTATGAGGAGGGTCTCTTCCTCCTCCTCCTCCTCTTCCTCCTCTTTTTTTTCCTCCTGCTCATCCTCCCACTCATCCGCCACCTCTTCTTCCCACGTACGCATTTCTATTGTTCCAATTGCGCATCACACGATGGGGTCTGTTTTGGAACTCCAGGTCCGCTATGACACGCGTTGGCGGATATGGAAACACAGAACAAGCGCACTTGGGCCGGAGGGGTAGGAGGGGTGGGATGTCAGATATAGCCCGAACCCCCCCGTCTCGTCTTTCACCCCTCCCCCTTGTCCTCCTCCTCCTGTTCCTCTCTTCTTCCCTTTCCTCCTCCTCCTCCTCCTCCTTGTCCTCCTCCTCCTCCTCCTTGTCCTCCTCCTCCTCGTCTCATCTCTCCTGCCCCCAGGGGTGCATCGAGGAAGTGCTTCGACAAGCTCCTGCCCCCCCTCCAGTCGTGCAGCCAGCACCTTGGGCCAGCAGGGGCACCGCCACCAGCGCAGACCTGCAGGTGTCTCTGCCTCATTGCCTTATCCTCCTGCGCTCCTCCTCCGTTCGTTCCTCCGCTCCTCCTCGCTCTCCTCCCCCCACCTCCTTTCGTTGTGAACAAATCACGACGTGACGCTCTTACTCGTTTTCGGTTTATGGGAGCACTCACCAGGCTTCGGGACCGACAAACAATAGGTTAATAAGGTTGAATGAAACAACGATCCTAGGGAAGGGTTCCAGACCTCCGGGGGTCGACGTTATGCACATGAACCTGGCGCGACCTCAATTACGGGAATGCTTGCTAAGTGGCATTCAATTGTCATCGCTTGGCATTGCATGCTTTTGCGTTTCTTGGCGTTGCTCAGCATTGCGTGGCATTGCGTGTGTCTATGTGTGTGTGCGTGTGTTTGCGTGCGCGTGCATGTGCGTGTGCGCGAGTGTGTGTGTGTGTATGTCTGCACGCGCGCATGTGTGTGCGTGTTTGTGTGTTGTGTGTGTTGTATGTGTGTGTGTGTGCGCGCGCGTGCGTGTGTGTGTGTGTGTATGCGCGTGTGTGTATGCGTGTGCGTGTGGGTTGTTGTGTATGTGTTTGTGTTCTGTGCGCGAGTTTATGTGTGTGTGCGTGTTTGTGTGGTGTGTATTGTGTGTGTCGTGTGTGAGCATGTCTGTGCGTTATGCGCTGCGTGTTGTGTTGTGTGTGTGTTGTGTGTTGTGTGTTGTGTGTGTATGTGTGTCGGCGTGTGTGTTGTGTGTGTGTCGGTGTGTCTGGTCCCCCTCCCGAAGTGAACAACACACATGTTCCTATATCACATATCGCTATTCCGCCGTCATCTCCGAGGGCGCGCTCTGACCAGGAGGACTTCGGTGCGAATCCCGCCGCCGTGAGGAGGCAAGGGCATCGGTAGCGGCATTGGCGGCACACTCGACATGGCCGCAACGCCGCGCCGCCGCCAGGGCCCGCGGGACATTCCCGCCCTACTTACGAAATAGCCCAAGATACGGCGGATCTGGAGTCAGGGCACGCCATTTGCGTTGGCCCTCATTACGTCACTGGAGTCATATAGAAGGGCACCGGTTGGCAAGCACACGTAGACGCCAGCACACGTTCTGAGTCTTCGGTGCGAATCCAGCCATGGTGACGAGCGCCTCCCAGGAGGCCCAAAAAGGCGGAAACGAAGACCCTCTCATCCGACGTTGCATGTTTGTCCGTGATGCCCGCCCCAGGAATCTCGACCCGTCCCCCGGGGCCAGATTCTCATCCCGAGTCGATTTTGATGGTCCCGCAGTCGGCAAGCGGCGCCCAGAGGCCGAAAGCTATCGAGCACACACCCGTTCTGTTCCGGTCCCCGTGCGTCCTCCTCCTCCTCCTCCTCCTCCTTCTCCTCCTCCTCCTCCTCCTCTGGCCTCTGGCCCGCAGGGGTGCGCCGAGGAGCTCAAGAGGAGCTTCGCGTGCCACGGCGCGGCGGTGCGCGGGGCGCTCGAGCAGCTGGCGGCGAGGCTGGAGGGCCTCGAGCGGGAGCACGAGGAGCGGCTGGTGCTCGCGCTCGGCGGCTCGAGCCCCCGCGGCGCTCCGGCCGCCCCGGCGGAGAGCGAGGCGCCACGTGCTCAACAAGGGGCCCTCGCTGCGAGGATCTGGGCCTCCCAGATTCGGCAGCGAGGAAAGGGCACACATCAGTATCGTTTCACCGATCCCCATCCCCATCCCCATCCCCGTCGAGACCTCCACTAAATGACCCCCCCCCAGTTGGGGATACACCCCTCGAAACCCGAAGGGAACGACCTATATCCCCATCTAGGGGGGTAAATGGCCAGTGGGGCCCAGGCCACGCTGCTGGGGATGGGGATCGGTTAAACGATACTCAGTACACGTACATGAATCTACGTTGGTTTCGAGAGTACGCATTGCGCGAACGCTCGTATCAGGCGGCCGGTGTCGCGGATTGGGCGGCCGTGTTCATATACACGGTTGGGCGCGTACGTCTTTTGTGGCCTCACAGATGGAAGGGTAGCGCCGCACCGCCGATGCATTGCCGATGCGGTCGGACCGAGGCATCAGGTCGAGGTCGGTTCGGGGAGGGTGCCCGAATGTTATTCGTGTTTGCTGGATGTTCTTGTGTATTTTGGGGGAGGGTACCATTGGATGCTTAACGTGTTTTGGCTGGCGGAGGGTCGTAAGTATGTTCTTGAAGGATGTTATTCTGTCCTTGGCCTGGCTGTACGGCTCGATGCGGAGCCTGATTTGTTCCGCGCTGTCGTCGCCGATGTACGTCGCCGATGCAGCGCTGATGCATCGCTGACGCGTCGGCGCCCAGTAGCGCCCAATGGCGCCCATAGCGCCATGTGAGGGACATGCATTCTTTCCGCTTTGCGCGCGGTTGGGCGCGCTGGTGGTCGCCGCCATGGGGACGACCTAAGGCTTCCGTGAGATGCTTTCTGACAAGTTGTGTCGTGAATGGTCCCCACAAAATACGAACATGTAGGGCAGTTATTTCACTTTCAGAAAAGTAGGACGGATATTTCCGCAAAAGTGTGGCGGAAACAGCGACGGCAAAAGTAGGGCGACAATCGGTATCAAAGGAGCTTGAAAAAAGGGCAGGAATGTCCACCATACTTGCGAAATCGTGACAAGTACAGCGGATCCAGAGTCGGGGCTGGGGCCATCGAAAAGGGATCTTGGGCGAAAAGCTGCGCCGCAGCACGTGAATCTTCTCACCGTGCCCCTTCAATTTTCTGTTTCCCTCGTTCTTCTTGCAATTTTTTATGAGGGACCTGGTCAGTAGAAGGCCCCTGTTTAGACTTGCCTCCTATCGCGGGATGCGTCAGCCTGTTTCGGCTTGCTCTAGGAAATCTGCAGAGAGTAGTTGTCGCCCCTTCCTCGTGTGCCGTGAAATCGGTTCTTGGGGTTGGCACCTTGGGGGCACAGGTGCCTTGGGGCGACGCGAAGTCCAGCAACTCTCGGGGCATGCCGAGATCGGGGTTCCCTATCCCGCCGTAACTGTTTATGAGGCTTCGTTGGTTGCGGTACGGCTTGCGTGCTGTAGCCGACGGGGCACAGGGAGATTCATTTGAGCATCAGACTCGGACGGTAGCCCATTGATAGTTCCTGTCTCTTTCGCCCTGTCTTATGTTATCCCTTTTCCCGCGGCCGTTTCGCTCGGGGGCACGGAAGGAAACCCTCTCCGTGCCCGGGTTAGACGCGTATGAGAGCCGCGTTCACACCGCGTTAGTCCACGCACAAAAGCATCGCTCGACGTGCATCCGTCTTCATAGTAGACTTGGCGGTGCGTCCGATTTGTGCTGGCCGTTATTGGGCTGGCGGAGGGGCCCGAACGTCCAGCGATTTGGGCAGGGGCCGAACTCGGACCCCGCCAAATTCGGACCCGTCACGCGTCTGTATTCGGACCCGTCCAGTCCGGCCCGGATTCGGACCGGAACTTGCAGCCGGTTGAGTTCGGACCTGGCTGAATTCGGGCCCGGCTGCGCGATTGGGAGGGCCCGGGACCGTGCCCCGGGACTCGGACCCAGCTGAATTTGCACTTGGCTGAACTCGGATCTGGTTGGGCCCATGTGTTTGGACCTGGCTGAAGTCGCACCCGGCTGGGCGCGCGCCCAGGCTGGGGCAGCCCAGCGGCTGAATTCGGATTCGGTTGATCTCGGCAGAACCCGGACCCAACTGAATTGGGACCCAGTTGAATTGGGATCCCGCAGGACTCGAACCCAGCGGAATTCGGGCCCGGGGATTTCGCGCGCGGCGAAATTCGGACCCGTCGGAACTCAGTCGGACAAGGCTTCTCTCGACCTGCCTGAATTCGAACCCGGCGGATTTCGGATCCGACCAGAGTCGGACCCGCCTGAATTCCCAACCAGTTGAATTCGGACCCAGCTGAATACGGACCCGGTTGAATTCGGACCCGGCGGAATTCGGAGCCGGCTGAATTCGGACCCGCCCAGTCTCGGAACAGGACGGATTCGGACTTCGTCGAAGATCCAGACAAGGATGGATTGGTTCGGACCCGGCCGAAAGAATTTGTTTTTTATTCCGCGCCGATGACGGTCGTCATTTGGGGGGGAGGGGGCTGATAACGCGAGGTCTCGCGCTGGCGGCGTTTGGGAATGCCTAAGAATTTCTGAGGACGGGTACCAGCAGCATGTAGGTGGCAATCTGCACCACAGCGCTTGTGTACACCACAGTGCTCGCGTGCACCACACCGCCTGCGTGCACCACACCACCTGTGTACACCACAGCAGCCGCGTGCAACACGGCGCCAATGTGTGCCACAGTGCCCCCGTGTACTATGCGCCCGTGTGCACCACAGCGCCCGCATACACCACAGCAGCCGTGCGCAACACAGCACCAGTGTACACCACAGTGCCCGCGTACAACACAGCGCCTGTGTACACCACGGCGCTTGTGTGCACCACAGCAGCCGTGTGCAACAGAGTACCCATGTTGAATATGAAAAGAGAGCGCTTGTCAATTCCACTGAAAGCAGTTGTTCGATACAGGATTTGGAGCGGAATCCTGATGGAGAAAGGAGCGCCGCTGAAATCTACGAGTCCTCCCGGGTGCTCCCGCATCACCTTAATGCCTCCCAATTGCGACCAGAAGGCTCCCGCAAAATTGACCGTCGGGAAACCAAGTGGATTGATTCAATAGACCATTCTGCGGTGCACGCTGAAATGCGCACGTGTGCTGTAGCGCCGGCCCGCACGACGGGGGGAACGGTGAGGGAGGAGGCGGAGGAGGAGGAGGAGGAGGAGGAGGAGGAGGAGGATGCGGAGGAGGTGGAGGAAGAGGAGGAGGAGGAGGAGGAGGAGGAGGAGGAGGAGAGGAGAGGACGAGGATGAAAAGGAGGAGGAGGAGGAGGAGGTGGAGGTGGAGGAGGAGGTCGAGGAGGAGGAGGACAGGAGAAGGAGGAAGAGGAGGAACAGGAACAGGAGGAGGAGGAGGAAGAGGAGGAGGAAGGAGGGAAGAACATCGCATTCCATTATCAGCACTTCCCTGGCGTGGTGTAGCTGTCCGCGACAGATCCTCACTTACATGCTCCGTCGACCTGTCTTGTGCACGCACGCATTGTGGTGAACACCAGCGTTGCGTTGCACGCTGATGCTGTGGTGTACACAGGCACTGTGGTGTGCACAGGCGCAGCGGTGCACGCAAACATTGTGGTGTACAAAGGCGCTGCGTTGCAGATAGTTGTTGCGGTGTACACATTCGCTGTGGTGTACACAAGCGCTGCGTTGCACACGGCTACTGCGGTGTGCGCAGGCACTGTGGTGTACAATGCGCGCTGTGGTGCACGCGAGCACAGTGGTGTACACATTCGCTATGTTGCACGTGGTTGTTGCGGTGTACACATTCGCTGTGGTGTACATAGGCGCTATGGTGCACGCCAACATTGTGGTGAGGCGCTGCGTTGCACACGGCTGTTGCGGTGTGCGCAGGCGCTGTGGTGTACACGCGCGCTGTGGTGCACGCGAGCACTGTGGTGTACACAGGAGCTGTGGTGCAGATTGCCACCTACATGCTGTTCCTACTTGGCTTCGGTCATCCCTAGGCAATCCCCGGACACCGCCGGCGCGGAACGTGAGGGGGGTGCGGGGCCGATGACGGCCGCTATCCCAGAAAATACAAAACAGGCTCGAACTCGGACCCAGCTGGATTCTGGCCAGGGCAATTTCGGACCCCATCGAAGCGAGACCCGACGGGTCCCAGTTCGGACCACAAAAATTAGCGGAATTCGGACCGCAAAATTCGGACCCGGCTGGATTCGAACCCGGCTGAACCCGAACCCAGAGTTCTTGTTGCAGCGCGGCGTTTGGGTCCGAGTTTGGTCGGGTCCGAGTTCGGTCGTGTCCGAGTTCGTTCGGTCTGGGTCCGAGCTCGGTCGGGTCCGAGTTCCGTCGGATCCGAGTTCGGTCTGGGGCCTGGGTCCGGGTTCGGTCGGGTCCGAGTCGGGTTTTGTTTGGGGATGTTCCGTCGCCATGGACGGATTTTCTGGTCAGGTCAGACCTTGGGACAGGTCCAAGGTCGATTGTGAGTGGACTTCTCTTCAGACCTGTCACGTCTGAAAATCGAAGCAGCATTTTCTCCCTATGGGGGGGTCTCTGGCTGGAAGACAGAACAGCGACGCCACCACCGCCAGGAGAGCCACCGCCGGCGAGGAGCTCCACCATGCTTCCGCAAGCTGGAGGTAGGGGATGTCTCGAGCGGGGGGGGGTCCGCACGTCCGCACCACTAGGAGGGTAGTCTCGCGCCGGTGGTGGTGGTGGTTCGCTTCTCCTTGATCACATCCCAGAGGCGACGATGGAGGCGAATAGCCCAGGGGAGAGCAATACATGCATTCAGGTGCGCCGATGATCTATGGCTTCGAAAAGGCTCCCCAGCGAATACGTGTAACGCCCGCGGGCCGTTTGGGGCCCCGCGGCCGCCAACGAAAAGACTCGGGAGGAAAAGAGCAGATCCCTTGGGCCGCGAGAGGCCCACCAGGTCTCCTCAGGCCCATCTGGGGCGAGGCCCATCAATGCAGAAATCGTTCGTCATTTCCAGCCTCCTGGGCCCGTCTCTGGGCTCCCGTGCCATCAAGAGGTTCCATCAAGAACGTGCCGATTACGACACGATCCTGGCATTTGAAGCGACAATTTCCTATGCCCCAGAAGTTTATTATGATTTGGGGCACACGGACTTGTATGGCTGCTGATACTCTATTTCTCCTCTCTTCTCTTTTCGTGGCGGTCTTGGCGGCAGCAGGTGGGCCTCCGGCAGCTCGCGGAGATAGCCCAGGGAAGCTCGAGATGACCGAAGCGGCTTCCAGGAGGGCTCTAAGATAGCACCAGGAAAGAGGCACACAAGATCATCGCGAGTGTGCCACTTTGGGGTGCCTCTTGGAACCGTCCTGGGTCAGTTCCTGGAGCCCCGAGCGGGCCTGTAGGAGCCCTCGGTGGAAGCTGCCCGGGGGAGTTCGACGCGCCCTGTGCGGGCCCGAAAGGGTCCCCTGACGGGCCACAAGGGGGGCAAGGGAAAGGGGCACAAAGTGGGGTCACGAGTGTGCCACTTTTCGGGGGCATCTTGGGACCGTCTTGTCTTGGGACGATCTTGGCGGCTACAAGTGGGCCCCTGAGAGCTTGCGGAGACTGACTGAGTAAAGTCGAGAGGGCCCGAGGTGGCTTCAAGAGGTTGCAGGGAAGAGGGACAAAACATCGTCGGGGTCAGGCCTTGATGCAGTCCCGAAGTGCATGCAGCTGGCGCAAGGGCCAAGAGCGACCCTAGCTCTGGAGGGGTGACCCCACGCTTCCCGTGTCTGGGCCCTCACCCCGGAGTGCTCTCCGCCCTGGGCACCTCCACGGGGCCCCAAGGCTGCCTGTTTGAGCCTCCGAGGGGGGGGGCTGAATTGATTACCCTCCTCTTTTTCCAGCTGTGGGGCCCAAGGCGACCCCAAGAGACTTCCCAGACCCCCTCAGGGAGCCGCAAGAGCCCAAGAGGGCCCCAGGAGGGCCCCTAAGAGACCTCGGCCCCTCGGCGACGGGGGGGCTCGTGCTCCCTCCTCCCGCGCCGCCGTGCCCCGAGGCTCGGGTGGCTCGCGACCTGGGGTCCGTGGTCTCGATCGTGCCCGAGTCGCCGAGCCACGGGCCCCAGCCGCGCGTGCTGCCGCCCCGCGCGCTCTTCCGCGGCGCGGGCGGGGCAGGGCCGCCCCTCGGCGCCAGCCTGGCGGGGGACGCCTGGGGGAGCCGGCAGCCCAGCGCCATCAGCGAGGAGAAGCCTGCGGCGACGGCGCCGCAGCGCGGAGCTCGGGGGGAAGGCACGCCGCTGCCGGCGCACTGCCCCTCGTTTTCCCTTTCGAGGGGGGAGGGGGGGGCGGCCTCCTTGGGGGCCCTCGTCGCCACGGCCGGATCCCCTTTCAGGGAGAGGTGCCGATGCCGCTGCTCGTCGTGGAGAGATCCTTTGTGGCCACGGCCGGATTCTCCTCGAAGCGCTGGTCAGAACGCACCTCTGGGGAGGTCTGGGGAGTAGTGGTATCGGTACTTCCCTTTGCCCCCGCGATCTCCTGGTCAGGATGCACCTCGGAAGATCCAGGGAGTGGCAGTATGAGTACAATTTCCATTGTTTCACTCCAGGAGCGAGCAGAAGGACGCCAAGATTCGATCGCGAGTCGGGTGTCTCCTCGGCTCCCGCCCTAGCAGTGAGCCGTGTCTTCTGCGCATCCTTATCCTCGTCATCCTCCCGCCCCCACCTCTCTTTCCTGGCCGCCGACAGTCACGAACACCATTCGGCTGTTGCCCGTGCTGGCTCAAGAGCTGTCTCTGAAACAACAGGCAGGACTTCACAGGCGTCCCATTCAATGTCGTAGACGTGGTCAGCTGTGCCATTATAGCAGTGTGTGTGTGGTCATGAGTATGTTTCTGGATACAGGTGTTGAGAAATCGGACCTCGGCTACGACTTCCCTGGTCAGCTCAGGTGTAGCCTCCTTTGCACGACTCCCTGGCGGAGCCTCCTTGAGGCCGCCAGCACCGCAAGTGAAACAGTTCGTGTTCTGACTGTGTGTTCCCCCAGCCTTCCCATCCGCGGCCGCTCTCTCTCTCTCTCTGTTCCTACTGCGCAGGTACACAATTCGCTAGCCCGCTGCCCGTTCTAGACCGAACGCGTGGTTTCCCACATCGATACGACGAAAGAATCCAGATATCGGCAAAGCGTGGAACGAGCAAGACGCGTGCAACGTTCTGTAGTCATCCTCGCGGATGTCGTCCTCAGTAGCGCTGGCGCCAGCAGCATTCAACCAACGATTTCGTACGATGCTCTTTGCATGCGCAGCACACTTTGTCTTCTGTTCGCAAACACATCGTGCGAGTGCTTGCGCGCACGCCCTTTCCGCAACCATTCAGCCTTCAGGGCTGGGTGGGTGGCTAACTTTTGGTGCACATGGGGTCGGATGCTGCCAGAAACGTGCTGTGGCGCTTCCGCGGAGCGACTCTTGAGCCAGGTCTCTGGCTCCCTTGGGAGGCCGCTGCGCCCGATGCGCTGGCGGCGCCATAAGGCTCGATGTTGACGTTTTTCGAGTAGGTGAGTAGGGGATCGACTACAGAATTGGTGTATCCCAGAATTGATGTTGCTCGTCGAGTCTATGGGACATGCGTGCAATGCTCCATACATCTATGGAGCATTTCACGCATTTTCCGTACTCGACGGCCGCGGCCAGGCCCCAGCGCCAGTACACCTTGAGTTGGGGCGCGAAGTCTTACAGAAGACCATTCTCGAGGCCGGCAGGGTCTTGGCCAGCGGTCCCTGCGCAGAGGCCGAACTGGCCGAGATGTTCGGGCCGCGCGGGCGCCTGGCCAGCGCCCCAGGGCGACCCAGAGGGAGAATGCGCGCCCCCTCGATGACTTTTCTGCGTCGCGGACGGACGACGCGGCCACGGACCTGGAGAGGACCCCCTGGGGAGGAGTGTGATGGGCTTGTTTTCCACCACCACCACCGCCATAAGTTGGAGGGGGGAAGAAGGTGGAGGACGAGGAGGAGGAGGAGGAGGAAGACGATGACGAGTAGGAGGAGGAGGAGGAGGAGGAGGTGGAGGAGGAGGAGGAGGAGGAGGTGGATGAGGAGGAAGACCACCTCCCCCTCCAACTTATGGTGGCGGTGGTGGAAAACAGGCCCATCAGAGTGGGCTGGAATTCGGAGATCATCAAGCCCTGGCGCCAGCATCTCAAGTCGACATGAGCCTCGCGCTCCAGTCGGGCGGGGTCTTGGGAGGCATGAGACAGCGGCACGACGGCGCGCTGGTGGGCTTTGACCTCGAGTAGGCCAACCGCCAGATCGCAGTTTCACCCGTCGACTGAGACTGCTGTGCCATCGCTTTTCCAGACCCCGACTATCGCGGCAAGTTGTTTCATTTCATCATCCACGGCTTGCCTTTGGGAGCCACAGGATCCGTGTTGGGATTCAGCAGAGTTGGGGCAGCAATGAGACTATGTAGCCCTCGCTTGTTTTCGGCGCTGGTCGCCAGCTACTTAAATGACTTCCGTTTCGCGGTCCCCAAGACGATTGCGATGGCCGCCGAAGAAGTTTTTCCAGGACACGCGTGAGGGCGACCAGCTGGACTCTGAAGGATTCCAAAGGTGTGGATTTTAGCGCTGCGTGTTCTGTTGTTGGCGTCGACTTCGACGTCGCGGATGCTGTGACAGTCAGCAGACGAGTAGTAGCCAACACCGCAAAACGCAGATGAACGATGAAGGATCAGATCTCCAAAGTCCTTGACGCTGGGATTTCGTCTCCGCCTGAGACGGCCAGCCTGGTCGGAAAACTTCAGTTCGCCGCTCCGCAGATCTCGGGCCACTGCGGGAGACAGAGGGCCCGGTGCACCTCCGCCGCAGAGCAGCGAACATGTGCCCCGGACGGGCGGTGAGCGGAGTGTTGGAGGTAGCCTTGAGGTGGCGGCTGGAGTACTTCGGGGCGGCGCCCCCCCAGACGGCGCGAACAACGGGCGCCTCTCCTCCCCTCGTCTTTCTCGCGGACGGGGCCTGCGGGGTGGGTGGGGGGGGGCTGGTGGAGGGTAAATAAGGGACTATGTGGGAACTTTCTCTTTCTCTCTCTCTCTCTCTCTGTCTCTTCTGTGTGTGTTTTTTCTCTGTCTCTCTCTCTCTCTCCTTCTTTATTTCCTTATTTCCTAAGTTCTTAATCTCGCTCTCTCGCTTTGTTGTTATGTATGAATATCTCTATGTGTTCTCTTTTTCTCTTTAGTAGTCCTTAGGATGGGGCCACTTTAAATAGAGTCCCATCAGGGCCTAACCCATCTCAATACTTTTATTTTAAAGTTGGATTCGCTACACTTCTACTATACCCTTAGGGATGGAGCAACTTCGGGTATAATCCTATCACAGATGGGGTCGCCTGAAGGATGTTTCCACTTTTGATTGAATCCAACAAAGGGATTGGGCAACCTCCTAATATCTTATCTGGGATGGAGCCACCCCAAATGTAATCCCATTGTTGATGTTGCACCTTATATTACACTATGTTCAGGGATTGAGCAACCTCGGACAGCGTCCTAGTAGGGATGTGCCCACCTTCGCTACAGTCGTACAAGGTATGATGCACCTCGAACGAAGTCTGATCAGGAACAGAGCCACTTGCAATACAATCCTAATATGAACGGCCTCACCTTTTAACATAATCCCATCAGGTTTGGGGCCACCTGCAATATGATCAGATCAGGTATGCCATCTTTAAATAAGATGCGAGCTATGAAGGACTCACAGTTACTAGCATCCTTTTAGCGGTGGGTCCACCTCCAAAGGGATCTCGTGAAGGAGGGGGCCGCGCGCACAGACGAAAGTCAATTAAAGGTGGTCCCACCTCTACTAGGCTCCCAATTGAAGCGGGCCTATCCCCAATGAAAAAACATATCTAGGATGCAACCAACTGGAATATAATACGATTAGAGAGGGGCCCGCCCATATTCGAATCCTATGGGACATGGAATCGCTTCTAGTAGAATCAAGGATCCCTGGGGCCACGTGTGACTAGCCACGGCGATGCCGTGCTAGGCCCTGGTGGCCCCTGCTAAGCCTTGCTAGGCGCTAGACCTAGCCGAACCCTGGTAGGCGCTGCCAAGCACCGCGGCCCTCTGCTAAGCCCTGGTAGTTTCTGCTGGCCACCTGTCAGGCCCAGCGAAGCTTTGATAAACCTGATAAAGCCCTGCTAGCCCTTCAGGTGCCCTGCTGAGACCTGCCAATATTTGCTGACACCTGCTGAGCCATGCGGAGCCACATCACATGCAATATCATGAGGGATGCGCCCATTGCTAATGACATCCTCTCAGAGGTGGAGCCACCTCTACCACAATCTGGTTAACGATGAGGCAACATGTATTACAATCCGAACAAGGAAGGGCTCGGCTTTAATGAAATCCCATCGGGCGTGGATCCACCTCTATTGGGATCCTGCCATGAAGGGGGCCACGGGTCATTGAATTGCATGCAGCGATTGCGCTTCTCATCGAAACCCAGTAGAAATGTATCCAACCCCATTCGAATTCCATGAAGGATGGAAGCACCTGGTGTAGAATCGCATTAGATACGGGTGCACTTCTATTTGAATCCGATGGGGAATGGAGCCACCTCCAGTACAATCACTCCTGAGCCCTGCTAAGCCCTTGCTAGTCGCTGCTACGCCTTGCCCCGCTGAGCCTTGCTAGCCACTGCGGTGCCGTGCTATGCCCTGCTGGCCCCTGCTGCGCCCTGCCGGGCCTAGCCGCGCCCTGCCAAGCATTGCTGGGCGCGATTGAGCCTCGCTGGCCCCCTGCTAAGCCTCGGTAGGTTATGCTGGCCACCTGCGAAGCCCAGCGAAGCCATGGCGAGCCCAACTGGGCCCTGATAGGCTCTGCTAGCCTCTGACATGCCCTGCTGAGACTTGCCAATATTTGCTGGCTTTGCGAAGGCCTGCTAGCGCCTCTATATCCTGCTACGCCATGCGGGGCCACGTCTACGATCATCCTATCGGGGATGGATCTATTGCTGCGAATGGATTTCCATCAGAGGTGGGCCCACCTCTAACATCATACTACGAATGGGGAAACAACATGTAACACAATCCGATCAAAGAAAGACTCAGCTTAAATCTGGTCCCATGAGGTGTGGGCCCACCTCCATTGGGATATTGTTATGGATGGAGTCACGGGCAATTGAAGTCTATGCGTTGTGGATGCGCCTCTAATGCGATCCCATTTAGATGTGGGTGCACCTCCAATTGGACTCCACGAAGGGTGGAAGCACCTGGGGTTCAATCTGATGAGATACGGACCCGCGTCTATTCTGAGTTCTATTGGGAACGGAACCACTTCGAGTAGAGACTTATTAGGGGTGGATCCACGGCCCATGGGATTCGATTAGAGATGGATGCGATCTACCTTGAAAGCCGAAGCCCCTTGTTATGCAATTCTTTAAGGGATGGAGATCTTCCCGCGCAGTAGAAATCAATAGGTAGACCACCCTCGAAAGGAACCCGACATGAAAGTCGCGCACGCGGATGTTGTTCGGAATTGGCGCAATAGAAATCTATTCGTAAATCTCCGCACAAGGAATCGGATTGTCAAGTCGCGCGCAAGGTTTCTATTGGCAACCACCACGCTCAAGAAAACGAAATGCGCACCGCCCGCTTAAAAAAATCCACGTGAAAGGCGCCGAAAAAAATGCGCAAGCCACAACATGGGAATTATGTTGTAAATTGCCCACAAGAGGATGTATATTATCCTCTTGAAAGGGGGCCCGAAAAAGCGCTGGACCCTCCGGGGGGGAAGCCCCCCCCCCCCCCCCTATTTTCCATTATGTGATTTCGCGCCCGCCCCGCACCAGAAACAACAAACAATGGGCGGCGGGGGTTCCGAGGATCCAGAATTCTGTCTGGCCTTCATTTAAAGAAATTCGTTCTGTGAGTGGTTTACACGCTGATTTCTAGTGCGTAGATCACAATGAGAATCCATTCGCGCCGCCTTTCAATAATAATAACTGCGGCGCGAAAGGCTGGCAGGCCAAATTTCACTTGCGTGGATTGCATATCGAATGTCTTATGTGCGTCTTTTCGCTCGGAATTCTTTTGCGGGCGATTTGCACATCAGTTCCCACGGCGTACGTTGCAATGTTTATGTTTATATATACAAGACTGCATTGGCGCTGCGCGCCATGCACCTTGGCCCTTTGGAATTCGCACGCTAGCGGAGTGCGAGTGTGCGTACATGCGCACACGCATGCGTCTATGAATGCACAGTACATATATATATACACGTTTGTATGGATATGCACATGCATATGCAAATGGCCAGCGTAACTATGTGCGCGCATACACATGCGCACATCAGGCGGTGGTGGCCTGACCAGTTGCTCATATCATCGCGCCACTAAAAGGCGCGAGGGTCTCCAGGCAAACGCGGTCAGACTACCATGGGGCAATGCGTCGCCGAGGTCAGCGTTGCGAGGGCGCCCCAAGTGAAAATGGCCTGAACATCTCCGCGCAGGGGAGGTCATATCCGAAGTCAGCCGTGCGAGGAAGATTCAAGCGCAGAGCGGTCTGAACACCTCTGCTCAAGGCATCCTTGAACTTAGAGTTTCGAGAAGTCGCACGCGGAAGTGGCCGAACCACCATGGTGCAAGGCACCTCCAAAGTGAGACTTGCGAGAGCGTGTCAGGCGACAGTGGCTGGAATACCTCAACTGAGAGCGTCTCGGGCCCCAGAGCTGCGATGATGTCTCAAGCGAAAACGGCGGGGCCGATGCGAAGCAAGGCGCTTCTGAGGTCGGAGTTGCGAGCATATCTCTGGCGAAGCGGATTAGACTACTTTCCGTTATCTCCTTTCCCTCCTTCCCCTTTCCTTTCCCTTTCCCCTTCCTTTTCCCCCTCCTCCTCCTCCTCCTCCTCCTGTTCCTCCTCTTCTTTCTCTCCCCCCATCTCCGCTTCTTTTTCTGCCCATTCCCCCCGTCCCTGGCGGCGCGGCGCGATGCCGCTCGGCCTCTCTGCGAGTCAAGCGGCAAAGGGTGAGAGAACCCCCCCGAATTAGGAACGGTTTTCCCCCGGCCGCCAAGGGGGCCCCGAGGTAGCGCAAGGGGCGGCGCAGGTTTTGAAATCCCCCGAGGGCCCCTCGGATTCGGCCGGCCCTCCCCGGTAAGGTAGGCGAGGGCACCGCGCCCAGGTGCTCAATCCCCCGTATCTCCCTCCCCTCGTCTTCGCCCCCTCCCCCGCGTCCCCCCCCTCCTCGTCCTCGCCCCCCTTTTCCCCCTCATCCTCCTCGTCCCTCTCCCGTCCTTCTCCTCCCTTGATGCCCCCGCGTGGTTTTCGGGCCATGACTCGGGCCCCTGGGGGCCGTTCGCGACGTTTCCGGCGCCCCCGAAACGCTTCCGGCGAGTCGCAGATACTGAAGGAAATCCCCAGGCCGGAAAACCCCCCAGAACAAACAATCCGAAAACCTTGATCCTCCATTCGAGCACGAAGAGGACGAGGAGAAGGAGAGGAGGAAGAGGAGGAGGATGAAGAGGAGGAAGAGGATGAAGAGGACAGATTATGTGGATATCTGGGGCGCAGCCGAGGTGTCGCGGAAGAAATCCGCAGCAGAGACTTGGGGGAGTGAGGAGGGCCGCTTCTGCTAGACCTTTGGCGGGGCGGAACGCGAAACACCACGGGGAATTAGGAGAGGGAGGGGGAGGGGGAGGTAGAGGAGGAAGAGAATGAGGAAGAGGAGGAGGAGCTCTTGGGCCCTTCGGTGGTTTGAACGAAAATTGGCCTCGCTGCGCCATTTGATACGACAGCGACGACGACGAAGAAGGCGACGACAAAGAGAAGGGATAATGAGAGGGGGAGACCGCTGTGTTGGGATCTCGTGGTGCGCCTCTCGGGGCCCTCTGGGAGGCAGTTTTGAAGCCTCTTGGGGGTGTTTTGGGGTTCTTGGGATCTTTTTGGGGCCTCTTGGGGGCCTCTTGGGGGCGCCTTGGGGCCTCCTGGGGGCCTCTTGGGGCTTCGTGGGGCTCTCTCCGGGCGTCTTGGGGCCCTCTCGCGGCGGAAAATTTTGTTTTTGAAATTTTGGGCGCCTTCTTGGGTCTCTCTTGGGGCCGTCTCGGCGCTCTCTTGGGCCGTCTTGGGCGCCTCTTGGGCGGTCTCGGAGCCCTCCTGGACCGCGCTGGGGCCTTCTTGGGGACCTCTTGGGCAGCATTGGGGCGATCTATGGGAGCTTCTTGGGCCATTGTGGAGCGTCGGGAAGCGGGAAAAGCGAGAAGGCCAAAAACATCGAGAAACACACAGGAAAATCAACAATGGTAGCCTCTCAGGGCTCTCTTGGGAGGCCTTGGGGGTCTCCGGGGGCGTCTTGGACGCGTCTTGGGCAGTTTTGGGCCCAGGTTGGGCGTCTTGGGCCGATCTTTGGGCGTCTCGGGGCCCTCTCTGGCCGTCGCGTTTTTTTTTCGCGTCGCACTCGCAGGACAGACGCGGGGCACTCTGCAGGGGCGCCCCAAAGGCTCGGGGAGGCCGAAGTTAGTTTTTTTTTTGGGGGGGGGGCACCGCGTGCCGCTTTTCCGGGGTCCCCGGCCTTGTATATATACATATATATATATATACACACATATACACACATACATATACCTATATGTATGTGTATATATATATATATATAGAAATATAATCGCCCCCGATTGTTTCATTGCTTCGCCCCCCCCCCCCCCCCCCCCTGGCCCCGAACAGCAAGCGTGAAATTAGAGGGGGCTGCGGTTTTTCGTTTTTTGAGGGTCCAAAACTTGCCCGGGCCCCCTTTTTTCAAGGCGATCCTTCTTGTGGGCGGCTTCCAGAATAATTCCTACTGCGTGGATTGCAATTTAAATTATTTCGCGCGGCTTTTCAATGGGGTACCTTTTGCGGGCGATTAGCAAACTGATTTCTACGGCGCAGATTGCACCTGGCATTCTTTTGCGCCGCTTCTCAGGAGGGCCAGATTGCAGAAGTAGATGCGAAGCAGAAGATGCGCGAGAAACGAAACATGAATCAATGAAACTACACAAACCGAATAGCCAAACAATTTCCAACGCGTTGACATGCACCGCGAAAGTGGCACCCACATAGTTCCAGATTTCCCCCGTCGCGGGGGGGGGGGGGCGAGGGGGGGGGGGGCAGGGGCCCCGTCGCCATCAAAACTGCTTCGCCCGCATCAGGGGGGAACGGGGCGAGCTGGACGTAGCGGAGGGGGGCTGCGCCGATAAGCGCGAGAGCGCGATCTTGGCTGGAGCTCGTCAGGCGCCCCAGCCCCGCGCGCGACGCGCCCCGGAACAGCGCGCGGGCCAAGTCGTTCTATATATATATATATATATATATATATTCAGCTCCCGGCTGGGATGTCAGTTTCTTTTTCGACAACCTTGGGCATTTGTGAAATCATTGGCCAGCGCGATGGACTCGTCGCATGGCACCTGATTGCTCAATTGGTTCAACCAGGCGGCGAGATACACGACGCGTCGCCGCGGCCATTCCAAGCATCTTCGCTGGCGCGGGCGAATTCCAAGCAGAGCCAAGGTAAATGGCGATTAGACGCGCTGAACGCGCACTTCCTTCGGGGCGGGCGGATCTGCGAGCTCGCCCTCAGCAGGCGTTGGATAAGTTTGGCCCGGGGAATCGCATCTCGCCTTCGCTGGCCTACGCGGTAATGTTTGCCGACACCTGCTGGCCTTGCTAAGGTCTGGTAGCGCCTCTACAACCTGGTGAGCCATGCGGGGCCACATCTACGATCATCTTATCAAGGATGGATCTATTGCTGCGAATGGAATCTTAGTGGAGGTGGGTCCACCTCTGACATGATACCACCATTGAGAAAACAACATGCAATCCAGTCCGAACAAGAAAAGGCTCAACTTTGATAGAATCCCTTGAGAGGTGGGCCCACCTCTATTGGGATCCTGTCGATGGGCGGGGTCACGGGTAATTGAAGTCTATGCACTGTGGATTTACCTCTAATAGAATCCAATTAGAAGTGGGTACACCTCCAATGGAACTCCATGAAGGATGGAAGCACCCGGGCGGTAATCTGATGGGCCCATATCTACTTGAATTATATTGGGAACGGAACCGCTTCGAACAGAAACCCATTAGGGTTTAATCCACTACCCATGAGATTCGATTAGAGATGGATGCGATCTACGTTGAATAAGCGGTTCAAGGCGAAGCAGCCTGTAACGCAATTAATGTTTTAAGAGATGGCTTGATTTCCGCACAATAGAAATCAATAGGTAGATCCCCCTCGAGAGGAACCCGGCATGAATGTCCCGCACAGGGCTTGTGTTCGGAATTCGCGCAACAGAAATCAATGCGCATGTCCCCGCGCAAGGAATCCGATTGCGAAATCGCACGCGAGGCTTCTACTGGCAATCGTCGCGCGAAAGAAAACGCAGCGTCAATCGCCGACAGAAGGAATCCGAGTGAAAAGCAGCGCGAAAGGATTGTATTTGCAATCCGCAATATAGGAGTCTTGTTGTACATCGCCCACAAGAGGATGTATACTTCCCTTCCTTTTAAAAGGGGGCCAGAAAAAGTGCTGGACCCTCCGGGGAATCAATCGCCTCCCACCAGTTTCTATTCTGTACAATTTCGCGCCCATCCCGCACCAGGAACAGGACAAATTGATGGCGGGGGGTTCGAGGATCCAAAAGTTTGTTTAGAATTCGTTGTGTGAGTGGTTTACACATTGATTTTTGTTTATGGCATGGGAATCCGGTTTCGCCGCTTTTCAATGGGAACTCGATTGCGAGCGGGTTGCAGGCCAAATTTCAATTGCGTGGATTACACATGGAATCCCTGATGTGCGCCCTTGCAATCGGAATTCTTTTGTGGGCGATTTACATGTAAGTTTCTAGGGCGCACCTTGCAATGTAAACAATGACACACACACACGCGCACACACACACGCACACACACACACACACACACACGCACACACACACACACGCACGCGCACACGCACACGCACACGCACACGCACGCGCACACACACACACACACACACACGCACGCACACGCGCACACGCACACGCACACGCACACGCACACGCACGCGCACACGCACACGCACACGCACACGCACACGCACACACACACATACACACACACACGCGCACCAAAAAAAACACGCACGCATATCGCCTGCATTTTTTTGCATTTCCCCCCTCCCCCCCCCTCCCGGCCCCGAGCAACAAATGTGAAACTGAAGGGTGCTGCGGTTTCTCGTTTTTCTGAGGGTCCAAAACTTGCCCTGGCCCCCCTTCAAGGGATCTCCTTTTTTGTGGGCGATTTGCAAAGTGATTCCTATCGAATGGATTGCAAGTTGCAGTCCTTCGTGCGGCTTTTCAATAGGATTCCTTTTGTTGGCGATTTGCAGATTGATTTCCACGGCGCAGATTGCACTCGGCATCTTCTTGCGCCGCCTTTCAAGATCATTAGGGCGCATAATTAGAATCAACGCAGAAGATGAGCGGGGCGCGAAACACGAAGAAATTAATTTACACAAGCCGAGTAGTCTAACAACTTCCAACACATGAGCGTACACCACGAAAATGGCCCCAAATAGTTGCAGAATTCCTCCTTGCGGGGGGGGGCTGATGGGGGGGAAACAGAGCCCCCCGTCGCCGTCGAAACTGCTTCGCCCATATCAAGGGAGGGCGGGGCGAGCTGGGCGCAGCGGAGGGGGGCTGCGCTGATCAGCATGAGAACGCGATATTGGCTGGAGCTCGTCGGGCGCCCCAGCCCCGCGCGCGACGCGTTCCAGAGCAGGGTGCAGGCCAAGTCTTATATCTATCTCTTTCTCTCTCTCTCTCTCTCTCTCTCTCTATATATATATATGTATGTATGTATGTATGTATGTATTCAGCTTGCGGCGCTGCACCTTGGATGGCTAATTTTCCGACAACCTCCGGCCTTTGTGAATATATTGGCCAGCGCGATAGGCTCGTCGCATGCCATCTGATTGCGCATGTGGTTTAACCAGACGGCGAGATGCACGATGCGTCGCCGCGGCCATTCCAGGCATCTTCGCTGACGCGGGCGAATTCCAACCAGGGCCGAGTTAGATGGCGATCTGCCGCGTCGAACGCGCGCTTCCCTTGGGGCGGGCAGATCTACGAGCTCGCCTTCAGCAAGCGTTGGCTAAGTTTGGCTTGGGGAATCGCATCTCACTTTCACTGGCCTATGCGGCGCGCCGAGGGGGCTGCCGGCGCTCGTCGCCGGCGCGGGGCGGGGGTCTTTCGAGCGCGGGGCAGTCGACGCGGATAACTTGACAGAATGGTTGGACCAAGTTCATAGGAAACGAAGCCATGAATCAAGGCAACACTCGTGTGCGACGGGCCCCGTTCCAATGCGAAATCGGCGCGCTCCGTCGCCAAAGAAAGCAGCATTGGCCCCTCCCGTTTCGGGGGCGCCTTCCCCGATCATCGGACCTGGCGGCCACGCGCCAGATTCGCGGATTCCAGCAGTCAATCCGCATTGTGAGGGCGAGCGGCTTTCCAAGCATACTCTTGCGCCGTCCCCGTTCGGCCCATCCTTGGCCTCTTTCGCAGGCCGCGGCCCGCTCGCAAAGCGCCGACCTGGCCTTCCAAGGCCCTTGCATCCCTCTCGCGCGCCCCTGCTACGCGGGTCTATTTCAATCCATGTTATCGGGGAAACGCAAGTCTCGAGCAAGCTGGGCCTCGGGTTTGCCTACGCTTTTCGACGAGCGCGCCCTGGGCTATGATGGCCCGGTTTTTGCGGTGTGTCTGCAGCGGAAACTCGCGTCAACATTCAGATTGGGTATCATCATTTTCATCGATGGCCCCGGCTGGCCTGCCCGAGCCCCCCGTGCCCGAGCCTCGCGTCTCCCCGACGTGTCAGCGCGCGCCCGAAGGAGAGGCGCGGGCATCCGCTCGCCCTCGCGCCTCGCTCCGCTCTCCGCCGATGGTCTCCGGCCGCGGCCGCAGCGCCCGGCGGGCTCGCCGTCCGCAGCTCGAGCCGCTCGTCGCTCGGGCCACGCGGCCCGCCCCCGTCCAGGCTTGGAGACGGGCCGAAGGATCGGGCAAGAGCGCGCCCGAACGAGGGCGCGATTCCGCTGGGGGGACACGGTTTCCCGCAGTTGCGCGCGGCGGCGAGGGTCGGCCACGCGCAGAGGGGGGCGGGGGGGGGGGGTCTTCTGAGGGGGCGCCCCTGATTTATAGGGCGCCGGCCTTCTCTGCAGACGTAAGGCGGGGGCGTTCTAAGAAGCAGGGCGGTTCTAAGAAGCCCCCCCCCCAATCAGTCCGGGCAGTCGCTGCGGGGCTGGGGCGGCCGTCGGATCCAAGATTTCGTTGTCGATCTCTGTTGGCGGGCACCGTTTAACCCCGCAGTGAAGCCCAGCGTCGTCAATTTTTGCGCGGCGGTTGCGCGACGACGGTGGTCGCCTGTCGCGGGTCGTGGCCCCCTGAACGGGCAGGTGGACCTCCCCCGGCCTCTTTCGCGGCTCGCGGTGCTTTCGGGAGTTTTGCGCGAATTGTTTGATTTGAGTTTCGCAGCTGCGGAGTGCGATTGGAGTTTTCTCGGCTTCTGTGACGAGCGAAGCCGCGCAAACCAGTGTAAGTTTCGAAGCCCGAACCAGAGTCGCATTGAGCGAAGGTATACATTATAACTCCAATTCGCGCGCTGACCATTAGAACGCGCGGAAGGGCGTTAGAAAGGATTCTGTTTGAAACCATATATGCGCGCGACTTGAAGTTGAAGCCAAGTGGGTATGAACGCGAATTTCGATTCCAAATCATATGGTTTATGATGTTTGAATAGATTGCCTCTGCGTCGCAAATGCATGTTGATGTTTTCAGGCCAGCCAACGTTTCTCATTACCTGACAGCTTGTTCTGATAGGTTTCTAGTGGGGTCAAAAGAGAGCAGCAAATGACTCCACAGGGGGGTCTGGGCGGGTGCCGGACAGGGTGCCGCAGAAGTCGTTTTAAGCCAACAGTCACACACTTCGTGCTCTTCGACCTCCCAGAACTCCATTCCCGGGCCACATTCTGAATGCCCGGAGCCAACTGTAGGCCACTTCGTGCTCTTCGAGTCCCCAGAATTCCATTCCCGGGCCACATTTTGAATGCCCGGAGCCAACTGTAGACCACTTCGTGGTCTTCGAGTCCCCAGAACTCCATTCCCGGGCCACATTTTGAATGCCCGGAGCCAACTGTAGGCCACTTCGTGCTCTTCGACTTCCCAGAACTCCATTCCCGGGCCACATTTTGGATGCCCGGGGCCAACTGTAGGCCACTTCGTGCTCTTCGAGGTCCCAGAACTCCATTCTCGGGCCACATTTTGGATGCCCAGAGCCAACTGTAGGCCACTTCGTGGTCTTCGAGTTCCCAGAACTCCATTCCTGGGCATGATTTTGAATGCCCGGAGCCAACTGTAGGCCACTTCGTGTTCTTCGAGTTCCCAGAACTCCATTCCCGGGCCACATTTTGAATGCTGAGGCAGGCTGATGGCTGAGGCAGGCTGAGGCTGAGGCAGGCTGAGGCTGAGGCCGAGGCTGAAGGCAGACTGAGGCTGAGGCTGAAGCAGGCTGAGGCTGAGGCTGAGGCAGGCTGAGGCTGAGGCTGAGGCTGAGGCTGAGGCTGAGGCTGAGGCTGAGGCTGAGGCTGAGGCTGAGGCTGAGGCTGAGGCTGAGGCTGAGGCTGAGGCTGAGGCTGAGGCTGAGGCTGAGGCAGGAAGGCAGACTGAGCTGAGGCTGAAGCAGGCTGAGGCTGAGGCTGAGGCTGAGGCTGAGGCTGAGGCTGAGGCAGGCTGAGGCTGAGGCTGTGACTGCGTTGCCACTGCGACTGTCATCGCGAATGCGACTACGACTGCGAGAACAGCAGAATTCTACAACTGGATTCTCATCTGAATCTTAAGGGGAATACTTCCAGATATGCTCCTACACATCGCTGTTAGGTTGCTTTGCCGGGATAATTTACGCTTTGTCGATTAAAACCTTTCGGTGTGTTCATTGTTTTGAGCTCTTCGTTAAAGTATACAGCGCGGTGAGTCCATCGAGTTTCGGCCGTTGACGAAATTGTGCAGGCTGAGGGTACCAGTCTAGTCGAGATGTGTGCTCATGGGGCGGTCGCCCTTGAAGATTTGTCTATGTTGTTACCTAACAGCTTTTGCTGATAGGTTTCTAGTGGTTTCAAAAGAGAGCAGCAGATGACTCCACAGGGGGGTCGGGGCGGGACCCGGACAGGCTGCCGCCGCGGCTGCCGCCGAAGCCGAAATCGCTTTGGACATCCTCGCAAAATCGCTCTTGGTGCTCCCAGAACTCCATTCCCGGGCCACATTTTGGATGTCCCGGAGCCAACTGTAGGCCACTTCGTGCTCTTCGACTTCCCAGAACTCCATTCCCGGGCCACATTTTGGATGCCCGGAGCCAACTGTAGGCCACTTCGTGCTCTTCGATTTCCCAGAACTCCATTCCCGGGCCACATTTTGGATGCCCGGAGCCAACTGTAGGCCACTTCGTGCTCTTCAAGTTCCCAGAACTCCATTCCTGGGCATGATTTTGAATGCCCGGAGCCAACTGTAGGCCACTTCGTGTTCTTCTAGTTCCCAGAACTCCATTCCTGGGCCACATTTTGAATGCTGAGGCAGGCTGATGCTGCGGCCGAGGCAGGCTGAGGCTGAGGCAGGCTGAGGCTGAGGCCGAGGCTGAAGGCAGACTGAGGCTGAGGCTGAAGCAGACTGAGGCTGAGGCTGAGGCAGGCTGAGGCTGAGGCTGAAGCAGGCTGATGCTGAGGCAGGCTGAGAGCTGAGGCTGAGGCTGAGCAGGCTGAGGCTGAGGCAGGCTGAGGCTGAGGCCGAGGCTGAGGCAGACTGAGGCTGAGGCAGGCTGAGGCAGGCTGAGGCTGAGGCAGGCTGAGGCTGAGGCTGTGACTGCGACTGCCGTTGCCGCTGCGACTGTCATCGCGAATGCGACTACGACTGCGAGAACAGCAGAATTCTACCACTGGATTTTCATCTGAATCTTAAGGGGAATGCTTTCAGATATGCTTCTACACATCGCTGTTAGGTTGCTTTGCCGGGATAATCGTTTTTTACCTAACAGCTCTTGCTGATAGGTTTCTAGTGGTCTCAAAAGAGAGCATCATGACTCCTCAGGGGGGTCTGGGCGGGACCCGGAAAGGCTGCCGCCGCGGCTGCCGCCGAAACCGAAATCGCTTGGGACATCCTCGCAAAATCGCTCTTGGTGCTCCCAGAACTCCACTCCCGGGCCACATTTTGGATGCCCGGAGCCAACTGTAAGCCACTTCGTGCTCTCGTGCTCTTCGACTTCCCAGAACTCCATTCCCGGGCCACATTTTGGATGCCCGGAGCCAACTGTAGGCCACTTCGTGCTCTTCGATTTCCCAGAACTCCATTGCCGGGCCACATTTTGGATGCCCGGAGCCAACTGTAAGCCACTTCGTTCTCTTCAAGTTCCCAGAACTCCATTCCTGGGCATGATTTTGAATGCCCGGAGTTGTGACTTCGTTGGCCGCCTAGAGGCCGCTCTGCAAGGAAACGGCGAACATACGTGCGAAGTACGAGGGCCTAGGTTTCGCCAACTACGTGTCAGAATACGTTTGAACTACTGTTTGAGCGCATGTAGTCCTCGTGGAACTACCCATCGCACTTGTGAGAATACGGCGCGCGTCGCGAACGCCAGCTTCGTAACAAAAAAACAAAGAGTAGACGGGAGGAGGTTGGAGGAGAAGGGTCTATATGACTAGGTTAGCAATGACAGGATGAGGAGAAGGAGGGGGGATTATTTGAGATTGGCCTGGGGGGCGTGCTAGGCGTTTTACTTTTAATCAGTTGGCCTGCGATGCGGATATGCCCTGATGTTGCAACGTTTGCTTATGCCCCCCCCGTCCATGCCTCCTGCTCAGAGGCCGCCCGCCTTTTTAGGTATGACCCGACAGCATTAGCCCGCATGTGTCTTGAAACGTCCACCCCGATTGCTTGGGCCCTCGAGCGAACGCATTTCGGATATAATAACTGTGTATGCGCATGTCTTGGGAATGTCTGAGGTTCGCGTCTGGGGGGCTTTGTGGGCGCAGGCGCTGGTGCCTTGGATTTGGCGCAGACAGAGAAACGCACATCGCTTAGTTGCGTTGCGTTCGTTGCATTGAGCGGAAACCGCCAGATATCACGCGAGTTGGTTTGGGGTATTCGTTGGTGTGCACATTCGTATGGATTTCGGCTCGAATCTTTCTGGTCGGCCTTTTTGTTCTCTCCGGACTCAGCATATTCGTGCTTCTCCAAATGTGCTTCGGATGCCTTGGACGTTGCCGTCGTCTTCTGGGGATGAAGGCGAGCCAGTTGGTTGGGGTGCAATCATTGCAAGTGCAGAGTTGTCGGATGAGGATGTAACAGGAAGTGGTCTCATGCATGATGGCGCGACAACTGCTGCAGGAGGTCCAGCTGGGGAGGCAGGGCCTGCACACGTTGTTGATGGGGGCAGTGCTGTCGGTATAGGGGGCGTTGCACGTGGAGGGGCCATCGTTCCAGCGCCAGACTTCGATTGCACTGGGATTTCTGATCGCCAGCTTTGTTTGCGTCGCCCTGGTATGCGGCCCAGGTCATTGAAATCTATTGTGAAATCAGCTTTTGGGGATATACCGAGAGATACTGCTGTATCTGCCAAGGACATTATGCCGCTGGAGCTTGGAAGGTTCGCTGCCATTGCTCATGCAATCGTTCGTGAGAATGAAGGCGGCCAGTCGTGTGCTGACAGAGTTGTTTCGACAGCTATCGATGATATGTTTCGGCATCACCGCCCCATTGAATCGATGGCATCTCAATCAAATCGGCTCGGCTTGGACACGCGATTCGCTAGTTCGATTGAGCAGCGCATCGGCATCTGTGGAGCTGCCCTCGAGAGGAGGGATGCGTTTTTGATGTGTGATCAATTGTGCAACGAATTTGAGGCCATGGGTAGTCGCTTGATGGTGTTCTAAGAGTGCGTGCAGTACGACGAGACGCAGCAGAGGGCCAGGAGAAAAGAACTTGAGGGTTGTGCTGCCGTTTCGCACCACGGCGCCATTATACCAACGGCTGATTCGGCCATGGTTCAGGTTGAACAAAAATCCAATACTCTTATGAAGGTATTGCAGACGAACAGAAGATACGCCATGATGATTCGTCACACGCATTCGTATGTTTTGATATCGTTCGATATTGCATGCTGGCTTCAATCGATGCAGCGCGGAACTGGAGAATGCTACCACGAGTGCTTGACAGAGTCGCATTGCAAACACATGGACGAGATCTCAAAGAGGTTCGAGAGAACTCAGAGGTTACCGATGACCGATGGGGATGGCGCAGTGGAGAAGGCAGAGAGGTACATTGATCGGTCGTCGCTCAGGGTCAAATGCATCGCCCACAGAACAGCCAACACGTTCAACGAGGTTTTCAGGCCGTGGGAGGATATGATATCTTTCGTGATCAATGCGAGCATCAGCCTGAGGGGGCCCAACGCTTTATCTGGTTTCAGGTCTCATCTGAATCGCTACATTGAACAAGAGCTGGTGTTCAGACAAGGCGAGGACCCGCCATACCGCAACCTCCAATACATTGATCAATTGCTGGATTTTTTTGTCCCTCGGACATGCAACACAAATAAGGTCCGCAGAGCAGTGTTCCGTTCCCTGTGCAACGGCGAGCTTTGGAGACCAACGTTTACGCATTATTGCAATGGGTGTTGCAGAGACAGGCTTCATTGCATTCGGCGAATGAAATGTCTATTGGTTCCACTGCTGGCTGGGAGCCCGCCGACAGAATGGCCTCGACATCGGTGGGAGGGAATGGGAGGCGGGTGCACTGACATGTTGAGGAGTATGGGGGCAGGACCCGATGACGGTAGAGGGATAAGGGGTGTGCGTTTTCATCGGACGTGTGGCTGGTAGCGGCGACTGGGTATTCGCGGGGCAGGGTACGAGAGTGCTTTCGTTAAGCATGTGCTTGCGAAGTTGTTGTGGGGATGATTGTGCGTAGGGCTTCCAGAGATGATTTGTTTGCTTGCTGGAGTTAGCGGTAGCATTCACATGCATGCGTCATTGCCAGCTGTGCGTGCGCAGTGTAGGTCGCAGAGAGGAGAGGATGGAGGATGCTTGCTCGTCGGGCGGGGGTTCGCGTCGTCGTTGTCTGCTCGCGCGCGAATCGGTCACTGAGTTGGGGCAGGTGGACTGGCTCTGACCTGTCGGTCAACTGGATCGGCCTGTTGCAGGGCGCCCGCGGTTTGTTCGGCATCGTATTTCAGAGGTGGGCCAAGTCTCTCGGCATAACCTCCGAGACCGTCCCCGACCCAGGCGCCCTCCCCATTGAAGATGCGACGGTCGCGCCAGGCCCCAGCGGCGCAGGCGCTATCGCCGATGATTTCGAGGAGGAGAGGAAAAAACAATCTAAAAGCAGGGCATGCGTGTTGCGAATGTTGGAGGTTGGCGGGGTCTTCGGGAACATCGTGGCAATTCGTGCGTGCATAGAGCCTCTTCGGGACCTCATGGACACGGTGTTGTCAACCGCTGGCCAGACATGGGATTTGAAGCAGGAGACGTCAGAGATCGATCACATGAGTCGCACTGAAGGTGAGGGACAGGGTCGCGCGCACAGGCTCCTTCAGCTTGCAGATAACATCCCCTTCGAAAACCCGATGTCCATGACGTGGGAGTTTATGTTTGGAGGTCGTCGGGGCCAGGTAACCCAAATCAGTTGTCCAGTTGTCCAAGGTGAGCTTTCAGGCCATATGGTCCTGCGCTGCGTGGGACTCGTTCGACTTCCCCCCCCTGGACCTTCCCAAATTTCCCTCTCTGACCCGCCCCCCCGCGAATTTCCCACCGGCCTCAAACTATTTGTTTTGGCAGGGGTGGGCTTGTCATTCTCATGGTTTTCGCCTGCGTTTGCCTTGTCAGAAGCCCCGTTGGAATTTATCCAGGTGCCCCTCAGACCCGCCCGAGAAGACGCGCATTCCGTAGCGCCCCCCCCCCGCCGAGCCCCTGGCCCCAGGAGGGATGGTGAAAGCCGTGTGGGGCGGAAACAATTGTTTACGAACATTTCAAATGGCGAGTTTGTTTTCGGTTGTTTGCCTTCGGAGGTCAGTTCAAGTTGATCCCCGTGTCTGACCAGGTGGCTACTTTGAGGAATAAGTTATTCTCCACGTTGTCGTCTCTCGCTTGCCATTTGCACTTGATCATGTCAGAGAATTCGAACTACCCGCTGAAAGTGATACGTCTGTGGAGCAATGATAAGCTCGGGGATCTTGCGCACGAGAACCCATGCAGGTTCGACCCGTGGACCTCTAAATTCGTTAATCATTACAAGGGCAATGTAGAGGAGATGGGCGCAGAGATCATGTCGACCCTCATCTTGGGCTTGGTTGATAATGCACCGTGCGAGGCAAACCATGCATCTATCAGGCGGCTCCTCCACATTCTCGGCGTTCAGACGCATCGTGTCAATTTTAGCAATGCTAGCGCAAAGTGGTTGATTCGAAAGCTAAGCAAGCACCAGTGTACATTGGATGAATACAACAAAAGTGAAAACCCTACTTCTGTGAGAAAGCGAGGAAAGACTTCTGGGGGCACAGGTGGGCCTTGGAGGGCCTTCGTCAGAGCGCTAACGAGGGGCTGCAGCGGTCTTCCCGACATGAAGCACATGGGGGAACTTTACAGAGAGATGAAAAGCAACAACCCCACCGAGTTTGAAAAATATGTGGAGCAGGGTGCTGCAGCTACTGAGAGGGGTCGTGATCCTGAGGGCGGTGCCCCGTTTGGCCCGACAACCAGGCAATCCAAACAATCATCTAAGAAAAGAAAGTTTGAGGCAGACTTAATGCACATGCTCCTTGACAGGACGAGTGGTCGGGGAAGCGACGCAGACGTCGAAGATTGCGTTGCCCCGCCGCCAGTCGTTACTGATTTTTCGATAGCCGTGCCAAGCCAAGATTCCATGATTGATACGTCATCGCTGAGGCATCGTTTGCGGGTTGCTTCAGCGGCAGACAGGGAAGTCAAGAGACAGGAGGAATCTATGAGGTCTGAGTTTGCCATGGCCGACGGCATGGGCGCGGGTATTCTGAATAACATATGTGCGACTCCTTCCACTCGCCATCGTCGATACCAGTTTGAACCACATGCGACTCCCGACTGGATGAGACACGTGCACTGGCGCCCTGTGGGTTTGACTGGCAAAGTCAAGAATGCATTATCTTTTCATCATGCTCAGGTGGCGCGTAAGCTTGCAGCAGATCTGGACAAGTGCAGCTCATTTTGCCACAGGACAATTCCTCATTCTAAAAAGCCAGGTATGAACTCCAAGCCGTTCGACCACGCGTGCTGGTCAGCGAACATGTGTCTCTGCGGCAGCTCTGGGAAACAAGTGAAAACAGTCAGGGGCAACATCGCGAAAGCTTTCAGGGCGAGCTTCCCCCCGCATTCGAAGGAGCGGAACCTGCTCAGTAACTTCCACGTGTTTGCATTGTTCTTGGGTGTGAAAGCGTCTAAACCCAAAAAGAAAGCCGTGGCGACCCCGAGCGAGATCGACGCCGATTGGGTCCACGTTGGCGCCATCAACCTTATCACGATGAATTGGGCGTGCCATGTGATGAAATGCGGTGAACCCGACGAGGCGCCACCGTCAGACCCTTCGAATGCACCGAGACATGTCATTGTCCAGGGGACTCGGCAGTGCTTGACGATTTGGGAATACTGCTCTCAGAAATTGGATTTCCAAAAGAAGTACACCGTCATATTCTATTATCTGGAATTCTCCGACCGACCCGTTGCGTTCTCTCCAGACAGGGCCAGCATTGAACTATTGGGCGAAGGCGGCCGCCACGTTGTCTGGGACCCAGCCGATGCTCCTGGGGATGGGAAGCCAGGTAAGAAAGGGTCGGCAGGGCCTTTGAAAAAGTGGAAGGCCATTGTTGATGAGGCAGACGCTGCTGATCCAGATGATCCTCCTCCCCCCGAGGAGGGCCACGGTGCTGGCGCCCCAGGTGATCATGATGCCGACTTATCGGATCCTGGTGCTGCCAGCGATTCGGGGCCAGATGGCGACGGCGGGCCAGGGGGGGCACCGCCGCCCCCCGAGCCCTCGCCGCCTCCGCGCCCCAGCGACTCGAGCGAGAGTGGGTCAAGCTCGAGTTCTTCGGAGAGCTCCAGTGGGAGCGGCGATCCCTTGAATTCCAGTGGGGGGTCCGACCAGGACTCCGCTAAGTCCCCAGGCGGCCGGTCTAGCGATTCGGCTTCTAGCGTTGCGAGTGTCTTGCGTGCGCTCGGCGGCGGCAGGGGTGGACCATTGGGGCCTCGGTCCAAGCCTGCCGCGCCAGCTTCTTGCAGGGTCAGCGTCCCTGGCGGGGACATCGTTTATTACGCCACGAGTTTGCGGTTCGTGGCCGTCTGCAAGAGAGACGGACACGGGCCGTGCGATAAGTACAGGAAGTCCACAGAGTCTGCGCGGTTTGTTGCCCAGGGTCGGCCTTTGGGATATTTGATGTGGTGGCTAGCTCAGGACCCGAAGGATTGCAAGCATTCTAAAATTCGGAACCCGTCGTATCTTGAGAGGGTTCAAGCTAGGGAGGATTTGAAACAAACCCCACTGTCGCAGGGCTTGTTTGACGCCGAGAGGGGGCAATTCGACGGAGAGGGCGAGGAGCCTCTTAGGTGCCCGTGATCAGAAACGATGGTGGCATGACGTCGCATTCTCTTCATCGTCTTCTCCTCTGCTACCCAGGCTCCCTCGTCCTTCGGCTGCGCCTTTCTCATCGCAGACCCAATCCCTTCATCCATCGTCACTCCCCTCCTATGTCCTTCCCCTCCCAACCATGAACGCGAGCGCCTTCGCATGTAGGGTGCGATCTGCAAGGGTACCTGTTCCACGTATCCAGGATAGGGTTGGCCTCGGCGAGAGTAGTTTCCCACGTACCCTAGGATACTCTCGCGATGGGGGGGGGTATTCCACCACGTACTTTCCCACGTAGTTTCCCACGTACTTTCCCACGTAGTTTCGCTCGAGAGGCACGTACTTTTTGACTCCCCCACGTAGTTTCCCACGTAGTTTTCGGACCCCTCGGCCCACGTAGTTCCCCACGTAGTTTGCTGGTGCCGAGAGTACTTTGCCACGGCGACCTTCCTATTTTCGGATTCTGGAGGGTACTTGCGGAGTCGAGGAGCTCTACTGTCGGCCTGGGGGGAGAAGAGGCGGGGGGATGAGCGCGAGGGGTTCAGGGGGTGCAGGTTGAGATAGGGCAGGGATGGGGGGATCAGACTGCAGACTTCTGCCCCAGAAGCGCTCTTCCAAGAAACGCCACTTTCAAGCAGGGTCGGTCCTGGGAGGGCGGCAGGAGTCGCGCGCGTGTATGCTGGTGCTTTATGTTCGCCTTCCCCTGGCGTTGATTGGTTCCAAGATAGCAAGCCAAAGCAGTTGGGCGTCGGACGGGCCGTTAGAGACAAGTTGTTTCAAACAAGCACGCTGGCTAGACATCGGGGAGTTCTGACTTAAGATAGCTCTTGCCACCCACCTCCCCCCCTTCGTTTTGAACAGTAGCGTCGGGGGCGCATGTGTCGTCGATTGGGGGGCAGCGACGCGAGCTTATCATGTGGGGGGCTACCGAGGAGGGGGTTTGTTTGATCGCGCTGGGCGTTCAGAAGCTTACGATGGTCGTCTTGGAGCCGTCAGGGGTCGTCTTGGCCCCGCCTGAGTCGGGCGCATTGTTGCAAGCTTCTCAGGGTCGTGCTTTCAGTACTGTAGCCATTTAGGCTGTCCAGGTTTCCAGCTTCTTGCGCAGTCTCGATCCCAGCGGCGGCCGCCATGGTCAAACGCAGCCCAGAGGATCATGCCCAGGAGCCCGCGAGGAAAAAGGCTTTCGTCAAGGGCAAGTGCGCCAAGTGTAACAAGGCTTGGAAGAAGGAGGACGGCCAGGGTCCCACCGACAGAATTCTTTCGCACTTCATCTTGTTTTTTCCTTCCTGTATTTCCAGCATATTCAAACAGCAAACAGGATCACCCACACCACCCCTTTCGGGCGATCCAGTTGGGGTGCGCAGCGGGCGGGCGGGCGGTCGCGACCGCTAGCGCCGATCAGTTCCGTCCGCCCGCCCTGCCGTTGCCTCCGCCTGGATCAGCGGGGGCCCCGCGACCGCGAGGGGTCCCAGGTGCTCTCGGAGGTGTCCAGACATCCCAGCCGGCACTTGGACCAAAAATCCCAGCCGACACTTGGACCAAAAATCACGGCCCGCGGCGGCCGCTTCCAATTAGGGGGGGGGGGAGTGGAAGTCAGGGGAGGGGCCGATGTTTTTACAGCGTGCATCGGCTTACCCAGAGGAAGATCCCGACCACGACCAGTGGTTCGAGTATGCAGTCGTGAAGGGCGAGAAGGTCGGCATCGGCTACGCCTGCATGCGCCGCGGGACGATCTGGCAGGAGTGCTTCTCGCTGGAGGGTAGCGCCAATGAGGTGCTGAGGAGGGCCAGGGACGACGCAGAGTTCGGCAACCTCTTCGACAATTGCGAGAAGGCGATGCAGGGCTCAATGAGCATGCCATCCTCCCTTTCCGAAGTTTCTTGCAACGAGGGGCTGGTGTTGCGGGTTATCAAGCCGTGCGTTGGATACACCAGGCAGGGCTTCATCAGCGCCAAGAAGCTCACCCCTGAGGCCTGCGGTCTGCAGACCCAGCTGCTCCCGAAGATCAACGGTAATAACTACAGAGGGTACCTACTGCTCGATGGAGATGAGGAGAACTCCACCAAGTATGAGCTAGTCAGGGAAATCAAGATCGACAAGTCGACGTTCCACCTGAAGCTTGATGCTTGCTACCATGAGAAGCTTCCAGATATGGTGTTCAATGCCCTTCTCAAGCATACCGAGGCCAACAGCCCCGTCTGGGCCAAGATTCGGACCGCGACCTGCACGCAGGAGCAGATTGCCCAGAAGGCCATCTGATCTTGGGCCCGTCTGCGGTTGTCGAGGAAGGAGGGAGTCGGATGCGCTGAAGTCGGAGGGTTTAGGGGAAGGAGGAGGGACTTGATGGGTTGATGACGACGCACTGGACGATGCCTCCTCTACTGTGTCCGTCTTGCCTCCCGCAGGCCCAGCAGCTACTTGGGCGTTCGCCGACCTCGGGTACGCCATCGGGCTCTGCTGCTGCGTCCTCTGGTGGCACGAGCGGGTCCTCGGCTTCAGGCGCGTGCTCGGGCCACGGCGAGGGGTTGGAGGGCGGGAGCGATTCGCGCCCCAGCCGCGGGTCGAGCAGGTCCGACGTCGCAGTGAAGCTTGAGAATGGTCTGCGCCCCGCGCGCGACGCCTCCTCGCAGCAGCTTCAGGATGATGATGATGCTGAGAGCATCCTCTTGTCTCAGGAGGACGGGCTTGATGACTTGACGACGCCAAAGAACCAGAGTATAACCAAGGGCTCGGCTACGCCTGCCCAGACTATCTTGAACACCAGGGGCGTGCCTGCGAGGAGCAAGGGCGAGAAGACTCAGCTCGCCGAGGGGGAAGTCGAGTCTCCGATGGACGTCGTGAAGCGGAAGAAGGAGGCCACGCCCATTGCAGATGCCCTCTTGGGCAAAAATCTGAACCGCCAGCTGCGTTGGGCAAGGGTCGACAGGGGCAACCTCGCCAGAGATCAGCACAAGGCCGCGTCGAACGAGCTGTCTTCTCACATCAATGCTGTCGAAGCTGCCTATTGGATTGGAACTTCCGAGCTGAAGGCCGAGGAGATGAGCGACGTCGTCGATAGGCTAGACAGGTTGGGCCCCTACATGTACCAGTTGCCCATCGGGAAGAAGCGGCACCTGATGGAGAGGAGGATCTGCACGGTGGTAGCAGGAGTTGTCCAGAGCAAGCACGCGGATGAGTTCTTCGACGTGGTCAGGCCGTGGTCCGCCGAGGGCGAGGAGGCAGACTCGTCGCCGTTCGACCCGAAGAACCCCGTGCTTCGAAAGCTGGAGGTTCAGCCCCGCTCTCGCGTCGAGCTCTTCGAGGACGCGGTCTGCGTCGCGATGACGGACGTTGTCAAACTTGGCGAGCCTGGCGAGGTGATCTTGGGCCGCCTCTGTCAGACCCTCGGGGAACTATTTGGCGAGATGGGGCCTGCAGGGGACTGCGCGGAGTACGATGCGTCTGTCGAGATCGTCAACAAGGTCTGCATGGCTGTCGGCGCCATGCTCTTCCCCGAGAAGGTGCACCTCGCCAAGTTCTTCAAGGAGGTGTACGACAAGGCCCACGAAAAGAACGCATCGACCTCCGCACCCTTGGCATATTCACTCGTTGCTGAGCTGAAGGCCCAGGCTTTCTGGAAGAATCGCGTGAAGCAGTTCGCCAACTCCTACCGCAACAGCGTCGACTTGATGTCAGAGATGGCAGCTATCATGGAGGATTGCGCAGACATGAACTACTTCAAGGAAGAGCTTGAGTGCATTGAGGATTTCAACTACATGAAGAAGGCTTTCGACTTGGGTGAGAGATTGCGTGACCATGCGGTGCCAGGGTCATACGCTCCTTTCCTTGTGAAGCTCGGGGATTCCATGAGGGCCATCTCGACCAACCACGCTGCTCCTGGGGACCCCTTCACGTCGAAGGTACAGGAGCTGCTACATCGCGCCAACTCGGTGATCCCCAGCGTCGCGAACTGGACCGACATGAGCAACGCCATTGAGAAACGGGAGAAGGAGCAGTCGGTCAAGGAGCAGGTGACAGCTTTCACCAAGACCGTCTCTGAATTGCAGTCTAGCGTCGGCGAGTCGGCGAACGTGGACATCCCCCTAGTGAAGCAGGTGTTCTCGCAGGTACAGCGGCTGAACACCACCGATCACGCCACGAGTGATGCAGTCAAGGCAGCCGCCGAGAAGGCGTTCGATGCCCTCGTCGCGCTCGGCATCAAGGAGGTCACCGACACGACGCTTGGGATAGTGACTCCTGTGTTGGAGGTTCTCTTGGTGCCGATGGGGGATGGCTCCGACAAGATCCCGTTGTTCAAGTGCTTCCAGGCTGTCCTGCAAGCCAGCGAGGCCCACCACGACTGGCTCCAGACTGCGCCTGCGACCGAGGGGTCGACACCGCGGATGCCGACTTCGACAAGCTGAAAACGTTTGTGTTCAGCGTGCAGTTTGCGCGCGACGCCTCCGCCTTGCTCGGCGAGCAGAAGGTCCCGATCTTGTCCGAAATCATTGACCAGTGGGCCGCAAGGACAACGGTTGAAATCGTTTTTTTTTAGCTGGTTGCCCTGGGTCGAAGGGGGCTCACGGGGGGATGGGCGAGGGTTTCCTGCAGTCGTCTTTCTGGGGGTGGTGCCTAACATCCCAAACCAATCAGAAGTTTGTAAAGCGCCCGTTTTGATTTTTTTGCCGTCCTCTTCTGCGTCATCATCCTTCTCTTCGTCCTCCTCCTCCTCCTCCTTGCCCCTTTCTCCTTCCTCCCGCCTGCCTCCTCCCTGCTCTTAGTTCATTATCAAATGTCCCTCTCCCTCCTCTCCCCGCCCTCCACCTTCTCCTCGCCCTCCCTCCTCCTCCATGTCCCCCCCCCCCCCCTCTCCCTGCGCCCAGGCCATCGGGCGACGCGGGCGTGACGCGCGTTGCGGGTGGGCGCCCTTAATCCCCACTCCCTCGCCTACTCGGTCGGCCTTCAGCCAACCCCAGAGGGACGGGGGAAGGATGAGAAGGATGAGGAGGTGGAGGAGGGGGGTGAGAGAGGGGGAAGAGAAGGAGGAGTATGAGAAAGAGGTGGGAGCTGGGTGGGAGGAAGAGGTGGGCGAGTAAGGGGGGAGGGGCAGGCGGGGAGGCAGGAGGAGGCGAACGAGGGCGCGGGCGAGGAGGAGGACGAGAGACTGGAGGAGCCCGCCCCGAGGATTGGCGAGGTCAAGCACGAACGGCTTGCCATGGCGCGCCGTGCCGTGGACGCGGCCCTGGGGCTGCTGGAAGAGGTTTCGGCAGGGGGACCCAAGGGCGGCGCCTGGTTCGACAAAAGCAAAAAGTACAAGAGTTCCGGCGAGGTTGTGAAAGTCGCTCAGAAAACTCTCATGAATGCGGACGGCGAGATGATCAAACATCGTCGTGATACAGCCCTCGCCAGCATCAAGACTTTGAAGTGTTACTCTGATATGTTTGGGGAGCCCCTTTCGGATGGCCTCTCGACACGCGTCGATCACTCGGTCTTGCTGGCCGCGGCTTCTGAGATCAGTGCCATCATTGTCGGCCTGCACTGCAAACACGAATCAGAGCCCATCAAACTGAAACAGCAGATGCGCAAACAAGTGAAGGCGATCCTGGCCAACAAGGGCGTGCACAAGCACATGCCCGCGAAACTGGTCAGCCACATTTTTGATCTGGCGGGTGAACAACTGCCCGCCGACGAGTCGGCCTAGTAGGTAGCTACACACTGCGCCTCAGATGCATCAGACTCTTTCTTGTTTTGTTGGCCGACGCGCCCCGAGCTGCAACCCAGGGAGCCCCCGTCTTTTCCCCATCCACCTCGCGCCACTCAAGAGCCCCAGAGTTCTCCTTCGTCTCCAGCAGCATTGGGCCGTCGGTTGATTCGCAAGGGGCCGTCGCGGGTTGGCGGCTCGATTCAATCGAGGTGCGTTGTCGAGGCGAGTCCATCGGGCGAGCAAACCTGAGACGGACCGAAAGACTAGCATAGTGAGAGAGCGAGGAAACATTGTCCCACCTTTGTCACCATCGTCGTTGGGCCCACCACACACGCAGCACGCCCGTGCACCGTGGCCCGCGCGTTGCTCATCGCTTCCTGCGACGGTGAAGGCGACGAAGATGTCGGCGGCGGCTTTCATGATTCCCCCGTGTCTGGCGCATCGTGCTTCCCCTCGTTGGTCTTCGTTCTCATCCTCATGATCCCCAGTGTCCTCAGCATCATCCTCCGTCTCGTCATCCTCGGCTGCTGCGCATTAGCTTGTATGATTCCACCCTCTCCTCTTCCTCCTCCTCTTGCTGACTCTGGTCGTCCCTCCCTTTCCTGGCGTTCCACCTCTTTGTGATCTCTCGCCGCCGCGCTAGATGAGGCTTGAACTACTTGTGCAGCGCGTGCTTGGGCCTTGAATGGGCCCTGGCGCGTCGATGCGGGCCCTCCTCCGCCTTGCGAGTCTCTCCTTGCCCGTCGTCCGTCGGGTCGTCGCTGCACTGGGTTCGCCTCGAAACCATTGGAGGCGTTAGCTTGGGCCTCTCTAGAGGGCTCTGGCGCGCCGTTGCGCTGTCGGCCCGGATGTCATCCTCGTCATCCTCGCAACCACTGCCACTATCAGTGTCAGTGGCAACATCAGCATAAATTACATCGTTGCTCCAGGAAGACAAATCACGTGTAGATCAGCGTTGATCGCGCAGTCCGTCATCCTACAATCGTGGCACATCATCCAAGGCGGACGGTCTGCGCGATCCCAGCGGCATGCTTTACCACGTGCTTCGGAACGTAGTTGGCCTGGTACCACGCCAGAAGGCATCGCACGTGGTTTGAACGTAGTTCCTCCTTTTCTCAGGATCTGGCCTCTAGGCGGCCAACGAAGTCGCAAGCCCGGAGCCAACTGTAGGCCACTTCGTGTTCTTCTAGTTCCCAGAATTCCACTCCTGGGCCACATTTTGAATGCTGAGGCAGGCTGATGCTGCGGCCGAGGCAGGCTGAGGCTGAGGCAGGCTGAGGCTGAGGCCGAGGCTGAAGGCAGACTGAGGCTGAGGCTGAAGCAGACTGAGGCTGAGGCTGAGGCAGGCTGAGGCTGAGGCTGAAGCAGGCTGATGCTGAGGCAGGCTGAGGCTGAGGCTGAGGCTGATGCAGGCTGAGGCTGAGGCAGGCTGAGGCTGAGGCCGAGGCTGAAGGCAGACTGAGGCTGAAGCAGGCTGAGGCTGAGGCTGAGGCAGGCTGAGGCTGAGGCAGGCTGAGGGTGAGGCTGAGGCAGGCTGAGGCTGTGACTGCGACTGCCGTTGCCGCTGCGACTGTCATCGCGAATGCGACTACGACTGCGAGAACAGCAGATTTCTACAACTGGATTCTCATCTGAATCTGAAGGGGAATGCTTCCAGATATGCTCCTACACATCGCTGTTAGGTTGCTTTGCCGGGATATTTTTTTGCGAAACCAGCTCCACAAGCGCGCGCCGCCAAGTCAGGCAAGAACGTGCCCGAACGAGGGCGTGACTCCGCTGGGAGCGAGTAGTTTCTGCAGTCGCGCATGGCAGTGCGGGGGCGGGCGCGGGGCAGATTGCGGGCCGATGGCCCCGCTATTTTGTCTGTCCCCCCGGACGAAGAGCTGCTGAACGATTTGGCACCGCGCGAGGATTCTCAGATCATGGCGCTAGAGTTGCTCGCGAGAGCGCTGGGTGCACCTGCCTTCAGCGAGCTGCTGGCGGAGCGCCGAGTTGTGATCCGACCTGGCAATGCGGGCGCAGAGGGAGCCGCGCGGCGCGGTCGCGCCTCTGCCTGGGACCATCCGCGCATCATTCACGCGATGTGGTTTCTCACTGCGCGCGCTCGGTGCTCGACGTGGTTTGCGCGGGCTCCGTCGGCTGAGAATATTGCCGACCTTCCTTCGCGAGAATGCGAGCCGTTGCATTTGCTCGGGGCAGACTTCGCGGCGCCGCGATTGCGCGCGGCGGAATTCGTCGCCTCGGAGACGTTCCAAGCCCGCGCTCTGCCGGTGAAGGCGCGCCGAAAAATCAACCGTCGCGCGAGCTCCGCTGTGCGTCGGAGGCTGCGAACAGCGACGCAGGCGAATGAGCCGTTGCCCCGCGCCGAGACCGTGTCGGGCCAAGCCTCGCGCGTGCCTGGAGGGGGCCCTCGCGCGTTGTTGCCAGGAGCCGAAAACCGAAGTTGCGTCGTTGGTTGCCTCGTGGCACTTGGCCATTTCGCCACGCGCGTCGGCGCGCGGCCCTAGCGCGGCAAGCGAGGGGCGCTCATCCGGGCAGATGCCACGACGCTGTTTCATGAGGTTCGCAGCGTCGTGCCAGAGCTTTCACCGATGGTAACTTTTTGCACTGATCGAGCTGCTGAAGCGGCACGACACTACGCAGCTCAGGGATTTGCAGCTCGCGCGCGTCGAGTGGTTCGAGCCCGCGCCTGCCGCTGAACGGAAACGAGGCGTCGGCCCCGACGCCCTGCGCGAAGGTCTGATAGCGTTAATTCACAAGGCCTATCAGCCATCTACCGCGGCGCGCGGCGCGATGGGGCGCACCTCCGCATGCGCCCGACGCGCGTCGGCGACCGCGCCGTCGCCGCAGTCGCCCCGCTAGGCGGCGCGCTGCCAAATGCGTTGAGCTCGCGGCGGAGTGCGGCGCCTCGCGGGACCTTGAGCTCGCAGTCAACACAGCGCGCCAGTGCATCATCGAGCCGCGCGCGGACCCCCGCCGCGAAGTTGAAGCCCCGTGACAGGGGCTCGCGCGGCGCAGCTTCAGCGAATGGTGAATTCGGCCAGGGTTGCCGCGATTCTGGGGAGCTGCCCAGTGCATCCCGCCGCGAGCCCCGCTGGGCGCGTTCGGCAGCCCGGCAGTTGAGCGCGCCGCTCGCGCGGCGACGGCGCGACACACTTGGCAGGCCAGGCGCAATCTGTTCATTCGAGACGCGCTCCTGACGAAATTGTTGAGGCATCTCGAACGCCTGCCGTCGGGGCGCGAGCTGCGCGCGTTGCTCTTGGCGGCGTGCATACTATTGTTGCGCTTGCCGTCAGATGCGCCCCCGATGCGCGCGGCTCGCGGAGGCGATGTGCCGCGGGCGGAAGAACCCAAAAGCTGCCTCCGCTTGCGAGAGGGGTTGATCTCGCTGACTTTGCTCTGGCGCAACAATCGCGCCACGCCGCTCGCGATGGCGCGGGCGCTTCGGCGCGCGCCATGTAAATCAAAGCGCCCCGCGCACGCGCTGGGAAGGCTCTGCGCCGAAAGTGCCCCCGAGCAACCTGTCGCGAGTTCCCGCCCGGACTTTGCATTGTCGGCGTTGAGAGCGGCCCTGCAAGAGCTCGGGGCGCCGCCTCGCGAGGCCTATCGCGCTCGCGACTTCCGCCGGGGCCGCGCGCGGGGCATGGCGGCGCGCGGCTCGCGGCTGGCAGAAATCCTTCGCGCCGGAGGCTGGCGGCCCGCCGCCCCCCTCTCATGCTTGGAACAGGGCGCGCTGGAGGACGGCGCCGTGGGGGGGGGCGCGCGGCCGCGATTCGTCCAGCGACGAAGACGAGGACTGAGGTTGCTGCAAAACGTCGCTGCACTTTCGGCGAGAGTGGCGCTGGGGTTTTCTTTCCGCGCCGGCGCAGCAAGGGCCTCGGGCGTCGCTGCGCCCGCGCGCCCCCGCAGGGCGCGGCGAGCTGCGGGCGCGTCGCTCGCTCGCCCCGCGGGCGCGAGCCTCCCCAGCGAGCAGCGCTCCCCGCGCCCCCCCCAACCCATCGGGATTTCTAGGGTGGCGTCTTTCGCCGGCGAAAACATTGCGCAGTTTCTCGCTGTCACAAAAACGCGGTCCTAGGAGCCCCTTCCCTTGCCGCCCCGCCGCGGGCGCCGCGGTTCGCCGCGGCGCCCGCGGCGGGGCGGGGTTGGGCGTGTGCGTTTTGATTGGGGGCTCGCCTCAGGTCTTCCTGGACTTCGTGTTCGTCGTCTTGTTCGCGCTCGCTGCTTCCTTGCCCCCCCCCCGCGGTGCGGGGGGGCTACTGTTCCCCCGCGTCTGACGCGCATCGCCGCAGGGCGCGCGCGTCGTCGGGCCGCAGAGGCAGCGTTGCCCTTTTCCCATCACCCTTCGCCGCTCCTTTGGTTGGGGCGGGGCGCGGGGCGTCGCTGCGCCCGCGCGCCCCCGCGGGGCGCGGCGAGCCACGGGCGCGTCGCTCGCTCGCCCCGCGGGCGCGAGCCTGCTCAGCAAGCAGCGCCCCCCGCGCTCCCCCTCCAACCCATCAGTTTCTAGGGTGGCGTCTGATGCGGTTGTTTCGGCGCGGCGCAGCCCCCCCGCCCCCCCCCCGCGCGCGCCCCGCCGCGCCGCCCCGCCCGCCAGCCTGCGCGCCGCCCCTTCGCCCCGACATCCCGGCGCGACGCTGCCCCCCCCCCCGCTCCCGAGCGCCTCCTCTGCGTTGCCCCGCCCGCCAGCCAGCGCGCCCCCTTCGCCCCGATCACCCAGCGATCTTGGCGCAGCGCTGCCTCCGCCCCGACCCTTTCATGTCGGCGCGGCGCCGCCCCCGCGCCCCCGCGCCCCCCCCGCGCCCCCCGCCTGCCGGCCAGCGCGCCCCCTCCGACCCGGCCCCCCGATTTCGGCGCGGCACCGCTCCGCCCCGACCCCTCATTATAGGCGATCCGCATTTTCTCACCCACCAGCCAGCGCGCCCCCTCTGGCTCGCGCGCCCCCCCGCATTACCTTGCCCACCAGCCAGCGCCCCCCCTCCGCTCCGATTTTTCGTCGGCGCGGCGCCGCCCCCCCGCCGCCCCGCGCGCCCCCCCGCCCCGACAGCCAAAGCGCCCCCTCCGCCCAGCTAGAGCTCGGGCCTCTTCATTTTCGTTCGTCGTCGCCCCCCTGGGCCCGACCCCCTCCCCTGGCCCTGGCCCGGGCCCCCTTCGCCCCGCTGGCCCCGGCCCTGGGCCCGGCCTCCTGCCCCGGCCCTGGCCCCGGACCCCCTCGCGCCAGACATTTTATTTTTGCTCGTCGCCGCCCCTTTGGTCCCGGCCCTGGACCCGGCCCACCGATTTGGTCTTGGCCCCAGCCCCCCTCGTCGTCGTCCGCCCCCCTGGCCTTGGCGCTGGGCCCGACCTCCCCCCCCGATTGCGCCCCGGGGCGCCCGGGCCCCGCCTGCTCCTCCTCCTCCTCCTCCTCCTCCTCCTCCCCCCCCCCCATCCTCCTCCTCCTCCTCCCCCCCATCCTCATGCCCGCGTGCCCGCGGTGCAAGAGCGCGTTCGCAGCCGGGGGAATAACGACCGACCGTGCCGCGAGATCGATGCGCAAACGCGTGGCGCGCCACCGGGGCAGGTCCAAGTGGGCCCGCCCCACGCAAGAACCCAGGGCACTAACGTGTGGAAGATGTACTCATCAGGCCCCCGCAATAGAGGAGTACCAAGCGCGCATGCGGGAGCATCTCGCGGGGCCCGAGCAGATCAGAGCAGCCAAGGGTGGCGCGGCCCACGGCCTCAAACGCCCTGCGCGATCAGATGGGGCGGAGGGCCGCGCGCCCGCCGCCGCCAGGCCCAGAAGAACTACGACCGCAGAAGCAGGCCAACGTCGGCGAGGGCAGCAGCAGCAGTCAGGCGAACGCACCCAGGGCCCGAGGGGGAGGGCGAGGTCGCGGACCCCCAGGAGGCGGGGGCCATGGCGGGGGAGGAGAAGGGGCGCAAGCAGACCTACCAGACAGCGCGCGTGCACTGCAGCGGCTGGCTCTGTAGAGCGCGGCGGAGATGCGCAACCTCGCCCACTTCGCAGGCGAGCTCTGGCTGGCCATCGTCGCAGAAGAGTGGATTTCACCGATTGAGACGGGCCGCGAGCGCGGCGGGAAGGTGGAGGCAAACGGCAAAGGTCACGGACGCGGCCCCCCAAGCGGCCACGTCGCAGCCGCCTTCGCGGAGGGCGCAGTCGAGGCGCTCGAGGCCAAAGCGCGGGGCAGCGACCGGGCGACGCAGAGCGCGACGAGGACCCTCGCGGAGTTCACGTAGCAGCTGGACCAGCCATGGGAACCGACGTTCGTGACAGAGGTCTTCTTGCAGCGCGAGATCCAGGGGGCCTGCGAGCCCGCGGGCGAGGAGATGGAGACGGGGCCGCGCAGAGGAAAGGCCACGCATACTATCATCACGTTGCCGTCGTTCAGGGCAGCACTATTCGAGCTGAACTTCGACGACCCAGTGCGAGGGGATCCTAGGCTTCAAGGGGGGCGTGTTCAAGCGGTCCCTGGAGGCGGCGCTCGCGTTTCTTGGCGCCGAGAGAAGCCGCTCGGGGGGTCCGATGACGGGACTGGAGAGGGCAGTCGAAGCCCGGCTCAGCAGTTGCCGACAGTGAACCAGCCGCAGCCACTAGAGCAGCTCAGCAGCCTTCAGCCGCCCGAAGTTGCGGGCCCCGCGAGCGCCTCCTCAGGGCCGTCGGGGCGAATGCCGCCCAGCGACAGGCCCCCCTGCAGCCCCGCCGCGCACCGGAGGGGGGGAACTGAGTGATGCAGATCAGCAGCGACCTCGAGCGACGCACGGTACAAAAATAGAGAGCGCCACGATTTGGGGGCCGCATGGCCGACAAGCTACGCATGGATACTTACTATTGGGGGCAACGCCCGATGGGGTACTATCAGGCCATGGGGCCACAGCGAGATAAGGTTGGACACAACATCTGCCGCTCTAGCCTCACAGATACGGCCCCCCCCCCGCCGCCGCGGCCGCCGCCGCCCGCCCCGCGCTATTATTTCCATCGCTAGTAGGCGCATTGGCCCCAGTTGCAGGACTAGGCATATAGCTACTGGAAACATGATCTGGATGTGCGCGAGCACGACAGGATCTATTACATGTGGTAACCACTATGCGACGACGGCGGACCGACAACGGCGACGCACCCACTAGGGGGGAAATAAAGGACCCCGCAGGGACAGCCACTGCGGATCCTCGGGAGATACAAGAGGAACCGTGCCAGGACCAACCAGGACGTTGAGCTCTAGGAGTTGGAACGGACAGAGATCTCAGCGTTGCCCAGACTTTCCGCCTCTTCCCACAACCACCGACACAATTGCGGTCGCACGCCCGCCCCTTCCACTACGTTGCGTTCCCCAGCCGAGGTAGCAACCAGGCCAGACCAGGAGCGAGGCGACAGGCTCCGACCCCGGCCCCGCTAGGCCCGCCTCCCACCGCAGCCTTTTTCGACCAGAGTTCACGGCGTCGCCCCCGCGCGGGACCAAAGTTGGAGCTACTGCTGACACCGCGGCCAGTTGGCATGGCGCAGCAAGCAGCGCAGCCCAACAGCCCGGGCGGCGGCCCGGCGGCCGAGCCCAACTCCCCAGCGCAGGGGGCGGTGATGGACATGGAAGAGGCGGCGGTCCAGAAACCAGCTCAGGTGACCGCGTCCTCGGAACCACGCAGCACCGCCTGGAGAAGTGCCACAAGACGCCGCGGGCACCAGTACGATGCACGACGACATTATCCAGCACAGCCCGATGGTGCAATATGGCCTGCGCTAGCAGCAGGAGCGCACCGCGATGGGCCTCGCGAGGATTACGGCCAGCAGGAGCCCGAACCAGTACGGGGAGATCGATGGGACCCACGCGGCGGAATTACTACGGTAGCAGTTGCATGATAACACCGAGGCGATCGAGCACTGCCGAGGGGTCGAAATACCTCAGCAGCCAGAGCCGCTTCCGCCAAGGGCCTTTCCTATGGGGCTGGACTACGAGAGACTCCAGATCGATGAGCTCGAGGACTGCTACGCTAAGTGGACGGACGACAGCCGCGGATGGGGCTGCGACGAGGTGAAAACGGTGGGCCAGGACGGGCTCAGCAGCCTGCAGCAGGCGCGCGACAGCACCATGCAGCAGCGCCCCAAGTACTTGTCGCCCAGCAAGAGCGCCCAGGGGTGGAAGCCGCACGTCAAGGCGCTGCCAGCGCAGCTGCAAATCCAGCTCCCGCCCCCGCCAGGGATCCCAGCGGGGCCAATTGCTCCGAGCCCGAGCGGGGACTCCGCCTCGGCGATGCCACGGTCGCCGAGAATGCGGGGTGGGGGCCGGTGTTGTTGCGCCAGCAGCGAGGGGAGCGGATGGGGGAACGAGGTGGTGGGGGGGGAGTGCTCTCAGCGGGAGGGGGCCCGCCTCCACGGGGAGGCGCCCCCGCCCGCCTGCGCCTCGCATCCAGCTCACGAAGGCAGGATCCCCCTGCTACGGCGCAGCGGCCCCGACCATAGGGTTGGCCCAGGACTAACAGTAGCAAAGGGGACCTGCACCCATATTATCACCCAGGGTTCCTTCCTTTTTTTTTAGTCGGCGAAGTAACTCAGACCCCCAAGGGCCTCTTCCTTATCCTTATCCTCCTCCTCCTCGTCCTCCTCCCCCTTGTCTCCTCGATCCCCCCGCCCGCGCCTCCTTCCCCTTCCCTTTTCAAATGTGCAGGAGCCAGGGCGCGCGTGCCGCTTGTTCTGACGCCGGAGCCTCGACAGTCAGGAATCACGCTCTCGTTTTGGTCTCGCGCGAATTACTTGGGAACCGTGCTATGGCTCGAGGTTCCCTTGCGATTCATGCGGGATTCACGCGTCGGCAATCCGCCTGTTCGAGCTGGCCGCCTGGGCCCGCCTTCCCAACCCGCCCGCCAGGGTTCGGGTGGCGGGTGGCGGGGGCCAGATGCACTCGCCCTCAGCTGAGCCATACTCAGACTCATGCGCAAGGACTCGCTCGCACTGCCGAGACGCATTCACACTAAAATTCGTTCACCGTTAAACCCTCTCCCAATCTCTGGGTATTCACGCCCGTTTATCTTCGAAGTCTCTTGCGCCGAGTCGCTCACGGCGGAAAAAAAGGTCCATGCAAATGGATGCACAGATGGAGACATCGACGCAGTGAATAATTTCGCCGACCGCGCCAACTTCTACCAATCACACCTCCTTCCTCCTCCTCCTCATCATCCTCTTCCTCCTCCTCCTCTTTCTCCTCCTCCTCTTCCTCCTCCTCCCCACCCAGAGTCACATTCAGGGTCATTGTTTAGGTCATGATTTGATGATGGCAGATATGATGGTGATGGTGTTGTTGATGATGTACATGACGAGGATTATGATGATGCTTGTGGTGGTAGTGACGATGATGGAAATGATGATGATGATGGTGATGATGGTAGTAATGATGATGTTATCTGATGTTGTCAACGTTGGCAAATTGTGAAGGTCATGGTGATTTTGATGAAGGTGCTGATGACGCTGGTGATGTGGATGATAGCGGTAATGATGACCAATATGATGATGGCGATGATGGTTATGATGTTGATGGTGGTGATGTTGTTGATGATGAGGATGATGATGACGATGAAGACGACGATGTTGAAACTAATCAGGATTATCATGATCATGGCGTTGATGCTTGCCCATGTGATGATTGTGCTGATGCTGATGAGGATGTTGATGCTGATGATGGCGGCGGTGTTTGTTGTTTTGGTGATGATGACGGTGGTGGTGATGAGAATGGTGATGATGCTGATGCTGATGAGCAGGATGGTGGTGTTGATTATGGCGTTGGCCACATTACCGATGATGACGATGATGATGAGTCTGGTGCTATTGGTGATGATGATGGTGATGCTGCTGATGCTGATGATGCTGATGATGCTGATGCTGATGCTGAGGTGATGATGATGATGATGATGATGATGATGATGATGATGATGATGATGCGGATGATGCGGATGATGCTGATGTGATGATGATGATGATGATGATGATGATGATGATGATGATGATGATGATGATGATGATGGCGGATCAGATTCTGAGGATGTGTCGGGCGAGGCGCTGGTTTCAGCACTCCCAAGGGGGGCCGCCAGGGGGTATCTCACTCCTCCGTTTGCGCCCAGATTGCGGGGATATCTCGAGCGGTTTGCCTGTTTGCGTGCTCAACATCCTCCGCTTCCGGAGCAGATTCTGAGAATGTCTCGGGCGAGGCGCTGGTTTGCCCGCCAGGAGGTGTTTCATTCCTCCGTTGGCGCCTACATTGCGTGGATGTCTCGAGCGGTTTGCCGGTTTGCGCGTGCAACATCCTCCGCTTTCGGAGCAGATGTTGAGGATTTCTCAAGCGAGGCGTTGGTTTTCGCACAAGGCGCGAGGGGGTATATCACTCCTCCGTTCGCGCCCAGATTGCGTGGATGTCTCGAGCGGTTTGCTTGTTTGTGTGCTCAGCATCCTTCGCTTTCGGAGCAGATTTTGAAGACGTCTCGGGCAAGGCACTGGTTTTCGCACCCCAGGAGGCCCAGATTGCGAGGATGTTTCGGGCGGCTTGCCTGTTTTGGTGGCCAAATTCCTTTACGTTCAAAGCAACTTCTGAGGATGTCTCGGGTGAGGCGCTGGTTTCAGCACCCCATGGGCCCAGATTGCGAGGATGCCTCAGATTCACTTATGCTCAAACTCACTCGTGCTCAGACTCACTCATACTCAGACTCGTTCTCATCATACTCATACTCAGACTCATTCACACTTAGAATTACGCACACTCAGACGCACTCACACTCAGACCCACCCACCATCGGACTCACTCGTAGTCAGATTCATTCATATTCGGACCCGCTGAGGCTCAGACTCCGACTCAGACTCATCATACTCTTACTCAGACTCACTCACAGTCAGACTTACTCACACTCAGAATCACTCGCACTCAGACCCACCCACCCTCATATTCACTCGTAGTCAGGATCACTCGTGCTCATACCCGTTCAGACTCAGATTCGTGCTCCTTATTCATATTCTGACCCACTCACCCCCAGACTTGCCCACACTCAGACTCACTCTCACTCAAATTTGCCCATGCTCAGACTGTCGCATTTTCAGACCCACTCGTGCTCATACTTTTCTCGTACCTGGACTAGCTGACACTCGCACTCAACCACACCCGAGCTCACTCACATTCAGACTCACTCACACTCAGATCACTCGTGCACAGATTCACTCAGTCTTCTCTCCTTTGGTGGTCCAGTGCCCCCTCGCTCTTCCACTGGTGCTTCAATCATCTCTCCTGGAAGATGCCCATAGAAGGAGGACGTAACTGAAGTCGTCACTGTCGCCGTCGTTGTTGTCGCGCCCGTCGTCCACGCTGACTCGCTCTCACACCCAGGTGCTCACAGACAGAGTTCTTCAGCGAGATGTGACAGAAATATGAGATGCACACATGGGGAGCTCCACGCATTGAATAATTTTCAGGTTCCTTTGGTGCCGATTTTCGCCCCCTTTTTCGCCGCTGTTTCCGCTATACATTCGCGGAAATGTCCGCCCGATTTGTCCGAGGCGGAAATGTCCGCCCTATGTTTGTTGCATTTGTTGGAATGCATTTCCGACACAATTTCAAATCGGAGAATCAACCAATGTACGGCGGATTTGGAGCCGGGGGGGACCAGGGGCAACGAGACGCGGGGGGGGGCTCGGTGAGGGAGCATCGACCCCCAAGCCCATTCATCAACGGGCGGAGCACATGAGCTGGAGGTCCCAAAGCGACGGGCTACCGTTTGCAGTTCTCGGCATCTGTCAGGGGCCTTCACTGGGTCTCGGGGCCGTGAAAGAATTAATCACCCGGGATTCAAAACCGGTCCTGGGGATCGGGCGTTCTGTATTGGGGGGGGGGCGATAAGTGAGGAGGTGGAGGATGGTGCACTTTTCGAACACATTCGGTGCCCTCAATGGGTCTCCTGGGGCCCAGAAGGTGCAAGAGAGGTGTACGTTTCTTTGCCCTCCCCGTTTGCCGTCCCTCCGTTTGGCAAGGCCGAAGGGGAAGAGGTCAAGATTTTGCGGGATCGACGTTGTGAAAACATATCCATCTGCTTACGGCAAGTCCCGCCACCGTGCCAGACCAAGACCTTGGGTGGTAATTGTTTGGATGGTGATGATGGTGATGATGATGACGATGAGGAGGAGGAAGATATGATGATGGCATGATGATGGTGATGATGCTGGTGATGGTGATTGTGATGGCGATGGCGACCGTGATGGTGATGGTAATGGTGATGGTGATGGTCATGATGATGTGATGGTGATGATGATGATGATGACGATGGTCTTGATGGTGGTGATGATGATGCTGACACTGATACTGCTGCTGATGATGATGATGATGGTGATGGCGATGGTGATGGTGCTGGTCATGATGATGGTGATGGTGATTGTTTTGATTGTTATGGTGATGGTGACGATGATGGTGATGGTGGCGATGATAATGATGCTGATGCTGATGCTGCTGCTGCTGATGATGATGATGGTGGTGATGGTTGTGGTGGTGGTGGTGGCGGTGGTGGTGGTGCTTGTGATGATACGGGTGACGATGATGTTGTAGATAATGATGTTCATGATGATGACGATGATGATGATGATGGTGATGATGGCGGTGGTGGTTGTGGCGGTGGTGATGATGATACTATTGATGATGATGGTCGTGATAATGATTGTTGTGATGTTGATGTTGTTGGTGATGATGGTGGTGGCAGTGGTGACGATGATGTTGAGGCTACCGAATGCGATGGCCACGAGTGGAGGAGGGGCAACAGGAGTAGAAGTTGGAGTAGAAGCAGGAGTAGAAGTAGGAGTAGGAGTAGGAGTAGCAGTAGTAGGAGTAGGAGTAGTAGCAGTGAGAGTAGTAGTAGTAGTAGTAGTAGTAGTAGTCGTCGTCGTCGTCGTCGTCGTCGTAGTAGTCGTAGTAGTAGTCGTAGTAGTAGTAGCAGTAGTAGTAGTAGTAGTAGTAGTAGTAGTAGTAGTCGTAGTCGTAGT